>BROG01000178.1:857500-1191362 GCA_030159075.1 Atrina japonica
CACTATATAGAGGATCCCGAATTGAAAGTCTACTGTCGTACAACACCACTGGTCTTGTGCGACCACATTCTCAAAACCACTTGGTTCATTAATCCTTTAAATTAACCTCTTTTGAGCGACTTCCCGTCTTGTAAGACCACAATTAAATGGCAGATGGCAGATGGGGTGGTCTCTCTAGAAAAGTTTGACTGTACTAACCTCAATAGCATGGAATCCAGCATCTTCTATACAGCCTTCATGGTGAACTATGAGTGGACATAATTCAACTTCACAGTTAAGCCAAATATCTAATGTCGGTAATTCTTCTACATCAATTACCTGTAAAAATAGAGTGAACAGAAATATACATCATACCACTTTAAGCTGATCAGTTTCAGGTAAGTTACGTCATCACATTTTTGAGATATGGTATAAGCCAAAACTTGTGTTCATCCCATTAATTAAAGTTAAAGTGGACACGCCCCTGGGGGATAATAAACTGAGGGCCTCTGCAGAGATATTACCTCAATTCTTTGTGATAAATTTTGGAATAAATTATTTAAAAAAGGTCAAAGTGGACATGTTTGGTTTGATGAGCTTTTCGTTGTTTCAGAAAATAAGAAATTTTACAAAAAAATGTAAATGACCAGTGTCACAAACACCACCAATTATATTGACAAAAGCTCACATAGCTCTTTCATCAGGTGAGATAAATGCTAACTAAAGACACTATAGTATGAGCCAAATATTTTTGTCCGCTGGTTTTGGCTGATTAAAAAAAAAAGGTTGATACCTACCACTTAAATTTAAAGTATTGGTATCCTAAGTATACTGACTAATCTAACCATGCCCATGACAAATAAAAATTAATCCATTTTGTACCAGATATTTGCACTCAAATTAATTTTACATTGATAATGGCAGCTTGATGTCGAAGTTTGAGAGCGGAAGGGAAAGAAAGGGAATGTTAATTGGTCATACTGATTAAGCCTGGCTCACTGATCGATAGAGTATGATTGTGCCTGGATCCCAGGCTAATGCTAGATGAAATCATCAGACAGACATGTTTTCAGAACTTTTCGAGTATATTGGGAGTTACTCCCCTTCATATAACTCTTTTGTCAACAGAGGTGCGAGTATATTAATGATTACTCACATGACCCAATTTATTGATATCACATGGATAACACACATATTCCCTTAGGAAGTGTTTTCAAAAACTGAAGCAACCAAACAAAGAAAAAAGTATGTAGAAAAGATAGAGAATTAACTTTTGTCTTTTTTAATTATATCAGTTAAAATACTTTTATTTTGACGATTGGTTGCTTTACAAATTCATTTTGAAATTCATGATCTTATATGGCTCAGATTTTAGTCAAATTTTATCTTAATAAAGAAGTTGTATTTCAATTTCCATTTTTATAGTAAAGTACCTTTACCTCATCAACCCCCTGAAAACAAATGGACTCTTCTGTACAACAATGAGTTAGCCCAGTCCAAATGTTTATTTAGGGGTGAATTAGTTAAGATAACAAGAACTATTTTTCCTTGACTTACCTGTCTAATGAACCTGATATTTCCTTGTAAATTAAATCTTCTGTCAGAAATCCTTTCAAAGTAGTTTAAGATACATCTGACCTTTGCATTCTGAGATGGACTACAAAAGATCAATACATTATGTAGATTTAAACATTGACACCAGGTTTCAACATTAAGGTTTGTCCAGTTGTCCGGGACAAGTCCATTTTGCGTTCAGATAAAGTAGGACTTGAAGCAGAGAATTTGGTAAAATGGTTTGTCTGGCATTTACTCTATGGGACTTTGATGTACAGAAGTGCACACACTGTAAAATAATGTGGCTATAATTCCCTCATGATATATGTCAGTACCCTTTTAGGAATTTTCTTTTTATTTATAAATTTTTAGACATTTTATTAAGCAGAGATAAAATACTACATCTAGTTGTATAATTTAGTCCTGGATCTTGTAGACAAGTGACTGTGATAAAATACATACACATTAAACCAGCAGGGATTTTCAGCAAGTACGTAGACTGTCATACACACAAATTTTATAGACTGAATTATCCCATAAATACATGTTTAACTCTGCAGATATACTAACCAAGGAAGATTTCTATAGAAATTAGAAAAGTTGATGACATTTAATTTATCGCCTGTTTTCCATGGTTTCCCTCTGTCTTCAAACATGCATAGGAATGCACAGGCCAAGATGGATGCCACAAAATTTCTGTTCAGTTCTGTATCACAGCCTGTGAAAATCCAGAATAATATCAGTTATTGTCAAAGTGTTATAGGTAGCTCAACATTGCCAAAAAAAACAACAACATAAAATCAATTTAAAAATATAAAAAGTTATCCACCTGATGTATTTCAAGGCAATAAACATTGTGCTAATACGATGCTTTGTAATGACTGTATACATGATATACAAATTTTAACACAATGCTCTCTATAAACACAGACCACAAAATACCATAGGAGCAATCGTTCAGGAATTCCTCAATTTCCAGCCTCTAAATAAATTCAAAATTAATATTCTAAATTTTACTTGTTGTATCCTCTGCACCAACTTTAAATATTGTCTGTCGTGCATTAATACTCATTTCAAAATAAAATGAGCATTTATGGAGCCTACTTAAATTTAAATGAAACATGACACTTGGAACAGGTAAAATGATTTTTTTTCATAGCGAAAAATGGCCGTGATTTTAAGCATATTTTAGGGCATGTAATATCAAATGTAAACAATCCTATTTAGATCTATTAACGTGGTACATGAACATATTACATATACTCTGCCTTGACTAAATAAACGACCAAACAACATTCTCCATCTTGTATTAATTAATATAAATAACTTAATGGGTGAAACAGACAGTTTACCCCATGTTTATTGTTAAATCAATAATTTTTCATCAACATAATTCAGTCCTAAAGTCATGATGTAGCAAAACGATCTATCACCAATTTCACTTATAGACATCAACACTTTTGGCAATGGATAAAATTTATGTTTATACATCTCAATCTAATTGTGATTAACTTTAAAAGTTCTGAAAATTGTTGTGTAAACACCCGACAATGGATATGGCGATTTCCCCCAACTTCTGCGGAAACGAGAATTGGAAATTGTAACATGCAATGTTTGAGTTACCTCCCTTTGTGATATCAATACATACAGTATACAAGTGACCGTCAGCTGAAATTGAGCTGAAGCTGATTATGTAAGGCATGTGGTCACCATATAGGATGTATAAATAAAGGGAATATGCAAGGGAATCTCAATAAGGCAGGTTATGTACAGTGATTAGTTGACAAACATGTTAATTTGATAGTTTTCAAAATGGACAGGAACTTTCACGCGCCATTTGCATAACAAGCACCTCCTACTCGATACCATCCTCTGTATTCTGCTTTTATTTTCATTTTTCCATGGACTAGAAAACATACATATTCCTGAGAGTTCAACAGAAATTGATTTAGCTTCATGTTGCTATATGTAATTATTTCTATTTACATCGCTGTATGCTTGAAGCTCACTAGCTGTCAATATCAATATGATTAATGGCGGAGTAATAAAGGGTCAACATCACTGGAATCTTATATAGTGGAATTCCATATTTATAAATAGATTGATGACATTTGGTTGAAACATACTACAAATCATATTGTATAATTTCGAAAGGCATAAGTAAATAGAATCATGTGGTATTTCATTTAATGATTATTCAAAGTAGATTTAATTTCATTTACACGAAAATATTTTACTTTTCTGTAGAAGTTGAATTCTTGAGTTGGACTATATTTTGTGAATGCAACCTCCATGACCTCTTCACTGCTAACAGGATAGCCTCGATGAAAAGTCAAAGTAAACCCATAATAGGTTGTTATTACATAACAACCCATAATAAAACAAAACTGATACTCACTACTATATTGGCTGTTTATAATGAGTCCATCTACTGGTTTAACATTGGGGAGTTCCAAGACAAGGTTGATGATGGTCGGAAAAGTGGACTGTAAAAATTTACGGCGCTCCTCTGGAGTAGCATATTTCGACAAGAACTTTGTTAACCCATGTAGCTGGGTTTCACCAAATCCTACTCTCGGTGGATCATCAAACCCCTGGCTGATGTCTACGATTTTCTGATGAAATATGGCAAGACGTTTAAGATCATGACTTTCATTCTGGGCGATGTCTTTGAGATCTTCCAGCAGATTTCGTACTCTTGGCCATGATGGTTTATCACATGGAAATATCACAAATTCTATGTCTTTGCTCATGATACCCATTTATTTCTTCTTTTTGTACGGTTTTCTCATTATATCAAATTTTGGTCCTCCTGTGGCTCCTATCAAAGTAATAATTTGAAAATTTATAGATTAGTTTACTAGTACGCGCATGTACTTACTGTACATGTGAGTGTCTTAACTACTATGTACATATACTTACTGTACTTGTGATTATGTTTACTACTAAGTATGTGTACTTACTATATACATGCGAGTGTTTACTATGTGAGTGTCTACTAACTATATGTACACTATACTTACATGTGACTTGTGATTGTGTTAACTACTAAGCATGTGTACTTACTATATACATGTGAGTGTGTTTACTACTAAGAGTATGTGTGTACTACTACTAGTGTTTACTATATACATGTGAGTGTGTTTACTACTAAGTATGTGTACTTACTATATACATGTGAGTGTGTTTACTACTAAGTATGTGTACTTACTATATACATGTGAGTGTGTTTACTACTAAGTATGTGTATATACATGTGAGTGTGTTTACTTACTATATGTGTACACTATGTGTGTTTATTCTGTCAAACACTCTACTCGGTGTAGAGTGAAACTACTAATAAACTGCATGTATGTACGTTACGACCTTATATACATGTGAGTGTTTTAACTACTAAGTATGTGTACTTATTATATGCATGTGAGTGTGTTTACTACTAAGTATGTGTACTTACTATATACATGTGAGTGTTTTAATTACTATGTACATATACTTACTGTACTTGTGATTGTGTTTACTACTAAGTATGTGTACTATACTATACGTGAGAATGAAATAAAATCATGTGAAGTTGTGTTTTTTACTACTATGCGACATTTCGTATGTGTACTTACTATATACATGAAATGTGAGTGTGTTTATTACTATAGTATGTGTAATAAACAAACACTACTATATACATGTGAGTATATCCAACTCATACTTTTATTCCTTGATAAATCCAAGCCAACTTCACACCGGCCCGTACTATTAAGAAGGCATATGTGTACTTACTGTAGAAGTTATGTTAACTACGTTAAGGATCTCATCATTTTAGGATCTAATATATTGCAACTCATGTACTACTGTACATTGTGAGTGTGTTATACCTCAGGTGCAAATTTTAATTTGTATAACAAAGTTACCGTACTGATAACAATTAGCGTTGTTACCGTCATAAGCGGTCAAAGGGTATTTTTTATTATACATGTTGTGAAACTGATTTTAAATGTTTTAAAAACCATGTATGTAGTACTGATATAGATATATGTGTACATGTGATGTACATATAATCATTGCCTGTTTTATTTTTATACAGCATAAATAAGTCACATCTTTTTAATTGAGTTAGATATTCTTTTATCATATTATTACTACAGAATAATATCTGGGGAAATATCTGGCGTTTAGGGCGGTATGTGAATAAATGATAATAGAGATTTTGCATTTCTCAGGGTTTACTCTGATGAAAGATTTTACTGTCTGTTTTCTTAGATATATTTTATTACCCAAATTCTGTTGGCAAAAAGGTTAATCCATTTAATTGCTAGCGTGGGTAAATAATCCTTATGTGTACTTACTATATACATGTGAGTGTGTTTACTACTAAGTATGAAATATACCATGTTACTAAGTATGTGTTACTTAGAAGTATGTGTACTTACTATATACATGTGAGTGTGTTTACACATTTGTACTTACTATATACATGTGGCACTATATACATGTGAGTGTTTATGTACTAAGGTGTACTCTCTCAAGTACAGGAAACTGATCCATGTATGTAGTACTGATATAGATATATGTGTACTGTATAAAAATAAGTCACATTATGAATACAGTCATTGAAAGATCCTTAGATTAGTTCCACAAATTTATTTATTTAAATTCACTTTTAACATTGAAAAGGTTATAAAATACATTGTACTTGTACCCGTACTTTTTTTATTTCACTACTGTAAATACGAAAATTTTCAAAGGACGTTATTTTCATGATGAACAAGTTCTAAATTTGTTCGCGAGAAGATATTTTTACAACTTCTAATTTATTACACAATTTATTTATTTTTGCATGTAATGTCTCTTGCGAAATTACGCGTAAATGAAAATCTTCCAAACCTGTACTTTTGACACATTTTTATATACTAGTGGATATAAACTATGTAATGAATTTTACCCAGTGGAGTCCATGTAGGTAGGTTTATGGAAATTATACTAAATTAATATGAATATCCCAGAACAACAATGAGCACTATATTTCTGTTCACCTGATTTTGTCATACTCAGTCTATCCTATGCCAAAATGACAAATATTTTACTCAGTTTACTGACGGAAACTTACTGATTTACAATAGGTAGGTACAGGCACAAGAACTGAATATTGAAGCTTTGTAGTTGAAGACTTAAAGTGCTATTTTATATTAAAAATTATTTCACTCTTGAAAAAAAGTACTTCATTTTTTATAAATAATATTTGCACATGATAATATTTATTGCACATTTCACAAGTACAATTTCTGTGTACAAATGCAGATGAAAGGATTAAATATATTTACCGTACTCAGATAAACGTCCTACAAGATCAACAGGACTCCATATCAGAAAAAGTCAAAATCGTAACAAAAAAATTCATACAGATTTATAAAAGCAAACTTAATTTATTGTCAGAAATGTCCAGTTTTTTGACAAATTTCATTGAATGAAGTCAATAACTAAGTAATGACCAAAGTCAAAATCTTCAAAATCAAAAAGTACCAAGTATTCATGGAACCAAACATTGTATACAAGATTTTCAGGATTCCTAAAGGCAAACTCAAGTTACATGTATTGCAAGACATGCACAGATGGGCAAATAGACTGACAACAGCATGCCATAATACCTCTGTCATAGACGCCTGATGGGTGTATAAAAATATGAGTAGGGCTACCCTGATTAAGGTCCAGTGTTCTGAATATGGCAGTTATATGGTGGCAGAGAAATTAAATGTATCCATGAAAGGATCACTGGTTCTGAAAAATGACACACAAATGCCATAAACTATAAACACCAGTAAAAGAGCATCTCCATAGAAAAAATAGTACTGTATGTGTCAAAAGATAATACAGTGATATGTCACCATAAAACATGGTAATATGTCACCACATAAGATATGTCACCACACATCATGGTAGTATGTCACCACATAAGATATATCACCACACATGGTAGCATGTCACCACATAAGATGATATGTTACAACATAACATGGTAGTATGTCACCACATAACAAGGTGATATGTCACCGCACATCATGGTATTATGTCACCACATAACAAGGTGATATGTCACAACATAACATGGTAGTATGTCACTACATAACAAGGTGATATATCACCACACATCATGGTAGTATGTCACCACACATAAGATGATATGTTACAACATAACATGGTAGCATGTCACCACATAACAAGGTGATATGTCACCACACATCATGGTAGTATGTCACCACATAACAAGGTGATATGTCACAACATAACATGGTAGTATGTCACCACATAAGATATGTCACCACACATCATGGTAGTATGTCACCACATAAGATGATATGTTACAACATAACATGGTAGTATGTCACCACATAACAAGGTGATATGGTAGTATGTCACCACGCACACACATCATGGTTACCACACAACAATTATGTCACCACATAACAAGGGTGAGTATGTCAACAACATCATAATGTCACCACACATCATGGTAGTATGTCACCACATAACAAGGTGATATGTCACAACATATACATGGTAGTATGTCACTACATAACAAGGTGATATGTCACCACACATCATGGTAGTATGTCACCACATAACAAGGTGATGTCACAACACATCATGGTAGTATGTCACCATATAAGATGATATGTCACAACATAACATGGTAGTATGTCACCACATAACAAGGTGATGTCACCACACATCATGGTAGTATGTCACCACATAAGATGATATGTCACAACATAACATGATAGTATGTCACCACATAACAAGGTGATGTCACCACACATCATGGTAGTATGTCACAACAAATGATACAACAAGTGATAGTATGTCACCACATAAGGTGATGGTAGTATGTCACCACATAAGATATGATATGTATTCACCACAACATGTAACATGGTAGTATGTCACCACACAACAAGGTGATGTCACAACATAACATGGTAGTATGTCACCACACAACAAGGTGATGTCACAACATAACATGGTAGTATGTCACCACACAACAAGGTGATGTCACAACATAACATGGTAGTATGTCACCACACAACAAGGTGATGTCACAACATAACATGGTAGTATGTCGTAAGGTGATGTCACTACACAACAAGGTGATGTCACAAGGTGATGTCACAACATAACATGATAGTATGTCACCACATAACAAGGTGATGTCATAACATAACATGGTAGTATGTCACCACATAACAAGGTGATGTCACCATATAAAAAGGTGGTATCTCACCACAAAACATGATATTTTGTCATTACATAACAAGGTATCATGTCACCACATAAAAAGGTAATATGTCACCACATAAAAAAGTGGTATGTCACCACATTACATGATAGTATGTCACCACATAGCATGGTAGCACATCACCACATAACAAGGTGATATGTCACTACATAACAAAGTAGCATGTCTCCACATAACACGGTAGTATGTTTAATTACCACATACATGTTACATGGCTGTATTGGTATGCTATACCAAGGCAGACCATGAATAGTAGTTTATCTGAGATATACACTAAATCAACACAAAGTTTTTATTTTTTATGCCTGCAGCATAAAACTATCTTATTAAGAACCAAAAAAAGGTAAAATTATGAGATTTAGAAACAAAACACTAAAGAAAAGCAGGTATTAATGTACCGTAAGGTCAACTACAATAATAACTTATCTGTATGCCAGTATGGCTCGATGTTTGAGTGACTACGCCCACGTGTACAACATGTGCAAGCTGCTCAGTATTTATATAAATTATCGTGTACATTATTCATTTTAACTGTTTTTCACTAAAAATGCAAAGAAATTACTGGCAATATTTATTATTGTTAGTATAATTTAAAAATGAAATCTAAATTACAAATTTATTGATTTATTCCTATTCAATAACTGAAGAATCATTTTGTTAACCAAGTATCCAGAATTGGCTCTGTAGTATCAGTGGGTAAAACTTATTCCGGGTAATCGGATTAATCATAAAAAAAAAGAAAGAAAGAAACAGTAACTGTGCCAGTAGTGTATGATGTGCTCATTGACATACATGAGAAAGGATTTTCCTATCTCCAAAATTCTGTATCAGGGTCTGGAAAATGGTATCCAGATTTTTTTTTTTCGGTCTGGTTCCATCAACCAATCTTTATAAATTAACTGTTTCTTTAAAATTTTGTTTACATGCTTGAATCACAAACTTGAAGCACCTTCCTAGACCAAGTGAGCTTATAATATATACATGGATACACATATCAATCTTTTTTCACATTAACTGTACATGCCAGAATTTACATTGATTTAAAAATGATTACAGAGAATGTGGCAGTTATTTCAGCATACCTTTCTTGCTTTGTTTAATTTCATTTTCTTGAAAAAAAAAAATAATAATTTGCCTAACAACCCAGAGCTGTTGAAAACTTCAAAATCTTGTCAGACATTTTGACTGACAAACTTATACAATCCGTCAGTCCAATGAAAATCTGTCAGTCCAAAAAAGAATGTTCATAAATTTTGTTTGAAATTGAGATAAGAACTAATAATATAGATCCAACTATTTTACATTCATTTTTCATATTTCTATCTCCATTTCAAACAAAATCTCATTCATCACTCTCTCATTCTCACCTTGCCCACATTTGTGTACCAAACTGTCTATGTATCAAAACATCTGTACCCAAAACTATATCTGCATTGTAAAAAACACTTTGATAATTATATTTTAGATACTTGTTAGGGATTAACACACAGGTAACACTGATCAGACGCAATTATATTTTACCCTTAGACACTCAGAGAGGATAAAACTGTTGATAACATTAAAACATAAACGGCATTGATTGGATGCATTTTTAATATTTTCACTACTAAAACATACTATCAGCAATACATAAATCAACAGTTACACTTTATATCTTAGAAAACAACTGATTCATGTAGATCTATCAATTGGAATTGGAAAAACAAAAATATAGATCACCTGTTTTATTTACTGTCTTTATCCTATATATTTTCCATATTTCATCTTATGTAACTGACATCCTTTCATGATCATTTTTATTGCATATTTTCATATCATTTGTGGTATAATCATCTGTAAATGACGATATGAACCCATTAATTCTCAGTCATGAAACTCAATGAATCAAAAGGCTACAGTTTATTATCTTTAAACATGACGGAATAATCCACTCTGCTTTGCCAAAATATTCGTGAAAAACCAAGTTTTATATCAGATTAATTCACGACCCGGGATCGCAATAAAAACAAAATTCGTAAGGCTAGCCTACTTCATTACTTTCATTTTGTTCAAAGTTTGTAAATAGTGAAACACTGATCATGCTGATCAACATCAAGTTTATATCATTTTCTGCATCTATATCTAAGTTAAAATTCCCTTGAATACTCCAAGTAATCCTCCATGTACCATGCTGCCATTATGGCAAAGTGTCATTGAGTGAGACGATCAAATCACTTCATTTCATTTCATATTTTCCCTCTTAACTGACATGGATTTTTAGTGTAATCAGCCAAGTTTCTTATAATAGGATATCATGGTTGCCAAACATTTCGGCCCTTTGTCAGTTCAGCAACCAGACATTTTGGCCCTTTGTCACTTCGGCCCTCTACATGTATGTGCCATTTCGGCACTTTCACAAATAAAGTCATATAATGCTGTAACAACAAAAGACAAAATCATAAGAATCATAAGGTGCCCAAATTTCATGGAATAAAATTTGTGTAAAAATCTCATTAGGATTCATAAAAAAAAATTGAACTACTAAATTTTAACAGAGAAATTTCAAAAACTCTGTCACAGATCGTAAAAATAAAGAGATGCCCAGTTTTCATGGAAGCAAACATACGTGTAAATTCTTGTGAGGGTTAAATAAAGGAAAGTTGAGTTATTGTGAGACGTGTACGTACAGATGGACTGACAGAAAGAAAACAGTATATCATAGTATGTCTAACAGTCATACCTAGGAGTATAAAAATGGTTAAATGACCCTTTGTCATAACTTTTGCCCTAAAGAAAACGTATGTGTAATTTGTCTAACTTTCATAAATAAAGTATAAAATGGTTAAACAACACAGAAAAACAAAAACTCATCAACTAAAGAAAACAGTATACCGTAATATGTCTAACATCACCTGAGTATAAAAATTTGTGTACAGAAAAACATAAACTTGGCCTCAACTAAAGAAAAAGTATTGAATATGTCTAACAGTCATAGCTAAGAGTATAAAAATGGTTAAAAACAGAAAAACATAAATCGCCTCAACTAAAGAAAGAGATGCCGTAATTTTCATGGACAGCAAACATACGTGTATAAAAATGGTTAAATGACACAGAAAAACATAAACTTGGCTCAACTAAAGAAAACAGAAACCGTTGAATTATGTCTTACAGTCATAGATAGGAGTATAAAAATGGTTAAATGACACAGAAAGACAAAACTTGGCCTCATAAAGAAAACAGTATAACCGTAATGGGAGTAACAGTCAAACTATGTGTATAAGAATGGTTAAATGACACAGAAAAACATAAACTTGGCCTCAACTAAAGAAAACAGTATACCGTAATATGTCTAACAGTCATAGCTAGGAGTATAAAAATGGTTAAATGACACAGAAAAACATAAACTTGGCCTCAACTAAAGAAAACAGTATACCGTAATATGTCTAACAGTCATAGCTAGGAGTATAAAATGGTTAAATGACACAGAAAAACAAACTTGGCCACAACCAATCTTCTAAACCACAGCATTGGCAATAGTTTAAGTCCATAACAGGATATTTGAGGCAAAAAGTAAAGGGCTACTCTAGCATCTGCTTAACTGTACCCTAAATGCTGACACCAGGGCAAGATGTAAGACATGAACTCAAAATGGGAGGGTGAGGACTATTCAGATGTGTCACAGTGAAAATAAAAAGAATTATCATTATTATCTAATGATAGCAACTCTACTTACCACAATCTTCAACAAAAATTTGCAAATTCTTATAAATCAGGAATCAAAACAACTTAAGTTCCAAACATCAGTCTGAAAAAAAAAAATCAATTTATAGATATCCTTTGAAATATAGTATGAAGACTAACTTGCCTTAAAAGGATTTTTTCATTGAATTTCAGGTAACAAGGTCAGAATTTTATTTTCTTGCTAATTTGTGTGTGTGTGTGTTTTGGGGTTTTTTTTTGTAGTAACTAAACAGGTCAAACATATAACTACACTGACTTGAAACAAGAACTCATCAACCCCTATGGTCATATTTAGACTCACCCAAATCAATAAATAGTATGGTCTACTGTCATAATTCAGGAGTGAACAAGATAATATTACATGTAAAACTGTTATGAAATTTTTATTCTAAATCATACACCCCTGAATTCTGACAGTGGATTTAAATATTTTTTAAAACAGACAGGTCCAAATGTGACTTCAGGGGTTGATGAGTTAAGAAATAAAATGTCAATATGTCAATAATTTTTCTTTTGCATGGATTTATATATAACGTATTAAGAAGTCATTAGGTATTAGATGTTATAGTTTAACTTTTAACACCAGTGCATTTAAATGGGTTTGCAATTTCGAAGCAATGCAATAAATAATTCTTTTCCCTTAGTAGAAATATCTAATGATAAAAATCAAATCAATAGAATTTCGCTAAATTGAAATTCAGTGAAATAGCACACATTACTCCCATCCCATCCCTCAAACAAAAAACATAAATAAAACAAAATGAACAGTTTTTTAAAATTATTTGGTACATAAACTATATACATGTACTACATGTAGCAATGTCTATATAAAAGCTAATGAATCCAGAAGAAGACTAGAAACATAACACATTCATTGGGGGTGGGGGGTGGTGAACTATATACAACTGGAAGGGTGGAGGCAAACTATAGGTGAACTGTATACAAGTATTACAACTGGGAGGGGGTCAAATTTTAGGTGAACTATATACAACTATGTGGTCAAACTATAGGTGAACTGAATTCAACTGGGAGGGAGGGTAAACTATAGGTGAACTGTATACAACTGGGGGGTCAAACTACAGGTAAACTATATACAACTGGGAGGGGAGGCAGATTATAGGTGAAATGTATACAAATGGGGACAAACTATATGTGAATTGTAGCATACAACAGGGGGAGCAAACTATAGATGAACGGTATACAACTGAGGGAGGGTAAACTATATCTGAACTGTATACAACTAAGTGGAAAAATATATGTGAACTGAACTGTATACAACTATCGATGATGTATACAACTGGATGAGTCAAACTATAGGTGAACTGTATACAACTGAGGGAGGAAAAACTATATTTGAACTGTATAAAACTAAGGAGAAACTATATGTGAACTGTATACAACTGGTAAGGATAAACTATAGGTGAAATGTATACAACTGAGGGAGGAAAAACTATATGTGAACTGTATACAACTAAGGGGAAAACTATATGTGAACTGTATACAACTAAGGGGGCAAACTATAGATAAACTGTAAACAACTAAGGAGGCAAACTATAGGTGAACTGTATACAACTAAGGAGGCAAACTATAGGTGAAATGTATACAACTAAGGGGGCAAACTATAGGTGAACTGTAAACAACTAAGGAGGCAAACTATAGGTGAACTGTATACAACTGAGGGAGGTTAAACTATATGTGAACTGTATACAATTGGAGGGGACAAACTATAGGTGAACTGTATACAACTAAGGGGACAAACTATAGGTGAACTGCATACAACTGGATGGGTCAAATTATAGGTGAACTGCATACAACTGGATGGGTCAAATTATAGGTGAAATGTATACAAATGGGGGGCAAACTATAGGTGAACTGTATACATATAAGTAGGCAAACTATAGGTGAACTATATACAACTAAGGGGGCAAACTATAGGTGTACTGTATACAACTAATGTATACAATTGGATGGGTCAAACTATAGGTGAAATGTATACAACTGGAAGGGTCAAATTATAGGTGATCTGTATACAACTGGGGGGCATACTATAGGTGAACTGTATACAACTAAGGGGAAAACTATAAGTGAACTGTATACAACTAAGGAGGCAAACTATAGGTGAACTATATACAACTAAGGGGGCAAACTATAGGTGTACTGCATACAACTAAGGGGAAAACTATAAGTGAACTGTATACAACTAAGGAGGCAAACTATAGGTGAAATGTATACAACTGGAGGGGTCAAACTATAGGTGAACTGTATACAACTGGGGGGGGCAAACTATAGGTGAACTGTATACAACTAAGGGGAAAACTATAGGTGAACTGTATACAACTAAGGGGGCAAACTATAGGTGAACTGCTAGGGGGTAAAACTATAGGTGAACTGTATACAACTGGGGCAAACTAAAGGTGAACTATATACAACTAAGGAGGCAAACTATAGGTGAACTGTATACAACTAAGGGGGCAAACTATACGTGAACTATAGGTGAAATGTATATAGCTAGAGGGGTCAAACTATAGGTGAACTGTATACAACTGGGGGCAAACTATAAGTGAACTGTATACAAATAAGGAGGCAAACTATAGGTGAACTATATACAACTAAGGAGGCAACAACTAAGGGGGTGTACGTGAACTATAGGTGAAATGTATATAGCTGGAGGGGTCAAACTATAGGTGAAATGTATACAACTAAGGGGGCAAACTATAAGTGAAATGTATACAACTAAGGGGGCAAACTATAGGTGAAATGTATACAACTGGATGGGTCAAACTATAGGTGAAATGTATACAACTGGATGGGTCAAATTATAGGTGATCTGTATACAACTGGGGGGCAAACTATAGGTGAACTGTATACAACTAAGAAGGCAAACTATAGGTGAACTGTATACAACTAAGGGGGCAAACTATAGGTGTACTGCATACAACTAAGGGGAAAACTATAGGTGAACTGTATACAACTAAGGAGGCAAACTATAGGTGAAATGTATACAACTGGATGGGTCAAACTATAGGTGAAATGTATACAACTGGATGGGTCAAACTATAGGTGAACTGTATACAACTGGGGGCAAACTATAGGTGAACTATATACAACTAAGGAGGCAAACTATAGGTGAACTGTATACAACTTAGGGGGCAAACTATACGTGAACTATAGGTGAACTGTATACAACTGGGGAGGCCAAACTATAGGTGAACTGTATACAGCTGAGGGTGTCAAACTATAAGTAAACTACACAACTACACAAGTTGGGGAACATTAAGCCATTGCATCTTGTGAAAACAATACATGAACATTGAATAAAGCAGTAAAATATAACTGTATCACAGCTCTATACATGATGGAAGTACATGTACATGTATTACTTAATAGTACATGTATTTCAGGAAGCTGAGGAACAAACAAGTACCAGTATATACGTGCATGTAATTTCTGTACAATCACAGGTTCTTAAATTTAACATAGCGGAAGACAAATTGTTTTTCAGATTTGTTTACACCTGTCTGAGCATGAGTCATAATACAAAAATGTGGATCAAACGTTATGGTCAGTTCTGCTGGATCAGCAGACTTCATGACACATCAACAGATACTTGTAACATTTATATCTACTGCTTAAGATTTTTATATACATTATATAAACAGTATATGAATAATAATAAATAGTAACAATAATTAAAAACTAATGATATACATATCTGGGGCAGAGCTTCACATTTTTGGGGGCCCTAAGATACAAATTTCAAGGGGCCTAGATTTTTTTTTTAATTTAAGATAGATTAAGACCTCTGTTTAGAAAATCATCTACATGTACAAATAATGAAAATTTAAGAAAATTTCTAACAGTGTTCCTATAATAATTGTCTTTTTAAACACCCCCATCAGCATAAAAAAAACATTAAAAAAAACCAACTTGCATATGGTTTGCATAAGAAAATAACAAAAGGAACAAGATGCAGGCTAGTATTCAATTGTTACTTCAAAATTTCTGCCAAGTGGGTATTTCCCGAATCTGTTGCTAACTTGTGCTTTGGAAAAAGTGTTTTAATTCAAATTACTGTAGATTTTAAAATTTTGTTAAATAAACTTTTTTTTTCTATCATTAAATAAATGTTTTTATATGCTGGTATTGTATACCTGGAATTTTTTGCTATCGTTTAATTTATGTCATTTTTTGCCCTAGGATGAGAAGGCAGTTAAAAATGGAAACAAAATTTTCAAGCTAAATAATTTAAGCATGGCATGCCATCCAATCCATGAGACTACAGTGATTTAGGGCTGATTTAAGATGGTGTGAATATGATTTCTGTCATCAAAGGGCATTCATTTTTTGCTTTGATTTCCTTTTCTTAAACAAATCATAAATTGCCTATCGACCTTCCGACCCCTGGAAGGTATGGAATGGCAACATCAAACAAGTGAAACAATTTTTTACCAGTGGCTTAACTCAAAGATACAGTATGAATTTAAATTATGTATATTTATAGATCATAAAAATAAAATTCTATTTCTTCAATTCTGTCAGGTAGACATACAGTAACATGTAGGCCTATGCAGTGCTCACCCTGGATTCAGAAAACCATGAGCCAAAAAACATAGCCATCCAAGATTTTTAGCCAATTAAAATTTTGATTATACAGGTCAATGAATAATCATACCAGATACGTTTTTGAATCCTGCACAATATGGTGACAAGTGCAAATTTTATCTATACATCTGGCAAACTATTTTCAAGTCTGAAGTACTTGATTGGGAAAATTTTTAGGACATTTCTGTTGTTGTCAATCAAGCATGCCCTTACACATGCTGTGTGTATCGCAAACAAAATTGTCTGTGATCGTGCCATTTTCCCTCTCTTTTGAATGAGAGTGTGATACACACAAAACATATTGTACACACCAGATTTGACAAAAAATTATTAGTTAGAAAATTGGCAAACTGCTATTTTAACGTAATTTTTGAAAAAAAAAAACAGAAAATGGCTACGACAGGATGAGCTCTGCCTATCTGCTATATGAGAATCAGATGCCCAAAGTGTGTTTCACTAGGGGTATAAAATAAATTTTGTTACAGACAAATGGTAATGTCATTTTATGACACACAAATGAGGATAATATATGAACATGATAAACATTTTCATTATTTTTAAGTAGTTTCTAAGAAATGATATCATAAACTTTAAACTTTATAGGAACAAATGCATGCTACAGATATTTTCTTCACTGACATTTTTTGCTCAACTTGCAGCAATTTCAGTTTTGAAATGTATTTTTGCTATTACAGAGACATATTGCTATAAAAATATTGTTCAACTTATCATGATTGGCACAAAAATCCTGTAGAAAATTCTATTTTTGTCAAGATTTTACCTACCCTCTTTAATTTTTGGGGTGTTTTAAATGTTCTCATTGCTTTATGCATAGTGAAAATAACTTAAACTTTAATTTATTTCAAAGTATTTTCAATTTCCTGTCTTATGGTGTACAGTTTTTTTTATTTTTGTAAGAACGTTTGTAAAATACACGGAGTTCAATCTCTAATACATTTCTCTATGAATGTTGTGTACGGACAAGACATACTTCTCCTTTATCTAAGAAATAAGAAGATAGCTTTTGTGTTTGAGTCAACTAGCATGAATATTAATGCTTTAAATGGTTACTGAACAACATAAAACAAAAAAAATTAAGTTGCACCTCAACTAAAAAAAATACTATATAGTGATCAATACAAAAAATAAGTACATGTGTAAGACCAATTCAATTTACATGCACACATTTCAAGTTCTGTGTCTTATTTAATTAAAAGAACATTCTTATATTTTGATATGTTGATTATAACATCTTTAAATATTATAACATTTGTATGTGTAGTGGTTTTGTTGTTGTGGGATCTTGAAGTGTCTGACCATACATTTGTATGTTGTCAGATCCTGAAATGTCTGACCATATTTTTGTATGTTGTGAGATCCTGAAATGTCTGACCATACATTTGTATGTTGTCAGATCCTGAAATGTCTGACCATACATTTGTATGTTAAGTGATCCTGAAATGTCTGACCATACATTTGTATGTTGTAAGATCCTGAAATGTCTGACCATACATTTGTATGTTGTGTAAGATCCTGAAATGTCTGACCAATTTACATTTGATCCTGAAATGACAATACATTTGTATGTTTTAGGGTCCTGAAATGTCTTACCATACATTTGTATGTTGTGAGATCCTGAAATGTCTGACCATACATTTGTATGTTGTGAGATCCTGAAATGTCTGACCATACATTTGTATGTTGTGAGATCCTGAAATGTCTGACCATACATTTGTATGTCTAAGGACAAGACAATAATGTGTTGTTTCTGAATAACAGTTGTTTAAAATATCTTCATTAATTAATTTTAAACTAGTTCCATGCATTTACACACTTTAAAGAAAATGAGAATTCATAAATTTGTTCTCAGTTTGTGTATTAATTATTTAAATATTGTTATATTTCGAGTAACTTACAACTGAAAATGACACTGTCTTATTGCAGCCTGATTTAAAAAAAACAACTGATAAGTTTGATTGTTTTAAACATCTACATCGTACCATGGCTATCATTGTAGTAGCAATTATATATCAATAAGGGGGCTATTATGGTACAGCTACTTTAAACTATGACCTGACAAACTTATTTTCATACTTAAATGATTAAAGGGGCCAGGAAAAGCTACATTAAGGTAATTGATGTTACATGTAAATCTGTAAACAGGACAATTTATTTAGATTTTAAATGAAGACTGCATCCTGAAATAGTTGGTAAAAAAAAGCGGTAGAAATATAGGGAAATCGGTTGAAAATTAGAAAAATCGCATATGTATCAGAATGACAAAACATTCATAAAATGTTCGACTGGTGTACACATTTTCTACCCCAGACAAATTTCCTAATGTTGACAGGTATGGATCAGATTTGCAAAACAACTTTTAAGTGTTTCATGTACAACGTTGAAAATGCCAATGTTATGTTCCAAAATTCAGTGATTAAATTATTCTCCATTCTTAATCCTTTAGTCTAATACACACTTAAGTTCAGTTGTGTTCATGATTAGCTATTGTATTTCACAGTGCTACTTAATTTATACTCTCACGCATTCAAGGCATTGTTTGTGTACATTTGATGTGCAGTATCGTGCAGACAAAAAGAAAGAAACTATATTAGTATGACCAGGCTTATAGAAAGATACTTAAGTTACAAACCTAAACAATGTAGAATCATTACTCTGTGCATTTGCTGTCATTTTTGACTGCCAATGAAATCAGTTGCGCACGCACCTGTTGACCAAACCATGGGGCATAACTCCAAATATCCTCTTCCGGCATGGACAACTTAACATGGGTGGCATAAAAATACATTTTCGTCCTTTGTCGGTCTGTTTTAAAATGGAGATTGTCAACCCCATTTAATTTTTATTTGGAAAGTAATTTATTAAAACTAAACCGTCATTTATTTTAGTGTCATTTTCAAGGTTCCTTTTACCTTTTTGGTAACAGTACAAATTATATTTTGTTAACGTCCTTCGCTTTACGTCATTTTGATCAGGGTCTTTAGATGCTTGTAATTATCAGTATAATACAGACCTTTTTCTAAACGTTGTTTACACTCACTTGGACCGTCATATGTTGCTGCTACCATAATTGTAAACCCCAAATATTGAAAAAGTGTATAAATACAGCGCTAAACTTACTAGTTGAATAGTCGGCCATTAGTTGGCCATTAGACTCCAGAAGGAAAAAGGAGCACGGATAAAAGACAATGTGTCCGCCATAACGACTTCATATCTGTTGTTGACTTGAACTATTAATTTGTTGACCATATGAACGTATAAGAAGGAAATATATCTGTCGTATCAAGTTTTGATCATGGCATACACTGGAGATTCAAACGCTCCCCTTCGGGACGTGAAGAAGGTTCAGTTCGGAATCCTCGGTCCAGAAGAAATTGTACGTGCCAAACTCTTATAAAATTATTTTATTCTAGACATTTTCCCTTTTATTTTTCCCTTTCACGAGCTTAATTATACACAATGTATATATTTTTCTATGATCACTTATTTCTAATTTTCTTTTCGACAACGTCTGGCCTTTGTCATATCAGTTCAACAGTTGTGCAATCGGACTAACGTTATTAAATGAAATAGAACATGGTGGTCACTAAAAGTAGTAGGCGGAGTCGGATTCGAGAATCGGCGGATTCGAACAAATAATTGTCGATTTCTTCCCCAATACTTATTAAAAGAATACAATATTTTTAGTATATCTTTATTGTGGTATTTTACATCATTCACAGTCGAAAATTAGGACTCGGACATTGTCTCTTTTCGAACCGATTCTATAGCATCTCGTAAATCTTGACTTTTACACAAAAATATGCTATTTGAATGTCATTTGATAATATTTATAGATACCTATGATCATATACAATAATTATATTCAGTTTATCTTAAGTCAAAAAGCTTCACATTAGTGTAAATTGACCCGACATCTCAACTCCGCCACGGAATCTGACTACTAATTTTAGTGTGCTGGCATCAGACAAAATATAGAAAATCTAAATCGAAACAAAATTTGAGTAACTTTTTACTGCAAATGATTCAGAATGATTTCCTTAATTATCATTTAAAAGATTATTTAAATAGAATTGGAAATGGACGAGAAATCAACTATCATTTATTTCGAATCCGCTCTAATCGAATCCGAAAACACTATACTATCAGGACTCGGACATTTGCATCCTTTTGATCCGACTCGGCAGTATTACTAACCGATTACAAACTATGATTATTAATGATAAATAAGTGATTTTAGGGTCATTAAATGGTATATTTAGAAGAATATTATCATAAACGATTGTGATATATACCTTACTTTGAGTTTAAGTATAACAAATTAACTTAAATCGATCCAATATCTCGACTCCGCCGTCGAATCCGACTACTAATTTTAGTGTGCCAATGTAAGACAATATCACGTAAATCGAGTCCAAAAAATAATTTTGTACAATTTTCAACTGTGAATGATGTAAAATACCACAATAAAGATATACTAAAAATATTGTATTCTTTTAATAAGTATTGGGGAAGAAATCGACAATTATTTGTTCAAATCCGCCGATTCTTGAATCTGACTCCTCCTCCGACTACTACTTTTAGTGACCACCATAGAATTTGGCCAGTTTGTTTTTTTATGAGTACAAACCAAGATTCCATGCCATGATAGGTTTTGGCAAAAAAAAAAACAAAAAACCCATTTTCATATCATTGTAAGGTAGCCTAGATTTTAATTAGTATTTAAAGCAGTAGATATCTATTAGAATCTAAGAAATGTTTATAAAAAGTAAGTTAAGAAGTGAGTTGTCATTAGAAAAAAAAAAATTTCATGGGGAAGCAAAGTGCTGAAATTTCTTGATGCTGAAATCACTCGAATTCAGCAAATTTGTCTTACTTCATTGAAAACTTTGGTAAGACTTCCATTTGCACCCTCAACTCAATTTTTACCCTAAATGCACCCTCACTCAAATATTGCCCAAAACGTTTAAAATGCATAGGCTTAGTTAATTTCTGGATATATTCATTACTTTGCAGTAATTCGAAGAAATTTTCAAACATATTTATGTTTTTCGCATTTTATAATATTTTGGGTAGTATTTCATTAGGGGGTGCAAAAGGAAGGTTTTCTGCTATATCTTTCGATCATCTGTTTTCATGTACACAAATAATCACACATACTGGTTTCCTGTTCCAGGATTCCCTCAATATTTTATATATATATACAGTGGGATCTCGAAATTCACAGGACCGCCCCGTTTACCTCGAGATATCCGAAATTTGAGATAACCTAACTTTTCAATTCACATATTTTCTATTCTTATTAGAGAACGGATACACCTACTCAAGGTACTGCTTAATTTGAATTGGATCTAGGCAGTTATTAATAACACTTTCATTTTGGCTCATTAACAGATGTCAATTGTCCTGTGTTTTGAAGGTAATCAAGTAATTTTAAGAATGATTTTGGGTACAAAATGTAAACCTTCAATTGCAGATGGTAACTTCAAGATAATAAGTAACAATTTTGTAATATTTCTATACTTCAGATCAAAAAAATATTTCTAGATAGGGAAATTTCAAGATATCGGGAATTAAAATAGTATAAATATATAGTAAAAAAATTTTGATCAGTTGTTCAACTTAGACATAACCGGAATTTAGACTCATCCGATTATGACGTAACAATATTCCACTGTATAGCCAGTTGATTTTGAAACTAGCCAAATTGAACAATCTATAGTGGAAAAAGTATGTTTGTAAGCTTTGTTTTGTTTACATAACACTCGTTGTGCAAGAATGAAATGCGTTGAAAATGGTGTCTTAAGGCTACAGCAAAATCTACGTTAAGTAGGGCTAGTGATTTGGTGTTTTTACTTTAAATAAACTTATAAAGTAGATCTACATCTTGCATGTACATGTATTTTATTTTTATAGTCATTTAATTTATTGTATCAACACTAGCGTAATTTATACTATGCTGACAGAATTTGCACAATTTATCATCACCATCCACATAAATTGTAAATTTTGAAATTTTACTATGATAAATCATAAAAATTGGTAAATATATATTGAACTAAACATTATAAAAACCTAATTCAATATATCAAATTAAAGCCATTTTTGTTTTAATACAGATGTCAGTCAATACTGATTTTACAACAATGGAAATGATTTCCTTTGTCTTTTGATGTAAATGTCAGTATACAGTGTATTTGGCTAATAGATCTGCAGGATAAAATTTTAATTGATGTAAAAATGTGATGAAATATTGTGAATAAACAAAGTAAATGAAGTTTATGGCACACTATTTCACACTTTAATCAATTCTACCTCATGTTGGAATTTTTAAAGATTTTTCAAAAACGCAAATATTGTTTCAGATTGCCGATTCCGCGATTGCGGAAAATCACTGACCCTAGTTAAGATCATACAATTTACATTATATTGTCACATGCATCAAAGACTGCAACACTCAAAATAATGTGTATATTAAAAGACAAATGATAGTCTTGAACTCTTTTCTGAAATGAATACAAATATTTTTTATGTGTTTTGGATAGTAACAGTGTAGTTCTAGAAGAGTAATTTGTTACTTTTATTTTTCTCGTCTTGAAATTTCTAGCATCATTTATTAGAATTTAGGGGAATCTCGGTAGCTGAATGGTTAGAATATTGTGAATTAAACCTTGAGGTCTCTTGCCTGTTAACAGCTTGGGTTTGACCCCCCCCCACTTGTAACCTGAATTGATTTTATGAGAGTGTCGATTTACTTGCAGAAAGCCAATGGTTTTTTTTTTCAGGTATATATATTGCAATTACTGGGTTCTCTCCTCATATTGTAACTGGTTCTCTCCATTTATAAATATTACGTAACTGAAATACTGTTGAAAGTGGTATAAAACACCATTTATTTTTTTTTATTTTTTTGATGTACCAAATTAAACATAGATACATGTGTTTATTTCATCTGTACAGAGAATATACCTACAGTACTATGATGTTTATATTTTCAGAGGCGTATGTCAGTCACAGATGGAGGGATTAAATATTCCGAAACAACCGAGGGTGGACGCCCAAAGCTTGGAGGATTGATGGACCCTCGACAGGGAACAATCGACAGAAATGCACGTTGTCAGACATGTGCTGGAAACATATCCGAGTGTCCAGGACATTTTGGTCACATTGAACTTGCTAAACCTGTTTTTCATATTGGGTTTTTGACCAAAACAATCAAGATTTTACGTTGTGTTTGCTTTTTCTGTTCCAAGATGTTAATTGACCCAGTGAGTATTCTATTCATGAATAATTATTCATTAAGAATGTGTAGTAGAATTATCAGGGATTTGCCACCTTATCATATGGGGCCAAAATAAGGCTCGTTTCCCAATGCAAAAACATTGCATTTTTCTGCAATTTGCAGTTAAAACTTCCAAATTTAAGGCAGATGACGATGAATTTGAAGTGATTCCTGTATTTTCATACAGATTTGTGTATTTCCAGATTTCCCAATTTCAATAAAATGTTGCTAAAAATTCCCAATTCAAAAGGCCCATTCCCAAAAGAATGTGAAAAATCCTGGTTAATGGAATATAATTTTGACTATTGACAGAATTGTGGCCAGGGCTCTGATAAAGTTAAGTCAAAAAGGTCTCCCTGCCTGTGCAGAGCTCTTGAAAAGTGTTGGACATCCTTTCAATCTGACACATGTTAACAGTACATTCCATTATTCGATAGTCTGACAGAATTCCTAAAATATCAGATAGTTGAAAATTTTGGTGGGTGGTTAATCTTTTTCTTTTGATGATTTAAGGACTTGTACATCAAATAGCCTAATTTGAAATGTGCCTTCTAACCTTTACACCCCAAAGTATCTAGATGGTTTGCTATATTCCATTCTGATAGAGCAATCTATTATGTTTTGAAGTGTTAAAAAGGTCTAGGCAATGATGAACTCTGTGTTTTTGTACAATAGCTGCATTTTATTTTATTTTTAATTTCAGTCAAATCCCAAAATAAAAGATGTCATTTCAAAGTCTAAAGGTCATCCCAGAAAACGTTTAGCTCACATATACGATCTTTGTAAGACACGGAAAGTATGTGAAGGAGGAGATGAAATGGACACCAAACCAGATGTAGGTCAGGATGGAGAAGAAGGCGGTGAAGGACAGAAAAAAGTATGCAGTTCATAATGTTGTTCACACATGGAACATTTTGGATTTAGATACATTTTTCAAATACTCTTCAAATCAATAAAGCTGAATTAATAATTAAACTGTTATGTCCGTGAGATAAGGGAACAAAAATAACTAAAATTACAACATCTCAACCTGTACCATTAAGGGATGTTTCTAGATCTAGATAAAGAAATGCCATGGTAAAAAAATCGACCTTTTAAACCCAGTTCATGATGCTTACAATTTGCATGCATAAAATTATTATAAAATCCAGAGAGGCTGTTTTAAATTATAAAATCTGTGATATTTGGGCCATAGTTGTTTCATTCATTTTAGCTCTACTGCAATCATTCTTCAATAATCATATTTTCTATAACTGAATTTGTGTATATTGTTATACACAGAAGCTTGTTCTCAAAACATGTTTTAAGATCAAGTTATTTAAAGACCAATCTTTTGTGCAGGGACATGGAGGTTGTGGGCGATATCAACCTAAACTCAGAAGAAATGGCTTGGAGTTGATAGCTGAATGGAAAGACACAAATGAAGAGTCTCAAGAGAAAAAAATTATTCTGACTGCTGACAGAGTGCATGAAATTTTCAAACGTATATCAGAAGAAGAGTGCATAGTGATTGGTATGGATCCCAAGTTTTCACGACCAGATTGGATGATAGTCACAGTGATGCCTGTGCCGCCTCTAGCTGTCAGACCAGCTGTCGTAATGTTTGGCTCAGCTAGAAATCAGGTAATGAAATCTCTTTTGATGCTTTACTATTCATGGAGCTGAACATTCTAATCTTAAGAATGGCTCACAGTAATAGTTTAAAACTTTCAGAAATTTAAATATAAAGCAAGAAATTAGATTATAAAGTCTTATTAATAGTGTGACAATTTGCTTGAAGCGTTCATAACTACACAAACCATTCTGTATACAGGTAGTTAAAAAATCATAATTATATTCAGGTAGTTAAAAATCATGATAGTATACAGGTAGTTATGAAATTATAACCATATACAAGTAGTTAAGATCTCATTCATAACATTATAAAGGTAAAATTAAAGCTGATCTGTAAATTCTTTCATCATTGACACTTTACTATATACAGGTACTTATGAAATTATAACCACATACAGGTAATTAAGATGTCATTCATAACATTATAAAGGTAAAGTTAAGGCTGATTAGAAAATTCTTTCTCATTGACATTTACTATGTTTAATTCACCGATGAAATGCATTTGAATAATTTTTGGAATTTGGTTTGAAAAAAAAGAATTTATATAATATTTTGAATTTGGAAACTTCAGCACAGCACAGCAGATAGATTTTTCCCATATATTTGAAATTTACATCGCTTTAAAATATAACTTTATATTTCTAGGATGATTTGACACACAAGTTGGCAGATATCATCAAAGCAAACAATCAACTGAAAAGAAATGAACAAAATGGAGCAGCGTCGCATATTATTGCAGAAGACATGAAGATGCTACAGTTTCACGTAGCTACATTAACAGATAATGAATTGCCAGGATTACCCAAGGTATTGTAACATTACAACCACTATCTTAATTCTAGTGAAAGCAACTATAATTTTCATGTTACAATCATCTCAATTTCTACTAGATGCTCATCATATTCATAAAGTCTGAAGGTTATTTTATGTTGAATATATATACAGATTTTAAGATTAGATTGATCCTAAGTTGAAACAATCTGAATGTTTGCCTGTGGTGGAAAGTTGATGACTTCCTCTGAAAGTAACTTTATAATGATAAAGTCTTCCCTGAAAAGAAGGCTAAAAAGAGGGAATGTTAGGCCAAGTAAAAAAATACTTCTGGTTCTCAGACACCGCCGCACGCAAAAACAAATTGCCGATGAAACCATTTTATTCACATTTCATAAAAAAATCACCACCACAAGTGAAAATGTCAGTCATTTCAAAAGGCTTAAGTTTTGAAAATGATCCATTTCCTTCTATTTGTAGTTCAAAGTGCATTTCTAAAACCCAACTGGAAACCAAAATAATTATTTTATTGACAATTCAACATGTAAATCTTTACCTCATGCCCGAAAATGTCACAGAACACATCGTGTGTTTTCTGCTGTTGCTTGCAGTTTATGGAGGAAGTGGAAGTTGGGTTTTAAATGAAAGAACCGATACCGAACGGAACTGAATTTCAGGATGTGTTAAAATGATGATACATGTAACACTATATAGTGTATAAAACTTTCAAAATCTGAATTAAATGTAAGTGAATGATAAAAGTAAAATAAGTTTCTGTAAATAAAAGTTTTAATGAAATAAATCAAAATCGATAGCTATTGTTTTCAAAAATGAAACTTTTGGAATTTGCATTGATTTTTAGACACAAAGTAGTTACAATTTGTACAGCTTTGTAAAATAGTGATGATAATGATTGATGATAATTATAAAGACGAATTTACAATTAATTTTCTTGTAGTTTCAAAACATTTTTTTGTTTTGATAAATATATAATCTTTTAGCTATTTTATATTTTTGTTGATATTTCAGTTTTAAAACCAAGTGAACAAGACAATAACACAACTTTTTGTTACAATTTATTGAAGGTCTCAATATAAGACATTTTTTGTTGCATAGTCTTCTTATTTTCTTGCCTTCAAGGTATATAAACAATAATTTGGAAATAAAAAATAAAATACCTACCTACCTTGCCCATTTTGGAAGGCTAATTGTCTGAGAACCAGAAATTTTTTTTTACATGGCCTAACATTATCATTTTATTTTTTTAGGCAATGCAAAAGTCTGGACGTCCCTTGAAATCTATCAAACAGAGGCTTAAAGGCAAAGAAGGTCGTGTGAGGGGTAATTTGATGGGGAAACGTGTTGATTTCTCAGCACGTACTGTCATCACACCGGACCCTAATCTGAGAATAGATCAAGTAGGTGTTCCACGATCCATTGCACAAAACATGACATTTCCAGAACTGGTAACACCTTTCAACATAGACAGGTATGTTTACTAAAGAATTTAATCAGCCCAAGCCTTCATTAGGAGTTCTCTTTAAAGTTTTTAATCAAATGTTTACTTTGAAGCTTTTATTTGTTTCTGAAACAAATAATGTTCAAAATTAGAATACATTGTGCAGTAAAGGAGGTCACTGAAAATTGTCTTCATAATAACATGAATTGTGGTACCAAGTTCAAAGGTATAATATGCCTTTGTTTTATTCTGTTAGCTCCAGAACAATTTTGGTTTGTTGTTAAAAGATATAAATACTGGCATTTTGTATATATATCTCTATTGTTTGGATTTTTAGAATGACAGAATTAGTGAAAAGAGGAGCTAATCAATATCCAGGAGCTAAATACATTATTCGTGATAATGGAGAGAGAATTGATCTACGCTTTCACCCGAAGACCAGTGATCTTCATCTTCAGACTGGCTATAAGGTTAGTAAATAGCATTCATAAAAGATAAGCAATATTGTGAAAATAAGGGTAATAATGATTTTAGACTTGGTCTTGAAATTAAAATTTGCTATTTTTCCTGATTTTTTTATAATTTTAAGATTACTAACACAAAGAAATGTTTTTATAATTGCATTTACAAGTGGTTGATACATCTCAACATTATACCTTCACTTGCATTTTATCAGTCGCTCAAATGTTTTGCTCACAAGTAAGAAAAGTGAGGCAACCACATATGCCATTGAAAATGTGATAAAAAAAAAAACAGGTGGTCTTTCTAAAGAGGATTTATTTCAACGAATTTCTAACCAGGTGGTTTTCAAAGTATGGTCTCATAAGACAGGTGGTCTTTTATCAGTGTGGTCTCTCCAAACATGTTCCACATAAACTGGTAAACCACTTCTGCAGATGATGACCACTTTTTTGACAGCAGCTGTTGATATTTATTTCATAACATTGGTAATCTTCAGTTGCCAGTATCTATATTTATGATGGTGGTGCAATTTAACTGATTGATTATAGTAAGTGTTCTGAAATGATCTGTTTGGGGTTTTTTGCCAGGTTGAGAGACACATGCAGGACAATGACTTTATTGTGTTTAACAGACAGCCAACTCTACATAAAATGAGTATGATGTGTCACAGAGTCAAAGTCCTACCTTGGTCAACTTTCAGGCTCAACTTAAGGTTTGTAGTTACTTGTCATCCTGTACTACTGAATACAAGGAGATTCACATGATTGTGTAATGTTTAGGATCAGCCTTTCAGATGGTGCCATGTCGTTTAACCTTGTGACCGAGATAAACCATTTTGACCTACTACTTTGTCCAAATTTCAATATCTGAGATACAGTGCTTCCACCGGCAAGCTTTGTTGTGTTGTGACAATTCTTGTTCTTATCATTTGCACAGTGTAACTTGTATTATCAGTTTATCTATTGAGTCAGTTTGTATTGTTTTGTATCATTACTGGTCTATGTTCTAATACATTTCTGTAATGTGATGTGTGAGGTTTACTTGTCAGCGTTTAGGAAAGTTCATGAAATGAGAAGAATTTTAGTTTACCTCAAAAATTTCTCATTCATCTTCGAAAAAGCTGAAACTTTCTGAAAATTTCATATTGCTGAAAATTGCTTTTTTTTTCCTATAAAAGAAAGCATTATATATGTCAATTTTGTCTGGAGATCTAAGCATTGTTAAGACTTGTTAAAGGATTGTTCTTATAGACATTCTTGATTAGCTACCTCACCTTTATCACTTGTTTGTTTACAGTGTAACTACACCTTACAATGCTGACTTTGATGGTGATGAAATGAATCTCCATTTACCACAGTCCTTAGAAACAAAGGCAGAAATTTCCAACTTGGCCTTAGTACCCAAAATGATCATCACTCCGCAAGCCAACAGACCCGTCATGGGTATTGTGCAGGACACACTTACAGCTGTCAGAAAAATGACAAAAAGAGATGTGTTTTTGGATAGAGTAAGTTCCAAGCATTCCGTCATAATCACTTTCTGTATTTCATTTCCTTGTAAACACTGGAACATTTTTTTTCTTTTTTCCTTTATTACATTATATGGTCAGTTTAAATTCTGGACCTGTTATGAATTCAGCATTGAAACAATTATTAAATAGAATTCTAGCTTGACAATAAGTTGGATGTTCATATGTTTAAATACAAAATAAAATTTGTGTAATCTATTACAGGGTCAGGTCATGAACTTGTTGATGTTCTTGCCAAGTTGGGATGGACATGTACCACAGCCTGCTATTCTTAAACCTAAGCCTCTGTGGACTGGGAAACAGATTTTTACACTGATCATCCCTGGACGGGTCAACTGTATCCGAACCCATAGCACACATCCAGATGAAGAAGACAAAGGTCCTTATAAGTGGATTTCACCTGGAGATACAAAGGTATGTGTTCTGTGTTGTTCAGACTTCTAATTCTTTCAGGTTGTCCGTGTTTCTTTTCATTTTGTAGTGTGCTGTAATATTTTAATCTTTTTCCAGAGTAATTTCAGTTATATGTGACATTAAAAGGAGACAAAATGGAAAGAAGAAAATAAATGGGTCTTCTTGAAACATTCACATTCGTTGGTGTACAGCTAGGGTAATGATATTGGTACTTCATGTGTTATACTGTAGGTAGTGAAATTGAATTTTAAACAGATCAAATATCAGATGAGATATAGTGAAATTGAATTAATTAGATTAAAATATTAAACAAAATGATTACAGTTATTATATATAAAATATTAGACAAAACAATAGACTAGGAAAAGAGACTGGGTTACTTTATCATTATCATGTTTCATCATTTGTACACATTAACTAAAACTCTGGAGTTTGGCTGTATTGGTATGTTATTTTCTGTTGTATACCAGGTACTCATTGAAGATGGGCAACTGATCAGTGGCATTTTATGTAAGAGGACACTCGGACCTTCAAGTGGATCTCTTATCCACGTTGTATTCATGGAAATGGGTTTTGAAACAGCCGGTTTGTTGTATGGAAACATTCAGACTGTTATTAACAACTGGCTGTTGTTGGAAGGACACAGCATTGGTATCGGAGACACCATTGCTGATCCACAAACATACGTTGACATTCAGGACACCATCAAGAAAGCCAAGGTAACTTATTAGATCTACCATATTTCATGTACCCTAAATATAATTTTTCTGAAATTTATGATGAGCTTTCCAGAATAAAAAAAATCCCTTGAACAAAAAATAAATCTTCAGCTTCATTAAATTCTTACACCAGTACATAAATTTTCTTTTTTAATGGTATAGGGTTTCTACACTCATGGAAAATCTTAAATGTTTTGGAATTCTTTTTACTATCTTTGTCTCAGAAAGGCATAGAATTGTCCTTAGTATGCAAATTGTCATGGAAAATTCATTGAATTTATGAATAGATAGTAACCTCATGGTATAGAGATGATGATACTTTGCAGATTAAATTTTATTTTGTAGGAAATTAGCTGTAAAGAATAATCTTGTTTGTTTATGGCAAAGGTTGCCATGTTTTCTGACCTGAATATATAGCTTGTTTATCATTCAGTTTCAATGCTTAATCTCATTAGCACAATGAAATGCCATTTGAGCTTGGTTTTGGTCATTGAAAAGTAGGGCTGCAATGATACACTGTAATGACGATACATATTGCAATTCGTACCTGATGATACGATACATTTACTATACACAGGAATAAAACAACTAAGTTAAAAATTCACTAATGACATCATTGCATTTCTGTGCACTTTTAAAAATAAAGTTTTTGTTTCACATATCCTGTTTATTCTGTTTTATTTACTTTTAATGTTAACTAAATGAGATATATCCTGTTAAATAAATTAGTGGCTACATTTTTTGAGAAATATATTTGAGAAGAAACATCATATTTTCTCTTAAAAATGTTAATCAATTTTCTGAAACCATCAGATTCCACCTAACTGAAAGGTCATAAATAAATCATAAGAAACTGAGCTATTGCTTTTGAAATAGCCTTGGCCCTTAGGAATTAATTGACAACTTTGTGTTCATTGATTGTTGCAAACTACGTTGCCCCTGCGAATCTACGATTTGTTTAATTTTAGGCTTCGATTCATTATTAATAATTTACATTTGGATGATGCCGTTTCAAGTCTAAACGACACATTCGTGATGTTATCAGTTTTGTAAGGTATATCCATGTTACAAAGATGACAAGTGATGCGAGTGTTTCAAACTTATTCTGAGCCTCCTGGCATTTGTAGCTTTTTGAATCACGAGTGAGCCCATATTGGTGATTTGTTTTGCTGAAAAATCCAAGAAGTTTCATAATTAAAAAGAAACTTCGTTTTTTGTGATAACTTGTTATTCTTTTGTAGCGCGATGTGATAGAAGTTATTGAAAAAGCCCACAATGCTGATCTAGAGCCAACACCTGGTAACACACTGCGTCAGACTTTTGAAAATCAGGTCAGTATATGAAAAACACCAATAAGTATATGAAAATGATAACAACTGTACTCAGGGTTCACACAGACCTTGAAAAGTGCTTTAATATAGAGTTCTTGAACAATGCTTAAAAACAAAAGTACCCTTGGAAAGTGCTTGAAACTAAGTCAAAATCCTTGATTTCATCAGTGTGCTTGAATTCTACTAATTTGAAAAACGGTCAATGTTTATAAGTTAACGTACACAAATACAAGTTAGTGTTAATGATCTGATTCATTTCTTATGGTTTATCTAATTATAATGAGTTAAGTGTTTTTAATTTGATATTATTTCACTGTTAATAGGTCAACAGAATTTTGAACGATGCCAGAGACAAGACTGGTGGAAAAGCTCAGAAATCTCTATCTGATTACAACAACTTCAAAGCTATGGTGGTTGCTGGTTCTAAAGGTTCCAAAATTAACATATCTCAGGTAAAAAAAAAAATTCTCTTTTAGATGAAATGGCAAGTTCTGGAGGTTCCAGAATTATCATGTCTTGGGTAACAGAACCACTTGTGATGAAATTGCTGGTTCTGAAGGTTCCAAAATTAACATGCCTCGGGTAACAGAACCTCTTGAGATGAAATTGCTGTTTCTGAAGGTTCCAAAATTAACTTGTCTCAGGTCCTCAGAACCTCTTGAGATGAAATTGCTGGTTCTGAAGGTTCCAAAATTAATATACCTCGGGTACGGAACCTCTTGTGATGAAATTGCTGGTTCTGAATGTTCCAGAATTACCATGTCTTGGGTAACAGAACCTCTTGAGATGAAATTGCTGGTTCTGGAGGTTCCAAAATTAACTTGTCTAAGGTCCACAGAACCTCTTGCGGTGTAATTTCTTCAAATGATAAAAGAGAAGTTAAACCTGTATCATATTATCTGTAATCCTATATCAAACTTAAGATTTTGCCATGCACAGCTAAGTACATCCTCCAGTAATCAATATCATTTTTTAGGTCATTGCATGTGTAGGACAACAAAACGTTGAGGGAAAGCGAATTCCATTTGGTTTCCGTCACAGAACCTTACCACATTTCATCAAAGATGATTATGGACCTGAATCGAGAGGCTTTGTAGAAAATTCATATCTTGCCGGATTGACACCTTCAGAATTTTACTTTCACGCTATGGGAGGAAGAGAAGGTCTCATTGATACAGCTGTAAAGACTGCAGAAACAGGTATAACCAAGATCTTGTAACTCTCTTCCTATACAATATGGGTCTAAATTGTCACTTTCATTTCAATAAAAAATAACCTGCTATAAACATTTACTGTAGCTCTGAGCAAATTTGAAGTAGCAGTAGCTACCAACACAGGATTGATTTGTATATAACATTTATCAAAACTGACAAAAGCAATCTGTAGAGGCTAGTATGTGCAGGTAGCAATGATTAAGATATTAATGACACAACGGCTCAACAATCACATTTGTCCGATTGTTCGGGACAAGTCTTTTTTTGCGGTGGGATAAGTTAATGTTACTTATCACTTTTCCGACAGGACAAGTGAAATTGTTAATGACAAAATTAATTCAGTATGGATTACTTGTTTAAGCACAAAAGAAATGTAACACTGGATTTTCGGACAAGTAATTTTTGCATTCATACAAGTAAATTTCAATAGGCTGCCACTAGTCCTGCAGGACAAGTGGAAATTTGTATGATTGTTGACCCCTGCACAATGTTTGCCAAATTCTGTGATGCAAAAATGTCAATTTAATCAGCAGAATCTGATACCTGTTTGAAAACACAGATTTTTTATTATTATTTTTTTTTTTTATGTACTTGTGATTTAATGGCATTGGTCACTTATAAATTCACATACTGTCCATTTTAAGGTTATATCCAGCGTCGTCTGATCAAAGCTATGGAGAGTGTTATGGTCAAATATGATGGAACAATTAGGAATCAAGTTGAGCAACTCGTTCAGTTGAGATATGGAGAAGATGGGCTTGATGCAGTACATGTAGAATTCCAGACTATGCCCTCTCTAAAACCATCAAACAAAGCTTTTGAAAAACAGTTCAAATTTGATGCTACAAATGAAAGGTAAAAATCTGCTTGTATAGGTCATTTATAGCTGTTAAGTTAGAGTATTTCAGTTTGTCTGTGCACTCTTTGTATTAAGATGTATAAGAACTATGATTGGGAAGTAAAAGCTGCTGAGTAAAGTATTCCACATTGTCACTGTCTGTATACAGTTACCCTGTTCTTTGAAAGTATTCCACACTGTCACAGTCTGTATACAGTTACCCTGTTCTATGAAAGTATTCCACACTGTCACAGTCTGTATACAGTTACCCTGTTCTATAAAAGTATTCCACACTGTCACAGTCTGTATACAGTTACCCTGTTCTATAAAAGTATTCCACACTGTCACAGTCTGTATACTGTTACCCTGTTCTATAAAAGTATTTCACACTCACAGTCTGTATGCAGTTACCCTATATGTAAGCCTTACTATTTTTGTGAAGTATAAGCTGTCCAGTAAGTGTAATTAGGTTTGTCCATAATAAAAGTGTATTTTCTTCTCCGATCTATATAAAACTGATCTTATGTCTATAAATTCCACAGAGATTGACAAGTAAATGACTTATCATGAAAAGTGAAATGATTCATTTCTGTTCCCAGATCCATGAAAAAATGCTTGTCAGAGGATGTTATCAAAGATCTTTTGGGGGATGCTCACACTTTGGCAGAGCTCGAGAAAGAATGGGATCAGTTAAAGGAAGATCGTGAAGTTTTACGGACCGTTTTCCCATCTGGAGATAGCAAGGTTGTCTTACCATGTAACTTACAAAGAATGATATGGAATGCACAGAAAATCTTTAGAATTGACAAACACAAACCCACAGATCTTCATCCTTTGAAAGTAGTGGAAGGTAAGACGTCAAATAGGGCATATTTACCAAAAGACTGTAACCATAGTGACCGAATGACCTTTTTGTATTAGAAAACGGTATTATGGCACTGGAATAGAATAATAAGAATCAAGTAATAACTACATGTAAGTTATTGATTCCAAAAACTTGACGCAGTCTACACTAGAAGAATCCAAAAATCTGGGGATGAGTATTCCTCACAAAATCAAATTATTTTGAAATCAACTATGCAAGCGTGATATTGTGAACTGGGGGGACATCAATTAACATTTACAAGTCTGGAGAGACAAAAAACCTTTGATGATTTAATCTCCTTTGTTCGCACATCAAACAAAAAAAGAAAGCACTAAAGGAAAATATCTTTATTATCTTTGTAACCCTGTAATTTTTCCTACTATAATTAATTATTATTCTTTGTTTTATTTCAGGTATACAGGAATTGTGCAAAAGGTTGATCTCAGTACCAGGTATTGATCGCCTCAGTATTCAGGCTAATGCTAATGCTACACTGCTAATGAAGTGCCTTGTCAGAGCTACTCTTTGCGCCAAACGTGTCACGGAGGAATTTAGACTCAGCTCTGAGGCTTTTGAATGGCTCATAGGTGAAATTGAGTCCAAATTCCAATATGCTCAGGTAAAGTTTTGTTGCTGCTCAATTGTGATAATATATCAAGTTCAACAGTAATGTCATGGATTCATTTACATTTCATCACAGACAGACACACGCATTCATGTACATTACACGAGTCATACAGGTTCTTCAAATACTATTACAGCTGAAAATAAATTTACAGCATTTATCTGTTACAAACATTGTACGTTGTAGACAAATGTACATTATTTATAGATAAAGAAAAAAGATTAAATTCTATCCCCTGCACTTTGACAGATAGTCATGTCATTAATAATAAAATAATACAGAGTTAAAAAAAATTGGTAAAAATGCACCGCCCAAGGGCGAGTGATTACATGATTTCCACAGATTTTGCGCTCGCCAAACTATGAAACCGTGGTATTTCAAAGTGGATGTGTTAAGAGTGTATAAAATCTTTTTCAAAGAAAATAAATCTTCTATGCATATGACTTAACAGATTTGATACTCTTTATTTGAAAAATTGTCATTTTTTTCTGATCAAGTACTTATTACAAAGGAAAAACCACAACTTTTGTATGCTCTTCTTGTAAGTTTTTAGAATTCAAATTCAAATTGAAATTTTGGTTGCCCGCCAAGAAAATCTGGTTGCCCACAAAGAAAATAATATTTTATTTAATTTTTTGTTTTTTAAATTTATTGTTATTTCAATAGATAAATTTTTATGCAATGTGCTGTCTCTTAATGATGCATTTACATCTAAATTAACTGTAAATGCATCATTATTATTACAATTGTCAATTACTATTATAACTATTTTATGATGTTCTTGCTACCAGGCATGTCTTTGAATAAATGTAAATTACAAAAGTAAGTTTTCAGTATTGTTAAATGAAAACAATAGCCATCCATTTCTATGTATTTCATTAAAACTTTTATTTACAGTAACTATACTTCACTTACATTTAATTCAGATTTTAAAACTTTTTTGAAACATTGTATATAGTGTTATGATTATTTTACCAAATCCTGAAATTCAGGTCCATTCGGTATTGGTTCTTTTATTTACACACATCCAACTTCCACTTCCTCCACAAACTGCAAGCATTATCAATCAATACACGATGTGTTCTGTGACATTTTCGGCCATGAGGTAAAGACTAACGCGTTTGATTGTCAATATAATAATTATTTAAGTTTCTAATTGTTTTTTGTAATGTATTTTCAACTAAAAATAGAAGGAAATGATCACATTTGAAACTTGAAAGGGAATCTGGATTTTCAGTACGGCGTCAGTGGGCATACTCGCCAAATGGGCGAGTTCATTGTCAAAATTTAATTGTCTGAAACAATTTCTTTACTCGCCATTGCGTGTGGGCGAGTGGATTTTTCGAACCCTGTATAAAATAAAAGTTCATGTATGTAAATTTTGCTAATTGATACTTATGTTTTGATAGGTTCATCCAGGAGAAATGGTTGGAGCTTTAGCAGCCCAGTCTCTAGGAGAACCGGCCACACAGATGACATTGAACACTTTCCATTATGCTGGTGTATCGGCTAAAAACGTAACACTTGGTGTACCTCGTCTGAAGGAAATCATTAATATCTCAAAGAAACCTAAGACACCATCTCTGACTGTATATTTAACTGGTAAAGCAGCCAGGGATGCTGAAAAAGCAAAAGTAAGAACAGATTTTTTCAATTTTTCTATTTATATTTTCTTAAATATAAGGCTTACCATGCTTCCTGTTGTCTTATAGAAGGTATGTATGTCCATGCTACATTTATTTGGCTTGAACATTTTGCTTTCATCTTAAATTGTCCCTCTCGTCCGAGGATGAAAATGGCGATAATTAAACAGGAGTAAAATTTTCCAGGTTTACAATGTTTCAGAGTAACTGAGTTGTTATGTAGATGTTTTACATTTTGGCATAGCACTAGGTACTCCACTGAGTCCTCTCTTATAAATATTTGTTTGAGGTTATGAATTACAATTTTGATTTGAATTGTTGCCTCTTCTTTTACACTTTGATAATTATTAATGTTGTAATCTTTTAAACTTGTAATTGAAGTAGCCTGTTTTTATACATTGATCAGGATGTACTCTGTAGACTGGAACACACAACTCTCAGAAAGATTACCGCTAATACAGCCATCTACTATGATCCTGACCCACAAAACACTGTGATTGCAGAAGACCAGGAGTGGGTTAATGTCTATTATGAGATGCCAGATTTTGATGTATCCAAAATTTCTCCATGGTTACTAAGAATTGAACTTGACAGAAAGAGAATGACGGACAAAAAACTGACCATGGAACAGATTTCTGAAAAGATAACAGCAGGTATGTTAAAGTGCTTATGAGAAGCACATAGTGAAAGATTTACATTACAATAAATGTTAAATACAGATTTTACTTAAAGTATATTTTATTTAGACCCCTACTCGGACAACTTGTTATACACTTTGTCTAGACCTGAAATGAAAATATGTGAATGAATATTGAACGATGAACATTCAAAACAATGAATTACTATTCAACTGCTCTGTTATAGTCTAGTATAGGTGTACCGAGGTAAAGTGGCACATCCGATTAGAGTCAAAAACCAAAACTATACTAAAAATAGGTTATACGGGTAATAATTGCCTTGCATGGACTCCGTGCATTACTGAATCTCTAATACTTTTGTGATGACAAGTAGCTTGTCACCCCTGTTATGATTTGATTTAGACTCATTGTGTTTGTAAATATGTGTCAATTTACCTTGGTAGACCTGTACCAGTATATCAGATTATATCAACAGTTTTAGTTTCTGATACTTATGATGATTTACTTGGTATGATGATCAGTGAAATATCAACTGTCAGTCACTCTAATTTTTTTCTCTGATAGTATCTGAAGCTGTTCCTGTTGTCTTTATTATTGTTGTTGTTTTCTGTTTTGTTGGTTCATGAAAAGCTTCAACTTTTTACAGGATTCGGGGATGACTTGAACTGTATATTCAATGATGACAATGCTGAGAAATTGGTCTTAAGAATCCGTATCATGAACTCAGATGATAGCAAAATGCAGAATGTAAGTTACCAGAGTACTAATTGTAGAATATTCAAACAGGATGAAATGATTTTACATCTGATATTTTCTCTGGCTACAATTACAGGTATCGTTTGAAGTACAGTGGAATCTCGTTATGTCATAAATTGGATGAGTTGAAATTCCGGTTGTGTTAAAGTCAGACGTCTGGTCCCGATTATTTTACTATAGATTTATACTACTTTTATTCTGGATTTTATCTCAAAATTTCGCTTAACTCGAATTAATTTTCTGGTCCAAAGTATCAAAATATTATAGAATTACTACTTGTTATCTCGAAATTACCTTATGTGATTGAAAATTTACATTTATAATGCAAAAATCATGTATAAAATTACTTGTTTACCTGCAAATCTACTCCCGTTAACAAACAAACATAAAAGTTTAAGTAATATTTGCTTGAAACTAATTTGAATTAAGCACTTCCCTAAGTAGAACTATTCGTTGTCCAGTAAGAATGGAAAATATGTAAAATGAAAATTTTGGTTATCTCGAATTTCAGATATCTGGAAGTAAACAGGGTGGTCCAGTGAATTTTGAGATAACAAGATTCCTCTGTATCAAGATTTTTCTTTGTTTAAATGAGACATTAGATGATTATGCATACACTACAGAACACAACTGCCTGTTAAAGTCTTGTAAACTTATTTCATTAAACAAGGGAAATATAGTCATAGATAGTACATACATTTGAAACATCGGATGTCTGTGGCTGAGTGGTAAGACAATCAAACTTAGCTCACATATGTTTAAAATTTTTGTGTTAGACAGAAGTAGTTTGAAACAAATATTTGTACTTTCAGTTCTATGATTTTGTTTGTAGGATGAAGAGATTGTTGACAAGATGGCAGATGATGTATTCCTCAGATGTATAGAAGCAAACTTGCTGTCAGACATGACATTACAGGGGATCGAAGCGATAGCAAAGGTTTGTGTTTCATTTGGGGAATTAGTTTATTACTTCGTTTTGCAATGATAAAGTATAATTTCAAATAGATTCATATGTATTTCTATTCAGATAGATAGAAATAAGGAATGGAATTATAGCAAATTATCAGTGTTGTGGTGTTCAGACACAGTGATGCAGTAAAAAGAAAAGGTAGAACTGTAGCGCTATTGTCATATATCTTCGTCATGATACTGAAAATCTTAGGACGATCTTGTGTCGGAAAGTATTTAAGCATTGCTGCTTCTACTTGTATAATGTGTCCATCTTACTGAGGGAATATTATGCATTCAATAAACAGCAAACATATGCTGCTTGATCAAGTGTAACAATAATACTACACTAGAGCAACAACACTAATGTATGAAATCTTGTAACTTCACAAGGAAATGCCAAGATAAGGGAATAATTTGAAATCATACTTTTGAGTCCCAATGTTATCATAACATGAAAGTTCATTAGTTGTCGCTAAATGATGTACAAAGTACATTATGCACACAAAAGGTCAAAACTCGTAGATTAACATAAGATAATATCATATTCTGATGAAAATAAAAAACCAAAACCCTGTGATTTTGCTTTTGTTACAATATAACATTACTTTGGTAGGTATACATGCACTTACCCAACACTGAGGATAAGAAAAGAATCTTTATAACGGATGAAGGAGAATTTAAGGCAGTGGCTGAATGGATCCTCGAAACTGATGGTACGGCTCTAATGAAAGTGTTGAGTCAGCGAGATGTAGACCCAATTAGGACCACAACTAATGATATAGTAGAAGTCTTTGCGGTAGGAATTTCTTATGTTACTTTGTTGTATATATTTATAATGAGTACGAACCTTATATCCCTTATGATGCTGCGCTATGGCCAGCTGATATGTTCTTTCTTAGTTATCATGTATGATAGTATGCATAATTATAAATTCCTTCAACATGAGAAGAGTTATTAGTGCCATAGTTTAAGTTGTCAAAAATTTTCTTTGGAGTGGGGTGGGTATTTAATTATATAACTGCACAACCAAAACTTTCATTAAATGAAAGGTCTGAATTTTTTACAGATAGAAAATTGTTAATAAAACATTTCAGTAAATCTGGAAGTATTGGAGACATTCCCATGAAATTCGAGATTTCAAGATTCTACTGTTATATGACTGCATAACCAAAACTTCCATCTCATAATAAATAGACTTTTCTTATATGATTAATGTTTTGTTTCTTTCGCTGTTCATTTTATAGACACTGGGAATTGAAGCTGTGCGAAAGTCCATTGAAAAAGAAATGAACCATGTCATCTCCTTTGATGGTTCCTATGTTAACTATCGACACTTGGCTCTGTTATGTGACTCTATGACAGCTAAAGGTCACTTGATGGCCATCACTCGTCATGGAATAAATCGACAGGAAACAGGAGCTCTAGCCAGATGTTCCTTTGAGGAAACAGTAAGTAGAATTATCTATCTAGGACTTTTTTGAATGAGGCTATAGAAAACATGGCTCCCTCCATCTCTCACTCCACTTCTGATTTCTGCAGTATAACTTGAATTTTTTGTATGGATTTCAGTAAAGCTTATATAGATGATAGCCTGGGTGACGGGGAAACCACCCCATTGGTTTTTATAGTCTGCAGGTCTAAGAACAAACTTTGTGACTAAAAATAAAATTAGATGTTGGTTTTCTGTGACATGAATTTATTTTACTTATATAACTAAAACAGATATGTGAGCATAGCTGACAAGGAAAACCCCTATTTATTTAAATTCGGGTCAGGGTCGCTATCACTTAATACATGTCATGAGGAAAGCCAGTGGTCTTTCTCCAGGAAATTGGCTGCCTTTGTATAAGTAAAATTGTTAAGTATAGCTCAAAATTCCATTACAATTACACTACTTAGAGTATAATGAAGAATTGGGCTTGCAATAAGAATTTTTTTTTGACATGGCTGTACAATCACAATGATTATTGTGTTACAGTGATGGATTTTATTGTCTTAAATTGGAATTTTCAGGTGGACATTTTAATGGAAGCTGCTACACATGCTGAAGTTGATCCTATGAAGGGTGTTTCAGAATGTATAATGTTAGGTCAACTTGCAAAGATAGGCACTGGCAGTTTTGACTTACTTCTGGATGCAGAGAAATGTAAATATGGCATGGAGATTCCATCAAACATTGGTACTACAATGACAGGAGGAAGTAAGTTTTATATATATATATATATATTTGTTGGAATTAGTTTCATAGAATAGTGTTTTCATAAACATTTGATAGCTTTTGCTCAAAAGGGCCAGGTGAGCTACTCAGTATTGCTATGGCCATCGTTTGTTGGTCATCCATCTGTTAACTTTTCCATTTAAACAAAGAATTCTCAAGAACTGCGGGACAGATTTCACCCAAATTTGGCAGGGAATTTGCTCTTAGGAAGGGGCTTTAAGATTGTGATTGAAATAAAAATATGTTAATAAACAATCCATTTGTGGGAGCTTCAAATAATATAAATTGTTCTATACAAATGGCTTATTAACTAAACTCATTGCCTTGTTGCATGCAAAGATATGTTAGAAAGTTATTATAAATCATCTTTGGGGTGGCCGAGTGGTTAGAGCATTGCGCTGTAAATCACAAGGCCTCTCACCACTGGTTCAAATCTCGCTAGGTTCATTTTGAATTAAGTGGGAAAGTTTGCCAGTTTTCTTGCGGAAGGACAGTGGTCTTTACCCGGGTAACCGGGGTTTCTCCTCCACCAATAAAAACTGGACGCCATCATATGACTGAAAGATTGTTGAGTATGGCGTAAAACAAAAAATCAAATCATCATCTTTGGATCATTATGATAAAGTTTTATGGTCATATGGCCTAGGGTCAGGGTCACAGGTACCTAAGGAAACTGTGAAATACCAGATGTATAGATTTGTTTTTTATCAGATTTGCTAGGTTAGTTTTTTTAGACCCTTGGGTCGCCTGTCTTCTCTTATTATGTTTGTTTGTTAGAAATTGTTTACAAATACATGCTATATAATTCATTTATTTACTTCTCAGTGGGTGCAGGTATATTCTTTAGTCAAGCGGGTAGCCCAGCACCTGGAATGTCACCACAAATGACACCATGGCAACACAGTGGAACACCTGCTTATGCTAGTGCTTGGTCTCCTGGAATAGGAAGTGGCATGACTCCTGGAGCAGCAGGATTTTCCCCATCAGCTGCCAGTGAAAGTGGATACAGTCCAGGATACAGTCCAGCATGGTCCCCTAACCCAGGATCACCTGGATCACCTGCCAGTCCATATATACCCAGTCCAGGGGGTGGCATGTCACCTTCATATTCTCCAGTGTCACCATCGTATGTCCCCTCCTCACCTGCAATCACACCTCCGGGTCATGGTCATGGATATTCACCAACAAGTCCATCGTATTCACCAACAAGCCCTGGATATTCTCCAACTTCTCCAAATTACAGTCCAACAAGTCCATCATATTCTCCAACAAGTCCAAGTTACAGTCCAACCTCTCCATCATATTCCCCTACCAGTCCATCTTACTCCCCAACTAGTCCATCATACAGTCCGACAAGCCCGTCTTATTCACCAACTTCTCCTTCCTATTCACCGACGAGTCCATCATACAGTCCAACCTCTCCATCCTACAGCCCAACAAGTCCATCATATTCTCCAACTAGTCCATCCTACAGCCCGACAAGTCCATCATATTCTCCAACAAGTCCATCATATTCACCAACAAGTCCTAGCTACAGCCCAACATCTCCCAGTTACTCCCCAACATCTCCAAGCTATTCTCCGACTTCTCCAAGCTATTCTCCAACATCCCCCAGTTATTCGCCAACAAGCCCCTCTTACAGTCCTTCGAGTCCATCATACAGCCCTAGTTCTCCAAGCTATTCACCCACAAGTCCAAGCTACAGCCCAACCAGCCCAAGTTATTCACCAAGCAGTCCTAAATACAGCCCAACAAGCCCATCATACTCTCCAACAAGCCCATCATATTCTCCCAGTTCTCCACAGTACTCTCCAACATCTCCCAAGTACTCGCCTTCCAGTCCATCATACTCTCCAAGTAGTCCAAAATACACACCAAATTCTCCTACATATTCTCCATCCTCGCCAAACTATAGCCCAACTTCTCCAGAATATAGCCCTAGTTCTCCGCAGTACAGCCCAAGCTCTCCAAAGTATTCTCCTACATCTCCGACTTACTCGCCATCTAGTCCTAAGTATTCTCCTGCAAGTGCTTCATATTCTCCAAGCAGCCCGAGATACACACCTACAAGTCCAACTTATACGCCTACAAGCCCACAGTACTCACCTACAAGCCCGACAAACACCCCTGAAACTCCAAAATATTCGCCATCAAGTCCAGATCCTAGAGATTATGACAGTGATTGATCAGTGTCAATGTTGGATTACGTTTTACATGTATATGAAGAACAGGAACCGTATGAATTGAAACTGACAAGTGTACAAATAGACAGAACTGAATTTCTGTTGGTTCAGATTGACTGTCAATCAACTGTTGGAAAGTGAATGTAACATTGCTTCAGTATGAAAAATGATTTGAACTTTTGTAAATATTTGATTAGTAATGTATATATGTCTACTTTGAGATCAAAGTTTATGCACATTGTATAATATTTGTATAGTTCTTTATTGTTATAATGTATAACTATTGTTTGAGTGCAGAAATATAGGTACATGTGTTGTATTTTGGGGGAACAGAAATAATTCACATATTTTTGTACTGGATTGTATTATACATGTTATAAATTTTATATATAATGTGTATTTAGATGGAAAAGTTACAAATTTGTATGCAATCACGTTTTCGAACTTTAAACCAAGTATTTGGTGCAGTTTACCTTGTATGTTGATTTAAGTGTTGCTTATACATAGTGTTTGTGTGTCAGTTGATCTGTTAGACTGGTTTTACTAAACCAGGTAAATACTTACAATTCCATGCCATATATTTTTTGAGGAACAATTATTGAAAATAATGTACATTGTTAATCAGGAAAGTGTAAGAATGTGAACTGTTCCTTTGCAAGGGAATCAATGATTTTGAAGAAAAGTTTTAATTTTTTGTTTATTAACTTTTGGCATTTAAGAAATCTGTATATATTGTACATAAAAAGGAGAATTGCAGAAATGATGTCAACAAGACTTGTATTTTAATTAAGATAAGTCAGAAATGACGTCAACAAGATTTGTAATTTGGCAAAGCCATTGTAAAATGTATGTTAGAATGGGAGGTAAGGGATTTCATAAACGGTGAAATGCAAAATGTGTTTTGAATTGTTATTCTGATTTTCTGGATAGAAGAATTCTGAAGTTACAATGTAACTTGTCTCAGCAATAAACTTTAGATATGTATGATGATTCACCCTTTCAATATATATTATAGTACTATTGTTTTTTGTTACTTTTCAATCGGTTTTGTTCATTGACTAATTTGAGGCAAAGTTTCTCCGTTTTTTGTGTTAAAATCCACACCTTTGATTGCCTATTCAATTCTCCGATTTTTCAAAAATATAATCTGGATCATTACTTTCATGGGTTAAAAATTGCATATACATTTTGTTAAGCCAGGAGGATGTGCATTTGAGCACCTAATTTTAATTTTTTTTTCTGGTGGAACATGCCCTCTGACCCTCCTTGCAGGCTTGCACCTTTGGCACATGTTCAATTATCTAAAGTTTGCATTTCTGTAATGGTATTATGATGCTTCAGTCTCTGAGCTTTAAATAATTGTACATGTCTGAAGAAAAAAAAATTTGTGTCATGTTTTGTGGTCCAGAAGAGTGAGTCATGTCTGTGATCCAGAAGAGTGGATATATTCCATATATCTAACTTTGCACCCAAACATGAGCTGTATATGTATCTGGAATCTATTGGCGCTCCATCAATATGTGCATCTTATGTCTTGCATCTTCATTAGTTTTCATCAAAACTACTGGGAATAATTCTCTTAATGTGTCATGAATGTATTTCTTGTATTTGTAAAATAATTGCATTGTATTTTGGGGGAGGTGGTGTTTTTTTTGTTTTTTTTTTGTTGTTTATTTTTTGCACACAGTCTTTAAAGTTTTTTTTAATATTATTATTTTTTGAGCATGCAGTCTTTAAATTTAATTTTGTACTTTTCAATTTATGTAAGATGTTGGATTTTATATATTTTTTTGAAAATGCTAATGTATGGGTCGTTTTCCTGTGAATGTGTAAGTCTGAAATATCCCTTTAAATTGTCATCCCAGTTATTTACACAGAATAGATTCATTGCAAGTACCTACATTATGGTTACTAGATCGTAAATATCCTTGAAATTTCATTCACATAGATGTATTGTTGTTAAAATAAAAATAAAATTGTAATTAAGCAATGACACCAAGGGAAAATTTACATTTAAGAATTAGAATATCTAACCTGTCCATGATAATGGTTGTAATACATAAATCATACTTGTACAGATCTTTGATGAATACAAAAAAATTATATACCGGACATTTAGGGATACAGGTTTACATAATTAATATAATTTTGGCAACATGAAAATGGAACCAATCATAGTTTATAGCAAAAGATTATCAGGCTTAAACAGATTAAGTGTCACAGATATGTTGGTCTTCATTGTCAAATCAATATTGTGTAGTAGAAAATTTCAAATGTATTTTTTTAAAAAAAAGTTTTTTTTTTTATTGTTCACCTAGTTCACTATGATCAATTATGTTCAATTTTTCTTGTTTTCATTTTTCGTTTTCTCATCTTTGTCGCTATGACAATTTATTATGACTCATTGCTTTTTGTTGTTGTGTGATGCGAGTCCTGTCAATATCTCCTAATAATGTTTTAATTTTTTTTTTCAAAAAAACACTGGGCTAATTCTTATAATTGGCATGAGGCATTTCAAGGGTTAACAAAAGTTGAAAATTTTATGGCCATGGGTTTTTGTAGATGGGACATGGAATCGGATAATCGGTTAAATTCTTTTGGCCTCCTGTTTATTATTATTATTATTTTTCAGTTGGTTAAAATATGACTCAGTCTTTGAAATTTTTAAAGGTTCTATCACTATGTTAACCTTGAGACATTTTGAATTACTGATTGTTTTTTGTCTTGCTTGTGGAAAGAAATAAAATTTTCACAAATCTTTGATATTTGCTTATTTTTTTATATGCTTAGATGGTATCACGTTAACAGGGTCTTGGCAGAATGTTGTGTCATCATGATTATATTATTTGTATGACAACTGTTGTTTGATCCTATATTGAAGTATAAATTAAATGACATACTTGACAACATGTACAGGTTAACATAATCTTCTGGCATTTTAATAAGTGACAAGTATTGGTAGATATTGGTATCAGACAAAGCTGATGGATAAACAGAATTTCAAGCTTGGCATGTGCAAGAAAAACAATCGAGTACCACATTTGAGTTACAGATAGAAAAAATATCTGTCTCGGATTGGATGAATTAATATCCTAATCTGGGTTTGGATTTGTTTATCCATCCAACCCTCAACTGATATGTTTCTACCTGAACTCTAAATGAAGCTAGATTCTATTGCTCTTAGATCCAGGATCACAAATTATTTCAAGTCAAACTTTCAATAAAGTACACATGAGCAAAATATTCAAAATCAAATTAAAATGAAAGCATATTTGACATAATACCAGTCAACCATCTTTTACTGACATGCAGGTAATTTTGATATATCAAGTATACAAGCTTTATATTTGGACATTTTACTAACTATAGACTGGAAATTATACAACAAACCCGAGGATTTCATCTTTCCAATTTTCCACATTTAAGTTGTAATAATTGCCTGCATATGGTGTTTATACATAATGATCTGAGCATGCTCTACATATGTACATTTCATATACAGAGGGAATTTCTACCTGATAAGTTATTGTCACAGGGATATCGAGAATCGAACTTGATGTCAACATTCGGCAAATTTTTACGGTCGGTATAATGACCGTTTACAATTACAAAATTTCACTAAATGAAATGTTGAGTTACCCGTTTGATAGTGGTTGTTTAGTCATCTGTACTGATTGTGAGGAGGATTTTAATTCTCGCACATTTCATTTCAATTTGACTGGAGTCACGGTTGGTGTGACTGGTCAACAGGGGATGCGTACTCCTCCGTGACACCTGATCCCACCTTGAGGTCCGTGTTTGTCAAATATGAAGATTAATATTTTGGTATTTGTGATTTTTATATTCCTAATTTTGAATTGAACCTTTCATCACGATAGACTGGTTCAAGACAATATAGAAGAGCACATCATTTATATACTAAAGAGTGAAAGTGTTCTCTCCAGGATATGACAGTGATCCTGTGACGTGATAATTAAATCCAGGTAGTGACTTGTTAAATATGTTAGAAGACAAAATTTATGAGCTTGAAATGAACATGTTTTCTATTTTTATTGAACACTTGAGAACCTTTGTTGTATTGACACATACCACAGGTTTAAAGACACGCAGTAGCTCATCTGTTTCATGTGAACTCTCTGTAAAACCGGACAGAGTACTCAATCCTAACCGTTATCTTGTCATTTTGACTGCATCATGCCAAAATGAGTCCGCTAACGTCATTTTCACTTACCTTTCTATGCTAAATCAAGTTTTTAAAAACAATTGGCATTACTTGTGTACTCATTGAAATACTGTAAACTTTTGCACATTTGTGTTGAAGTCGTTGGACTATCTTTCTAAATTGGTTTGGTATGCGTCAGTTTCTTTTTCTTTTCATGAAAATTGCAATTATGTTTTTGTAAGTCACAAGCAAAATTTACAGCGTCATTTCCTTTGTTCATAACAAGTGTCGTTAACAAAATACTGCAAAAAATGTTTCTTCTCAGACATAAATTTTCAAAGGAGTTTAAAACTAATATCAAATAATGATGAATAGACTTTTTAAAATAAATTAGTGAATTTTGACAAGAATTGACACGCATTACTTTGTGACAAGTATTTGAAAAACATTCATTTAATATAGAAAGCTTTGGGGAATGGGGGTAGTTAACTCACTTTTGGCAGGGTGCTACATGCATTTGTTTGTGAAGCATCTGAATGCGAAAGTCGAGAAAACGCTAAACATCTATCTTAACATTGGTAGAGAAAGTTACGTTTGCGTTTTCTCAGCATTTATGAATATGAAAATTCATTAGGTCAACATTTATATACGAATCTCAACTAAAGACTGCAAAATTTAATCATCGATGACATCCAATTCTTTACACAGAATGAACGCACAATTTCCACGCGTTCGGCGTCTTCTCACCCCCTATCCCCCAATTCCTGGATCCGCCCCTGGCATGAGGGGGGAGGGGCGCTGCGAAATTTTGTTGAATCTGATGGCCCCGAGAGGCCATTTTCTGCCTTCCGACACTATAACGTAAACCTCTTGAGCACCTCACTGATTTAATACCATGTTTAAAGAAAATTAAAAGGAAAACTCTCGTGTTCTGCTCTTTTGATAAAAATACTAAATTCATAGAGGCATGAGGTCCATAACTCCTTTGGATTCGCTAATGAGTGATGTGTATATACGTATTATATGGACATTTTAAAAAGTAAACTAAAAGTATGTTAGCACTCACTGGGTTCCTCTATCAACCCGTTTGAAAATTTTTTAGATCCACCACTGATCTCCCGGGATTACCAACCCGTAGATCCTTTGTGTATCGTCACCCAGCGATATCCTGATATAGAAAATTCAATATATCAATATACAAATATTTTCTTTCGCATGTTTGAAAAATTAAATGTCTGGTCTGTTGCGTGCATTCAACATCCCATATTCCGAATATATAAACCTTCGTATAACCGAATTAATTTTAAACTTTATAATAACCAAGGGAGGTAATCGACGCCGGACATGTGTTGATGGTAAGATCCTGTGTTCAACTTTTAAGTCTGTTATTCTTTAAATACTTTTAACTCATCCTAAAAGTAGATTCACATCGTCAGTCTAAAACAAATTTCAGTGAGTTGTTACTTAATGGTAAAATATTTTGGCCCAACTTCTTGATCTACATTGTAGAAGTGCAGTCACCGGTTTGACGTTCTATTTCAGTGACAGTAAGTTGAGTAAATGAGTCTTTTTGTATAAAAAAGGCTATCCAAAACTCAACCTTTTCAATCATATTGGCCATGATAGACTAGTCTTAACAATACTAAATAGGATACCATCATGATTTTCAGGGGTGAAAGGGTTAACAATAGATATCCAGTAAATAATCAAATGTAGGGGAATCAAATAGTCATTCAAAATCTCTGGTGTCCCTAGTATCATTCTATTATTTATTTTGTATAATTATAGACTTTATAAATATAGACCATTTCATGTTAACTGCAGTCCTGCGACTTTGAGAGGCAAAAAGATACAGAAACCCACAAAAATATAGACATCACTATAGAAACTGATTGTTTCTTGACATCATTTTCCAAGAATCTGTATCATTTTATGAGGGGGTCAGGTCAACTCAGTACCAGGTCAACCAGGTCAACTCAGTACCAGGTCAACTCTGTACCTATCTCAGTACTTGTTTAGATACAGTTTAATATATTATTTTCATTAATTTGTTTGTTCATTCATTTATTCCTTCATCAATGTTTCTGTAGGCATCAACCCATTCAGGATTTGATCTAATAACTCTAGAATTACTTTGAAACAACAACTGTCGGAGAGAAACAGAGGTAGGCTTATTTACTACTGTAAATAAGAGGTGATGACCAGTTGTCCATGATGACTGATCTTAAAATGTTCACTACTATCATAACAATTAATGTTTCTGTCTCTGTTTGTTTTGTTATAAATTTACATGATTTCGTTTTATTATACTGGTGAAATTTGTTTATTGATATACATGTAAATTATATATATGTATATTTTTTTAGATCTAATGCTGCCTAGAAAAGAAAATAGTAATGAAATATGAATATTAATTAATTGAAAAACAAACAATGAAAATATTATAATTTTTTTTTAATTAAGTTTTCCCTATCGCCCCACATACATGTACATGATTTCATTTTTTTTAAATTAAGTTGTCCTTATTGTCCCACATGCATGTGCATGATAAAAGCCAAATTGTCCCAACATTCTATGAAAAGTAGATGGTTCTGCTGGTATAAGGTCAGTATGTTGTTTTAGCAATTTGATCGTAATCAATATACAGGTGCTAAACCGATAAAATTAGGTATACAGCTGCATTCATTTCTTTTCTCTTCTGTAGCTTTTCCTACTAAATTTAGGTTTTCAGGTATATCAAAATATTTTTTGTCTTTACAATTTCATCTAGTATATTTGTTTTCAGATGAATTTAGATATTTTTTCTCTATGTTCTCTTTACGATATATATCTAGTAAAAGTTAGGTTTTAAAATAAATTCAAGTAACAGTATTTTTCTACCATTATATATTTTCTTTATTTAGTATAATTTAGGGTATTGGTTTATCAGACATTTATGTCTTTTATCCAAAATATTAATAAAATTTACCAGGATAAATGGAGGACTCCAATCATGATTATAGAGTTGATCAAATCTTTTTTTTAATCATAGCAAATGGTACTGAACTTTGATGGTTTTGATATAGAATTTTCCACAGATGCCTTGCCACAAATGACTTATTATTTAAAACTATGCCTTGCCACAAATGACTTATTATTTAAAACTAAAATTTCAAAGCTCCACCCTAAAAACATTTACATATATGAGTCATAATAAGAAAATGTCCATTTACATGTGTTAAAACAAGAAGAAAAACACAGAATGAAATTAACCATTTTAATATCTGAACTTGTAAAAGTAACCATTGTGAATGCAATTATTTATTTGCCAGAGGCATACACCTATAGCCATAGTGCAAAAGTAACTTTTGTAATTCATAACTGAGGCATACACCTATAGCCATAGTGCAAAAGTAACTTTTGTAATTCATAAGTGCAACCTGCTTGGTTGCCATAGCAACAAATATGTAAACATAATTAGTGCATTGTTCCTATACTGTCACCATATGAAAAAATACAATCTACACAATGATAAAGATAGGGTCCTGCCACACCTCCTGGAATATATATTTTAACTTATAATTTGAAATACCAGAGTTTTTTAAATTCATCGGTCTTGTTAGAAAAACTGGTAAATTTTACAAAAGTCCTGTGAAATCTATCTGATAACTGGTCCAGATGACCAGTAATTTTCCATTTCTTTTCAGTTGTGTATATACACAGACCAGATAAAAAAAACTCTTTGGACAGTGAAATTCCTTTATTCACAGGTCCGGTTGACCAGTGATTTATCTTTTATTTCAAAATGTCTGAAATACATCAATAAATGAATAGCGATTCTAGATTTATTAATACTGCATGTTTTTTAAACCCACAAGTTTCTGAAAACAATAAAAATACAACTTTCCCCCCAATTGTCCAAAGGTCCCTTTTCTCAGTTGCTGGCTCAATTAAGAAGTAATTCATCTCAAAAGATACTTCTCTCATTACCTTCTTCCAAACCAAGTCTTTATAACAAGTCATTCAAGTTTTAATATGACATATGTTTTTATCATTTCCTTAAAAAACTTAATCAGACAGACAATTATGCACATATGGTTACAGACAGAATCCCTTATGGACATGTAGATTAGCAAACTAGTTCAGGAATTGTCAATTTTTATAAAACTTTGTCTATTCTGTTAAATTTGTAGGCATGCTACTGCCATATTTTGTAAAATAATATAGATAAGCTTCATGTCCTGCAAGGTCAATTCTGGACATTTTAAATGTCAAATGATAACTGTAATCAGTGACAAACATGTATATAACACATTACATGTATTTATGTCTCTGTTGCAATATAACATATTACAAGCAAGAATGATATAAATAGCAATTTATTATAGAGTTGTATAATCTTAGGTATTTTGTGGTAAATAGAGAGCCACCCTGCAAATTTATACTAGCTACTCTATTGTCAGTATGACAGCTTGTCCAGTAAATAAAAAGCACTAAAGGGTAAATTCTAATGAAAAAAAAGAATTAAGTAGTTACAATTATGATATAAATAAGCACTGAGATGACCAATACTAGTACTGAGTTGTCTAATGCAGGTACCGCGAGTTGTCCAACAAAAAGTACCCGAGATGACTTGGTACATGAGTTGACCTAAGCACATTACATGTATTTATGTCGCTGTTGCAATTGTTCTTGAAAATATATATGATTCATATTACAGCAAGAATGTTGTAAATAGCAATTTATTATGTGTATAATCTTAGGGTATTTTGTGGTAAATAGAGCCACCCTGCATGTATTTATACTAGCTACTCTATCGTCAGTATGACAGCTGTCAGTAAATAAAAAGCACTAAGGGTAAATTCTAATGAAAAAAAAAGAATTAAGTAGTTACTATTATGATATAAATAAGCACTGAGATGACCAGATACTAGTACTGAGTTGTCTAATGCAGGTACCGAGTTGTCCAACAAAAGTACCGAGATGACTTGGTACTGAGTTGACTAGCATTCATTTTATGACTAGCTGAGAATATTGTTCTCAATTTTTACATAAAGTTCAGATTTTTAAAATAGAACTTAGGTATACTAATATTTTAATCTACATTTTTATTTCATTAGGATCTACATAAATTGTCAACTACAAAGTCATAACTGATTAATAACATTTAACTATTTAATTTGTATAGTCTATATATACATGTATAATAAATTGAAACAGAAAGACAAAGCTGAACTAGGATCATAAAAAGCTTTTGAACTTTGAATAAAAAAAATGTGTTGAAACAATGTGAACACCTGTATGGATATTGATGTCTTACTTTTACTTTAAGTAATTAAGGTGATAACTTTCCATTAGCTAAATAATCAGCTTATTTATTAGATTTAGGAAGAAATAGAGACTTGTTGTCTTTAAGCTTTAAAAGATAGTTACTTAGTGACAAATAATGGAACTACAATAGTTTATAATAATTTTTCTTGTTTGGATAAGACAAGAAATAAATTTATATTTTTACAATATAACTATGTGTTTTAGATATATCCAAAAAAATTAGAGTTAGGTTTTTGGTCATGAACTGGTATGACCTATATACAGTAGGGATGTAGGGCCAGTGTTAGGTTTTTCTGTCATTTTGTATGTATTGTATATGTGTATAATATGATATGTACATTGTATTTGCTCCAGTAGTAAATATATTATATATACATGTACATGTGACTACTAGATTGTAGTTTAGTTTTATATATGGCTATTGGGTTTGATAGAAACCTAATAGACTGTCGAGTCTGCTGTCACCGGGCATTCCCCTGGAACTCAATAGAGTTCCGCCACATTCTGCCTAGGTGATAGTTTTGCCAATCAAAGTTACAGGTCCGCAGTAATTGTGAAAGGGTCTATTACTACAACTGAACAGGGACAAAGCATTTGTGTTACATACAGACACTTGCCAAAAGTTTACAGACATAATTATTTTTTACTATATTATATATTTCATACATGTAAAACCACATTTTTAAAAAATATAATTGTAAACTTTTGGCAAGTGTCTGTGATTTTTTTTTTTATTATGACACTCATCTGTGTGTTATTTAACATTTTGGACCAAGCAAAATCTCTTCTACAGTCAAACGTACATTAAGGACCACCTCTGTATAACTATAAAGTGCACCTATCTATAAAGGCCATTCAAAAATAACCTCTGTTAACTCTTTTATACTGAATAAACCTCTTTAAAAAGGCTACCTGTCTATACAGTTTGACTGTATTTTGACAATTTAAATTTAGATCAATAATAACAAATCAATGGTAGGGGCTGAAAATTTTCTTTCAGCTGCTTTGGTCCAGGAATTTTATGTTAAATTTTTCCTGGGTCCGGTCCTCTAACATATTTGTACAATTACAATAAATCTAAGTAAGATTTTAAGTATAATTAATCAATATATATAACAATTATCAAAGATGGGAACACAAAATTATATTAACCCAAAAACTGCCACAAAACTATATTAGAAAATGATTATTAATCTTCACAAAGGAAACAAATAAAGTTTAGAAAGAAAGAAATTGACAGAATATTCATTCACTTATTCAGACTTGTTAGGTCCTCGGACCCACATAGCAGGAAAATGACAGGGTCCGAAAGCATAATATGTAGGTCCCGGACCTAGGACTTAATGAAATTTCAGCCCCTGCAATGGATAACCATTGACCTAAATATTACTCGGCACTAGGACAAGAATTCATTGTGAACATTACACTGGACACTTCACTGTTTTAACACAGGCAGGACAAGTAGTTGAGTGCTTTATCTGCCCGAGTCCTGATAGGTCTAATCCATATTTCAGTAAAAAAAAAACTACTGTTGCCTGGATAATCTTAATCTGATAATGCCCTCTATATAATTTCCCATTATTTACTTCATATACATCTATATCAGAATCTGAATAAAACTTCTATCATACGTGTGTACATATTTGTATTATAAAGTTTGTTCATTTGTTCGTCCTTAGATCAGAAATGGGGAGATATTCTGATAGTGAAGATGAAAGGAGAAAAAGAAAAAAGAAAAAGAAGAAAAGATCTAGATCACGGTAAGATGGATACTGGCATTTTTTCAAGAAGAGTGTTCTTAAAATTAGGATTCTGTTAAAATAATTTACATGTAACTAGTATTTTTCTGAGAGTATTCTCTCACAACAGTTGGTCTCTCATTAGACTGAAATGATGATAATCAAGATGAACATTGTAAACAGGTTGTTACATGTGAGGCAACATGGGTGAGTGGTTTGAGCATCACCCTTTACTGTAAATTAAAATCTTTCAGCTATAGTCGGAGCAGGCTCAGGTCTTGCTGGAGCCTTTTACTGATTTTGTGAAAAAGTTTGCAAGTTAACTTGCAGAAGACTGATGGCCTCTTTTTGGGTACATGCATGTTCTAACCAGGTCCTTTCCTCCACCATGAAAAAGTGGACACAACCATAAAATTGAAAAGTTGTTGGGTGTTTACATATTGACATTCTTCTGCATGATTTTGATAAAGTTTATATAAGGAATAGGAGCCAAATGCTGGTCAGAGGTCTTAGTGAGGATAGCTGGTGATACTAGCTAAAGGCTACTCCCATTCTATGCGGAGAAAACCCATTCAGTCTCAAATAGTTCTGCATGCAAGTCATGTGCTACACCTCGTTGATGACCATGGTATTTCAGAAGCTGAGTAGCAGTGGCAAGAGGCGAGTCTCCAGTGCCTTTCATTAACTGGATCCTGTGACTAAGGGAAGGTCATCCTTATGGAAAACCACTGGCCAGTGGCCAGAGATTCCTTTGGACTTTTAATCTAAAGGCCCAAATTTTGGCAAAATTTCAAATTTTTTGGCAAGATATATATATATATATATATATATATATATATATATATATGTGTGTGTGTGTGTGTGTGTGTGTGTGTACATGTATATACAGTGGATTCCTCTTAGTTGCATATCCAAAATGTCAGAGAAAATTATGCAAATAACAGGAATATGCAATTAACAGGTATAGTGTATTTCTGTAAACAGTGATGCTTCATGTTCATTTAGTCCTTTCATTTTCATGTATAAAATTATGATAAACATCCAAGGTACACTAGTAATGGATTCTCATTAAGCATTAGGGTAAAATAATGTCATAAAAGCAAAATTTTCATAAAACATAGTTTGGTATGTACACATTTCTATTGAAATAGTATTTCCACATATAACTTTTTACCGCAATCTTGAATCAGTACATTTTTATCCATTTTGGGAAATATTGTATGCAATAAACAGGAATTCATGGTTTAACCTATGCAATTAAAATGAATATTTAGCATATAAGAGATAGAAAAAGGTTTTGTGTTTTGAGTTCTTATGCAATAAACAGGAATATGCAATTATCAGGTATGCAAGTAAGTGGAATAGACTGTATATATATATAATTATATTGTATACACACTCCATATTTATTTATGTGTTTAGGATTACTTAGAATTTCACTTAATTACGCAAAAGTGTGCACAGTCTTCATTCAGGTCATATCCTAGTGACATGGAAAAAATATTGAATCAATGCTTATAATTAAATTCCAATAACAAGTCAGTTTTTTTTTTAAACATTCAGTGTTTATTTATTGATTTTCCCAAATAATATAAACAAACAAGTTAAACTGTTGCACTTTAATTGCATTGTTATGACAACGGCAAACAACACTAGACTGTTTTGTCATTTTTGCATCATCATCATGACAAATCTTAGAAGAGAAGTTGATGTGTGGCTGCTTTAGTTAGCCTAAATGTGCAGTTATTGAAAGAGGAATTTCGAAATACATGTAAATCCCATGGAGAGAGTATTAAAGATATTCAATGGTACTGGAATGTTAATATATCCATTGCTTTGGATCGCCCTTTGCAGGACAAGTAGGCCTAACTGCAGTAGCAGTACAGTAGGGAATAGGCCTGACTTTACTTGAATTTAAAACTGATGCTAATATACTTGAATTTGGGGCTGATTCAAAATTACCAGTTGAAATGGAAGAATCTGTTGTGTGGTGCATTCGCAACTGTAACTTAATTATGACCACTTTCACTACAATGACCTGTTTTTATCCTGTGTGATTTAAAACACATTTGTGTATTGCAAATGGCAGACATGTAAACATAAAAGTAGTGCCATCTGTGGGTGAAGCTTAATTAGCGTCCACATCACTGATGCATGACTCGAATGTTTTCTAGATTGTTAACCAATGAAATAATTGGAAATTTGTTAATTTTAATTATTTCTTTTTAACACTAATTCAGTGATCATTTATTTCTAATTCACAGTATATATACGTAAAGGAATTTTTTTATTTCTAGCAGATTTAGAGTCTTTTTTTTCACTGGGTTGATTTTTCTATACTTTGATCGTATCCTGTTTTGGGGTTTTTTTTGGTGATATTCCTGGGTAATATACTTTAAACCTATTTCTTGGATGTTCAAAAATATAATGGACATAAACGACAACATTTAATATGCAGTTTGATGGTTTAACTTACCGGTGCTAATACTTTTTTGTACTAGTTTTTTTTTCAGTTCAGCAGCTGCAGTGTGTTTGTGTGGACATAATTATCCATTCAGTGATTCACAATCAGATGAACACAAGTGGCAAATTAGAAACAGTGAAAGTTATCCAAAATTTTTATCTGAAATATTCTTGTGTTTATGGGGAAAAACAATGGGCTAAGTCGATTTTAACTTGGACTACAGAGTAACAGGCATCAAAACAAATTTGACCTTTTTTTTCCAGATCTGTAAGCAGTGATGATAGCAAATTGTCTTCAAGACCTAAAAAATCCAAAAAATCAAAACACAAGAGAAAGTCAAGGTCTCAGTCGAGAGATGAATATAGGAGATCCAGAAGTAGGAGTAGAGGACGTAGGTCAAGAAGTTATGACAGAAGGTCAAGGTCAAGAAGCAGAGGAAGGAAATCAAGGTCTCCCAATTATAGAAGGTCAAGGTCATTAAGCAGAGAGAGATTCTCAAGAAGAAGGTCTCGATCAAGAAGTTATGAGAGGAGAAGTTCAAGAAGTTATAGCAGACGTTCTCGTTCAAGGAGTCGATATTCAAGGTCAAAAAGTAGAGAAAGGCATAGAGTAAAATCCAGGAGGTAACAGTTTTTTATTCAAGAGAAAAGGTTTTTGAAACCTTCAGAAAATTAATTTTTGGCTATACAACATTCCTCTGAATGCATTTTGACTTTTACATGTGTACAATTAACTTTCTCTACATGTTATACATTCTAGGAGGGGATGAAGTTAATTTTTTTTTATTTTCTAAATACATGTACATGTACATTGTACTTAAATTATTGCCATTTACTTCATGCTATGTGAATGTAGTAAATGATTCACTTTTAAATATTTGTGTGAAGATAATCACTGACAAATTATAATTAATACTTAAGGTTCAAATTCATACCTAGACGTATTTTATATTCCACATCTAAACCTTAGAATTCTGACTAGATTTTAGTCATTCTAATCAGACTTTAGACTCCTTATTAAGAATTGAGATTTATTATATATTGGTGTTGTATTGTTGTTTAACATTCCACTCAGGAATCTTTCATTCATATGGAGATGTCACAAAATACTGTTGTAGGATTCAAATTTTGGCCTATGCTCGGCACTTATGGTCATTGTGCAGTGAGGGTTCTTTAATGTGCAGAAACGTACTGTGAATTGAAATTTCGCAGTAAGACCTTAGATTTTTTGACCAGATCTTAGACTCCACAGCCAGACTTTACACTCCTTAGTCATACCTAAAACTCCTTGATCAAATCATAGAGTCCTTGACAAGATCTCAGACTCCTTGGTCATGTTTAAGATTTCAGTCAGACTCCTTGACCAGCTCCTCAGTTAGACCTTAGACTCCTTGATCAGACCATAAAGTCTTTGACCAGACCATAGAGTCCTTGATCAGACCATAGAGTCTTTGACCAGACTTTAGACTCCTTAGTCAGATTTAAGACTCTTCAGTCAGACGTTATACTCCTTGATCAGACCATGGACTCTTGATCAGACCATAGAGTCCTTGTTCAAACCTTAAGCTCCTTGATCAGACCATAGACCCCTTGACCAGACCTAAAGACTCCTTGATCAGACCTTGGATTTAAATTTATGGAAAATCTGCTGTTTAGTTTGCCCTAATAAATTTAAAAGTTGAATGTGTAGCTGTCTGTCTTTAGTAACAGTTTGACTTTGATATAGAGTGATGTTTTGAATTTGAAAGTTGAAATAAGTTGTCTGATATTGCAGAAGATCACGATCAGATGACAGATCCCGTGGTAACTCTTCCCGTTATGATTCTAGAAGTCCCTCCAGAGTCAAAGTAAAAGAAGAGAAACCAGCGTAAGTTCCAGAAATATAAGGAGCAAATATTCTGAGAGTATTTGTGTCATACTACATAATGTACGGTAAATGTGGAAATTTACATGTGAGGATAATTTACACAAAATATGCGACGAAGAATTTTTCATGTAAATTACCCCTCCGCATACCAGTCCCACTGTTGTGCTGAGAATCATTGTTTAATACGGGACTGGTGTTAGTAAGGTGTGACATCGCGTAAAATACCCCCACATGTATAATTTGCATAAGAAAATCGCGTAATTAACAACACACGGTAATATCTATGTTTACAGTAGATATACAATGATTTTCTTTCAAGCAAAAATTTCACAAAAGAAAGTATCAATCATGTCTTCTTGGTGATGGAATATAGCATTTTCTCAAAAAGATTTTCTTTTAAAGCAAGTTTTTAATGCACATTCATATTACAACACTTCTAGGAATATTATAAAATACTTAATATATAATTATGAATATATTTTGTGAATGATAAACTTTTGCATAAATTCGTGAAGGGATTAAATTGCAAATTCAAGTACCATTTAACCAGTATTTTTTGTGGTTCTCCAATTTTTGCAATAGTATTGAAATTTCAAAATATAAGAAATATTGTGTCCATCAAAATCATGACTCATTTAATTAATGTACATGAAGACACCACTCAGTCCTAATTGACTTGTCGTGGTGCAGTTTCACTTTCAGAAAGTTTATTGATCTAAGGTAATGCTTTGAGTATGATAAAATTCAGTTGATGAAATACATAAGCATCAGTAAATCATAAAAATTGAAATCGATTGTTGATTAAAAAATACGACCTTTGACTACTGAAAATTGCAACAAAAAGTTTGTACCACAGAAATAACTGGTTTTAGTGTATTATAAAATACTTATATTTTGTTAGAGAAAAACTTTCGCATAAATTTTTGAAGGGATTAAATTGCAAATTCAAGTAAGTAGTTAATGCATTTGTATTATAGTTTTAGTTTATAGAATTATAAATATTTGTTACCATATGGCATATATAACATACCGGTAACTAAATTGTTTAAACAGCTAGTGTAAGTCATTTCTCTTTAAAGAAAAGTTAAGTTTGTATAGTATTGCAAACAATGTTATTTATTTTTTTTACTTATTCTTTTAGTTCTGAAAAACAGTGATAAATGGTTAATCTTGATTTGGAATTCTATTTTTTTCATACATGTACTAGAGACATGTATGTATCAGTTTATGTGTAAACAAATAATATGACCACTTTCAACCAGCTAAATTAGTCATCTATAATTCTAAAATCACTTTAAAGTTTAAATTTGATTTTACAATCATTAACAAACAAGTTATGTCACTTTATACAAATGTCTCTTATTGGCGCTGATGTTGGCATGTGAGAATCCTTGCTGTAGTAGGAAAGTAGAGTACCCAGAGAATAATCATATTACCGACTCACATACTACCCTGTCCAATCCAAGGATAGAACCTTGGGTCGCATAGGTGAGATGTGAAAGCGCTAACCACTGCGCTACCCAGACACCCTAAAATCACTAGTTAATATGTTCATGAAAATATTTGAAAAAGTGAGCAGGGGAAATAATAAAAGCAATTGACAGAATTCCTGTAATAGATAATGTACCAGTATATCAAGTTGTTTGATACCAATTTCTTTTTTCTTTCAGAGATCCATGTACAACTGTCCCAGGGTTTTCAGAAATGGTAAGTACATGTGTACTCCTCTGATAGGCACAGTGCTGTAAGTCAGGCATTTTATTTTTAGCTTTGTACAAGTACGAAAAATGTTTTGTCTAGTAATGGATCTAGACAATTTTATGTAAAGAAGCTAGCAAAAAAAAAATGTATGGCTGATCTTTGAGTGTACATGTAGATAGAAATCAGCAATTTTTTTCTGAATAGAAGAGAAATTAGCGAATGTCTTTCACTGTTTTTCATGAAAATAGCTGACGGAATTTGTGAACTTCTTTTGAAAGAGCTGCAGAAATACTTAAATTGTACGGTGGAACATGGCTTCAGAGACCACTATCCTTTTAGTCTCTTGTGATTTTGGAAACATCAGGTTTGACTGTATATACCAGTTTCAGTGTTAAATATTGCAGTTGCTGCTTGCGTAATTTAGGTCTTTTGCCCCTGTGACATTGTAAATTCATGTATCCATGAATATGTCTGAAAGAGTGAATACAAAATTTAAAAACCACGTCCCCATGAAATATATGCATTTTACATGTACTGTACAGGGGAAATAACTCCTGTTGATATGCGCTATATACACAGTGTTGATAACCTCCTGAATTTTCAACAAAATGTATCATGGACCTGATTCGATTTGAAGCTACTGTATACCTGGACATTTTCACTCTCGTTTAATAATTGCCATTTTCGCCCTTAGATGAGAGGTCGAATTTAAACTGATGGCGAAATTTTCAAACTAAGTAATTAAAGTTCAGACATACATGTAATCCATGAGACTTTGGTGATTGAGGGCGAATTTAAGATGCAGTGAATATGTTTTCTGTCGTAAAAGGGCAAAAATAACCTAGTTCGAAAATTTCTAGGTATATAGTATTCCTGATCCATGAATTAAAAAAATTGTGATTGTGGAGAGAGAGAGAGAGACAGAGAGAGAGAGACACAGAGAGAGAGAGATGGATTCCTGTACAGTATCATTATTATAAATGTTAGAGCATGTTTATATTTGTTATTTTGCAGACTCCTTCAGAACAAGTTCAGGTGAGAATGCAGATGGCACTGAAGGCAGCAGGTAAGACGCGTTTTTACATTTGTGAACCTTTTTATTTCTTCACATTTCTCTAATACTTGAAACAAATTAATGTTCATTGTTTCAAGTATATATAGATCAACAATGATAGGTATTGAATATCTGTTTGTTTACAGAGATTTCGTTATTGTACTAGGGGCTCTCACCGTGTAGTTAAGATATTACACTTTAAATCATTAATTTTTTCATCTCTAGTAGGCAAGGGTTTGAGCCACGTTGAGGTGAAGTAATGCCAAAGCTTTTGACTTTCTGACCTTCATGATGATATTTTTATTATATGATAACTTTTTAGTACCCTATTGGTGAAAACAAGTGGGAGGATAAAAAATTAGATGACACACTCTGTCGTGGTTCACAGCAGTGGGAAATTTGTACTACGGGTAGGGCACACCCATACTTACCTTCCAGCAGTGCAATTAATTTCATATTGACCCTTTTAGACTAAACCATCAAAGTAACCAAGAATGTTCTAACTTTCTTGGTGTATGATATGGATTTTTCTTGTAATGCACTCATGTATCTTCAAGACAGACAATTGCAATTTTGCAGAAAAATTACTTTTTAAAAGGGACTCACTGTTTCATCAGGTTTCATAGACTTCTATTCATGACTTTTTTTCCTACTATAAAATGTCTATTGACTGAGAAAAAATAATACATTGAATTGTTGAATCCTTGAATGTGAAACACCATTAAAGCAAAATAAAAGTAAATACCATCAAGATATAAGACGCAAGGAAATGAAAGAGAGCCAAACCATCTAAGACGTTTGTAAGTTCCTTGTATCGATTCTATAAAGGTGCAGAGTGTTTAGAGCATTGCGCTTTGAATCATGAAATCTCTCATTTCTAGTCAGTGCAGGTTTGAGCTCCACTGGAACCTAAGCTGATTTTTGTGACAAAGTTTGTCAGTTTTGTCGCAGAAGGCTGGTGGTCTTTTCCCGGGTATATCGTAACCGAGTTCTCTCCTCCACCAGCAAAAACTGGACACCACCACTGTATAACTGAAAAATTGTTGAGTGTGGCATAAAACACATTTTAAAATTCAGTACCCACAAAAGTCTTGTTTATAATCACATCCATAATGGTGAAATCTTGTAGCTGCAGCTGATGAAAAAATCAAAGAACAGTTGAACAGAGGACTAGCGCCTAGTGGTTCCCTAGAGGATCAGATGAAATTCAACAGTGCTGTAAATGATATTGAGAGTTCCACTTTTGTACAAACATCATTCACATCAAACAGAACAGTAAGTTTAGACTTTCGGTACAAACTATTTACTATGATTATTGGGAAGATAATATTGTTATAAATCTTTAATGACTGGCGTATTATGTACTACTGTGTCCTTTGGTCTACCGATTGAGCTAAAGGGGAAACCCCTCTAGCTCAAGCTAGTAGGAACACCATATAACTAACCCTGCCACATTATCCCCCTCCACTGAAAGAGTCGTCCTGACTCTTTTAGAGGTCGCTATCACCTTTGGGGTGTTTATTCAGGATACCTGTAATCATTTTTACTTCACCAGGTCTCAACGTGGATGCCAAATGTAAATGAAGTAATTACTGCCTCTGATGGGACTTGAACTGGGACCTTTGGTTTACTAGTCTTGTGCTTCACCGATCAAGCTAAAGGGGAACCCCCTCTGACTCAAGGTAGTAGTAGTCAACGAAATATGGTAAATGTTACAAAATGTAGTAAATTTTCGTTTGTCAGATAGGTTGGAGGGTCCAGAAAAATTTATTGTTATTTTGAGATGTAGACTTTTTCATTCTGTTTGAAAATGCCAATACATGCACTGACTTATACTACAGGATAAGCCGACTGTTGAAGTGAAGAAAGATGATTTCTCTTTCGGTACTGCAGCGGAGTTCAAACCTGACATGAATCCCAGAAAGGCTCTTAATTTAGATGACTTTACGGACTTTTCCCATCCAAATGTAAGTATTAACTAATACAAATGGTAATCATAGCTATACATAATTACTGTAGGCCAGGGTTGGACTATAATTTCTCCCACCTTCAGAATTATTTCCCTGTCCACACCCTAAGGTGTAGATGAGCTACACGTGCTATGATGTCACAGTACAATTTTATTATGTAGGACTTCAGTGTGACGAGAATACAGTGTATTGAAAGTTGCATCAGATTTTATTTATACGCATACAAATGTGTTTAAAGCATGGGAGAAAAATTATTAAACATGAGTGTGCTGAGTGGAAAAGAGAATCTCAACGCTTGTGGTGAGAATATAAAAGTCCAATCCTCTTCACATAATACAGACCTTTTTTTATATGTAAAGTATTCAAGGTCACTCGTCACTTAACTCGGTAACCCCTAAAACCATAATTAGACTTACCCATTTATATTGACGGAAAAGTCCAGTCTGGATTCAGGGGCAAAAATTTTTTATGATACTTGTACTTGCAATAATAACTCACTTACCCCAATTTTGTGAAAGTGGACCATATTATTAACTGATATAGGCAAGTCTAATTTTGATTTTAGGGGTTGATGAGTTAAGGCAGAGAGTCACTCAGTACAGACCAGTTATATATAGAAAATGTTGTTGGATAACCTGAAGTATGGTCACATAAGACCGAGAGTCTTTATATAAAGGGGTGGGTGGGTTGAGAATGTATATGTTGGCTTACAGACTGAGGAGCAAGTAAGCTGAAAAAGAAGTGGTTAAGTCCTCAGTCAGAATTCAGGGGTGTTTGATTTAGAATCAGAATTTTATAATAATTTTATGTGGAATAGGAACTTGTTCACTCCTAAATTATGACAGTACACCTTACTATTTATTGATTTGGGTGAGTCTAAATGTAGCCACGGGTTGATGAGATAAAGTCAATAGTGATAGGGGTACAAGATATTGTGATTTGAAGTGCAATACTGGACCACTTGTTCATAGAGTCCCCCTATAGGATTAGTGAAAGGGGTATGAGGTGCTGTGATTTGAAGTGCAATACTGAACCACTTGGTCACAGAGTCCCCCACAGGATTAGTGACAGGGATACAAGATGCTGTGATTTAAAGTGCAATACTGAACCACTTTGTCACAGAGTCCCCCTAAAGGATAAGTGTCAGGGGTACAAGATGCAGTGATTTGAAGTGCAATACTGAGCCACTTGCTCACAGAGTCCCCTATAGGTTAAGTGATAGGGGTATGAGATCATGTGATTTGAAGTGCAATACTGAACCACTTGGTCACTGAGTCCCCTACAGGATTAGTGACAGGGATACAAGATGCTGTGATTTAAAGTGCAATGCTGAGCCACTTGCTCACAGAGTCCCCTAAAGGATAAGTGACAGGGGTACGAGATGCAGTGATTTAAAGTGCAATACTGAGCCACTTGCTCACAGAGTCCCCTAAAGGATAAGTGACAGGGGTACGGGATGCAGTGATTTGAAGTGCAATACTGAACCACTTGCTCACAGAGTTCCCGTATAGGATTATCGGAAGTGATAGAGATATATCACTAATGATTTGAAAGAAACACAAGTGGCCCGTAACTCATCAACCCCTGAAAAACAGTGGACTTCTCAGAAATTCAATGACTTAGACAAAGTCCAAATGTGTCTTTAGGGCTGAATGGGTTAATAGCTTGATCTTTCAAACATTCTTGGTTCCATGAAGCTGTACATGGATCCTGATATTTCTTACTTGAATTAAAGTAAACTCCTCTCTAATTTTGGGATATTAATATCATTTGTTAAGAAAAAAAAAATTAACCAGATTTTACCATTTTCTTTAAAGCTTCGTGTAGATCCTGATGTTAAAATGGAAAGATGGATCCAAAGATTGACAGTTTTGAGAAGAAGAAAATTAGAGGGAGAAGTTATCACATAGATTGATTTAAGATCAAAGACACATACAGAAATTCTGTTTTGAATAAGATGGAGATGAAACAGTTGTTTACATTAGAAGTTATGATTCTGTTTAAGACAACAACTACCAGTCTGTGTGAAAAAGAAAGAGTGGGAAAATTGAGAGACTGAGAATATGAAAGAGATTGATTGGAAGAGAGGGGAAAATATAGAGTGAATGTGTTTGTGTGTGAGAGATAGAGATGGAGTTGGAGAGATGGAGTACATGAAAGAGAAAATGATTGGTAGAGAGAGAGAGAAATGAAAGAATGTGAAAGAGAGGGGAATGAGAGAAAGAGAAAATAAAAGTGAGTGAGGGGATGCAACTGGAAATGAGATAAAGTTGGATTAAAAAAATAAAAGATAAATGATAATTACTTTATGTGTTCTGATTTGACATACAGTCTTGGTAGTAAAATGACACTTTTTGGCAGAATGTATCGTAATGTTTTATAAGGGGCATTAACTGTTTTTTGTCTTTTTTTTTTTTACTTCTTAGATATAATAACAAAAACACAGGCATGAAAACTCAATTCCTATATGTTTTGTGAAAATTGCTTGAGAAACCCAGTTTGGCACTTTTTCACTTGCAATTGATTTAATCAGCCTTTCTATTGATACCTGCATACCACAATGGACCTGACCTTACTTTCACAAAATATTTAGGAATATTAATATATTTTATGTCTGTGTATAGCTCTTATTTGTATTTGTACATCAAGTACAAGTAGTAAAAGTACAAAAAAAAAGATGGAAATAACACAGCTCATGTCACTTAAGTATTCACATAGGTTGTGATCTGCTGTGGATGATGGTACAAAAGATTCAAACAAATAAAAAATCAACATTTAGTTTATTACCAGAGAAAATGATGTAAGTGTTATAAAAAAATAACGACAACAGTTTACACACCGATATTTCAAAATGAATAGGGTAACTTAAATAAATAAGATATGAAGATTTTTAAGAAATCGGCAAGTCCTCGTCCTTACTGTAAAGTTAATGTTAATTTTTCATAAAATCAGATAATACACATATCATGTAACCATAAAAAAATCACTGAGGCGATTGTAGATGGTAAGTAGCTGTACTACAAAAATGAAATGTTTAGATAATAATTGTTGGTACGCACAAAAATATGTGATCTGTGTGTGTAAATTAACAATTTCTTGCATTAAAGGATTGTCTTGAGTATCATATTTATAAATTCTGGAAAATACAACATACACTTGATCAAGATTTGTAGAACTGCAGTGTAATTAAATACCAATCTCTCACTGCTTACATTTTCTGATGTCGCATAGACGATCCAACTCAATCTGCTAAAAAATAAATGTTATTCATTTTATAATAAAGAAACTGTCAAGTAGGTGAAGAAATGTCATTTTTAGATATTTTTATGACTTTTTTAACTGAAGTATTTATATTTCTTGGCCAAGTCAGCCTACATGTACATATTCTTCTTTCCACATTTGTAGATGGTTCTCAGGTGAGTGATTGAGGCCCTCTTGTCTTTTCATTTATTCACTGTACTTTGAAGTCTTGCATTTTTTTTTTTTTTATTGTTGTTCAGATGGAGGAAATGTATTTTAAAATCTTTGAAATTTGCCTCTGAGATTCAGGACATAAAATGTATAACAAATAAGCAAAAAGTTAAACAATCATATTTTATTTGGAATATGTATATACACACATCGAAAATGGCAAGTTTTTAAAAAAAAAATTTAAAGGGCATTAGCTGTGCTTTTTTCCCCCAAAAGTGTCTTTTCTATTTTACTACTTAGATTGATATACAATAACAAGAAAAAAAAGAGATGTAGACAAGTATAACAACTCTTCAGCTCAAAATATTTTGTTAAAATTGCTTGAAAAACCCAACTTGGCAAATATAAAGTTGCAGTTAATTAATTCCACCTTACTATTTGTATATACATACCACACTGGACCAGACATTATTGTCACAAAATCTACAGGAATATAAGATTTTTTATGCCTGTGTATATTTGTTATTGTATGTCAAGTACAAGTAGTAAAAGTAGAACAAAATCCAAATATTTCTTTTTGGTAAACAGAACCAAGGCCCCTTTACTTAATGGTAACAGCTGTTTGAAGTAATACATGAAGTTAAATTAGATTCATTTTAATGTCTCGATCATTGAAAATGGTTTTGTCGTCTTTGACGTATCTCATCCAAATCTGGATATAATCTATTCTGATCTGAAATAGAAACAAGTAATTTTATAATCAGTTACAGTTACTTGCATAAGTGATCATTTAATATATACAACTTTTAAATAAACTAAAGGTCATCTTTTAGGTGTGCAAGCATGTTTACAAGAAAATGTTAATTTCTCTCTTTGCAATACACAGATAGGACCAAAAAGTATAATGAGGTGGATTCCAAGTTAGTTCAAACCATGATTCATGGTGTATAATATATATTTTTAGAGGGGGGGGGGGTTCACTGGGACAAATTTGAATTCATAATCAGGTTTCATGAGGTGCATTTGGACAAGCCAAGCTTCATAAGGTGCAGTTAGACAAGCCAGGATTGATAAGGTGCATTTGGACAAGCCAGGATTCATAAGGTGCATTTGGACAAGCCAAACTTCATAAGGTGCAGTTGGACAAACTAGGATTCATAAGGTGCTTTTGGACATGCCAGGATTCATAAGGTGCAGTTGGACAAACCAGGATTCTTGGGGCATCAATGGACAAGCCAGGATTCTTGGGACATCAATGGACAAGCCAGGATTCTTGGGGCATCAATGGACAAGCCAGGATTCTTGGGACATCAATAGACAAGCCAGGATTCATAAGGTGCAGTTGGACAAACCAGGATTCTTGGGGCATCAATGGACAAGCCAGGATTCTTGGGACATCAATGGACAAGCCAGGATTCTTGGGGCATCAATGGACAAGCCAGGATTCTTGGGGCATCAATGACAAGAGGATTCATAAGCCACAAACCAGATTCTTGGGGCACAATCAAGCCAGGATTCTTGGGACATCAAGCAAGCAGGATTCATAAGGTGCAGTTGGACAAACCAGGATTCTTGGGGCATCAATGGACAAGCCAGGATTCTTGGGACATCAATGGACAAGCCAGGATTCATAAGGTGCAGTTGGACAAACCAGGATTCTTGGGGCATCAATGGACAAGCCAGGATTCTTGGGACATCAATGGACAAGCCAGGATTCTTGGGACATTAATGGACAAGCCAGGATTCTTGGGACATCAATGGACAAGCCAGGATTCTTGGGACATCAATGGACAAGCCAGGATTCTTGGGACATCAATGGACAAGCCAGGATTTATGGACTGCAGCATCTTCTTGAGACAAGGTTTTCTTATTCTCTCTGTTCCTCAAATGCCTCGACAGATTTGGCTTATTGAGTGAGAAAAATCAGAATGTGTCTAACAATTGATCAAGGATTGACCACATGATAGAGGGGAAAGTACGTAAACACAAAATATGGCAATGTGCAAGCTATATCATGAGTCTTTTCATTGGGGTCAGTGTTGGGTCAGTTTAAGTGACATTTTAGAAGTTGCCACCAGTGACTGCCAAATATGAAATGTAATCTGTCAAGGTGTATGAGCAATTATGTGGATCAGAAAACCTTGACTTGGGAAGATGGGACTGCAGTTGGACAAATGATAAAAATGATTACATAGTTATCTATTTGTCTGTGTAGGGGGTCTCCATGGCCAAGTGGTTAGAGCATCACTCTTTAAATCATGAAGTTTCTCTCTTTCTGTCAGCGCAGGTTCGAGTCCCACTGGAACCTTAGCTGATTTGTGAGAAAGTTTGCCAGTATACTTGAGGAAGGCTGTTGGTCTCTTCCCGGGTACATTGTAACCAGGTTCTCTCCTCCTTCACTAAAAACTGGCCGCCACCATATAACTGAAAAATTTGGTAAAATGATAAAGTCTTATTGACAGAAACAATTATCTTGATTTGCATTTAATTTGGCCTTTTTTTTTAAAAAAAAATTACAACTGTAAGTTTACATTTTTTATTTCAACATATTTGCAGGTCATATCTTTTATCTTGTTTTTTTTTTAAAGGGGGGGGGCTGTCTTGTAGTATTTGTGTCTTCACTCTCTCCAAGACAAGTTTTCAACAACAACATTCTTACAAAAGTAATATACAGTGAAACTTGTTTATATAGCAACCTCCTTAGGGACACAAGACTCCATATGTGTGAAATATTCTTGAGTCGGAAGTTAAACAATAAAGGGACACAAGAAAACCAGTCTTTATGGGGATGTGGTCTTTATATAGAAGTTGATTTGTACACAAAAAGTACTATTAGGTGCAGCATAGAACATTCTTTGTGACCAGGTGGTCTTTATACACAGGTGGTCGCTAAAGTAGATTTTACTGTAATTTGATTATCTTAACTGGAAAGACTAATACACAAGTAAGCAAAACAACGAGATTTTTTCAAATAAAACCGGATTTACAGTATTTTAAGTGGTTTGAACTTTCCATATATTGTAAACCTGTAAATTTACGTGTTAGAGTAATTTACACTACTTACGCAGTGAAGAGTTTTTCGTGTAAATTATCCCCTGCATATCAGTCCTACAGAATTATCTTTTAAAACAGGAATGCTCACAGTAAGTTGTGACAGCACATCAAAAATCCCAAAGGTATGGTTTGCTTTAGATAATCATGTACTTAACAACATGGGGAAAGTTCCACATTTACAGTATGGTATTATACAAAATTTGCATCTATACAAGAATGATTTCTATACTTACTCTGCTGTAAACTGTTTTGCATGGCTTGTTGCATTTGTTCCTCTTCACTCATTCCTCCTGTGTATCTGTCATACGCTGGTGCCGATGGTGGGGGTGATGATGATGCACTATTACCAGAGTAAGAATATGTGGGTGTTCTGTTATCTATAAAAATCATGAAACTATGACTTACAAATTGCACTCAGTACGCCAAGCTTTTAGCAAATGTATCTATATTTTGTTGTTTGAATAGTTTTTATGTCACACTCAACAATTTTTCAATCATATGGTGGAGACCCGTTTTTAATGACAGAAGATCGAACCTAGCCAGTCACAATTTACCCTGGAAGAGGCCACCTGCATTCCACATGTAAATTGCATAACTTTCTCACAATATCAAATTTGGCATATGCTGACTAGAGATCCTCAAGTTTGAAAATCACATGGTTTGTCTAGATTACAAAGTAAACAGGCAGATGGGTCTCAGACCCACCTGACTACTGACACAGACTTGTCTTGATGTTAAGTTACAAAGGGACATGGGACAATGACGTTTGAAGTTACGTGTAAACAAAAACCTGCTCAGATGGGGACACATGGTTTGTACTATGTTGTCTAGATGTTAAGTTACAAAGTAAACAAGAACCTGACTACAGATGGGACACATGGTTTGTCTAGATGTTAAGTTACAAAGTAAACAAGAACCTGACTACAGATGGGACACATGGTTTGTCTAGATGTTAAGTTACAAAGTAAACAAGAACCTGACTACAGATGGGACACATGGTTTGTCTAGATGTTACAAAGTAAACAAGAAGTTGGGACAATGATTTGTCTAGATGTTAAGTTACAAAGTAAACAAGAACCTGACTACAGATGGGACACATGATTTGTCTAGATGTTAAGTTACAAAGTAAACAAGAACCTGACTACAGATGGGACACATGGTTTGTCTTGATGTTAAGTTACAAAGTAAACAAGAACCTGACAACAGATGGAACACATGACTTGTCTAGATATTAAGTTACAAAGTAAACAAAAACCTGACTATAGATGGGACACATGGTTTGTATAGATGTTATGTTAGTGTAAACAAGAACCTGACTATAGATGGGACACATGACTTGTCTAGATGTTAAGTTAGTGTAAACAAGAACCTGACTACAGCTGGGAGATATGGTTTGTCAACACAATGTACTGATCGTTGAAAGTTACCTGTTCTTCTATTGCTGTCATCTCTATATCCTGTAGTGTTGGCTGTATATGTATAATGAGGTTCTGTAATAAAATTATAGAAAATCTCAACTGCAGTCTACAAAATACAGTAAAACCAGTCATAACCAACACTTTAATTCAGTGGACACCCTCTGATAATGGATAGTTTGTCTTGGTCCCAATTTACATAGTTGTATTAGACTACTTGCATCTGTTTTAGATAAAAGGACACTTCCCTTATCCAGACAATGGACAACAGTTGGCCCCAATATGCATAAGCTTAATTTTTAACCTTAAATTAGCAGACAGTCTTCCTATGATTGACTTCCATTGCCAAAGGCAATTTCTCTCTAAGCTGTATGTCCCAACTTCTATTTTAAGAAATACTCCTACAATCTATTATATTGTGTTTTTGCTTGATATTTATTTCTTTGCATTACATCATAATAGTTGATTACAAGAACGATTTGCACTGATTATACAAATGAATGTAATTAAGCGGACACCTCTCTGTAATGGATTAATTAGTCCAGCAACTGTCCACTAAAAAAGGTTTTACAGCATAACACTTGGGAATCACACGGCTTTTCAAAAACAATATGACATTTTTTTGTGGAATCTGTTAACTCACATACCCCTGTAGCCGTATTTGGATTCACCCATTTCAAAGAAGGGTAAAGTCCACAGTCCGAAATCAGGAGTGTACAATTTAGAATCCAAATTTCAAAATGATTTTACATTCAATATAAACTTGTTTGTCACTGAATTATGACAACAGATCATATACAGTAAAACCTGCTATAGCGGCCACCTCTATATAAGGATTACCTGTTTATAAAGGCCAGGGTTTTCAAGTCCCTTGACTGCATACTTCAACTAAATTGAACCTGTGTATAAGGGTCACCTGCACATAAAGGTCAATATTTTCTGGTCCCTTGGGTGACCCTATATACAGGTTTCACTATAGTTGATTTATCTGGGCAAGTCTAAACGTAATCACAGGGGTTCATGAGTTAATGAACAAACATAACAAAGTTTCATTTATTTCCTACATAGCAATTATTTCTTATCAAAAGGCATTTAATACTGTAAACCTGGAAATTTTAACTTCTGTTTAATTTTTTTGCATTTTTGCCCTTAGATGAAAGCGAATTTAAAATGAAAGCTAAATTTACAAGTTAGTAGTTAAAGCATGGAAATACATATACATGTCATCCATGAGACTGGTTTAAATAACCAAGAAGTGTGAATATATTTCTAAGTCATAAAAAAGGCCAAAAATAACCAAGGGTGAACATTTTCAGGTATTCTGTAAGAAAAATGTAAAATTACAGGCTTTTAAGTATTTTATACTGTTTTATGTTGCTGTAGTTACATTCAACTCATAAATAATGTAATTAACAAAAATATAAGATTATGCAAAAATACTAATTGAACAGATACATTCATACTTGCCAACATTTGAAAATTTTCATGGGGGAGATAATGTGCGACAAAAATTTCCAGTGGTTATCCAGACTGCACGCGGCCAGTTTTCAAAGTTTTTTTTTCACTAAGTGTCTGTTTCTCACAGTTTATTATGAATTTTTTTTTTTTTAATTTATTACTTGTATAAATATAAAAATTAAAATATGTCAATTAGTTATTTTCAATCAATATGTAAACTAATTTATGGATCTCAATTGTTAGTTTTATTGTATTATTAACCTATTATATAGATGAATCTTTCTTTTGTTTTTTTTTTTTTAGAAAAAAAGAAAAAAGTCTATTTTACATGTATTACTTGTAAACTATTGAAGGGGAAATCACAAAATATTCTTTGTTGTCAAGCATTTTCAATGGAATCAATGAATTTACTGTAAATTCATTTTTGTTTTTTGTTAATTTTACTGACATTTTATCAAAGTATATTTAGAGATAATCTATTTTTTATCGATCGGGTTTGGTGTTGCCCTGATAAAAACGGCAGAACCTTCCTTGAAACAAGGAAATAAATCAATATACTGTAAATATTTTTTGTTTTTCTTTTGTCTAAATTGATAGCAATTCCAGAAATTATTGTGATAACTTATTTCCCCATTTGATGCATCATGGCTAACCTTGCTATTTCATGATAGCATTTAGTCACTCCCACAACACATCGCTAAAACCAATTAAACAACGAGGAGGTGTACAAACCAGCCTCCGATTGGTTACAAAACTTTTTTGAAAGCTAGTGTATTGTTCCATGCAGTGGAAATATTGCATGTCATTTTTCAATTTTGGGGACATTTATCGTTTTTGGAAGGAAATATTAAACAATCGAGAGAAAGAAAGGATTTTTAAATGAATGATCGGGAGGTCGGGAAACAGGGCCAAAATCGGGAGTCTCCTACAAAAATCGGGAGAGTTGGCAAGTATGCACATTATTGTCTGTAAAAAAGTCCTGTTACACTTACCTGGAGCAAAAACACTGTCCATTAATATCTTCAGCGGTCCTTTGACATACAATAACCCAACAAGAATACCTGCCAGATGACCTGTTAAATGTAGAAACAGTTTTCTGAATATCAATTTTTATAACTAGTTTTTGTTTTACTGACATCTTTCATTTATATGGAGTGATCACGAACCTCGGATGAAGCGCAACAAATCATGACCTTCTAATGCACATGTAGAGCAGGTTTAAATTTTTTTTATGTGCAATGCCTGCTGTGACATGGGAATAAGCAAGTGCACCTTGTTAAAATGTTATTTAAGAGTGGATAAAGATTGCTGTTAAACAATAATAATATTATGCTGGTGTATCTGTGTACAGGTAGAATAGAAAAAAAAAACCATCAGGTGACATTACACAGGATATAACATTACACTGGTGTACCTGTGTATAGGTAGAATAGAAAAAAAAAACCATCAGGTGACATTACACAGGATATAACATTACACTAGTGTATCTGTGTACAGGTAGAATAGAAAAAAAACCATCAGGTGACATTACACAGGATATAACATTACACTAGTGTATCTGTGTACAGGTAGAATAGAAAAAAAACCATCAGGTGACATTACACAGGATATAACATTACACTAGTGTATCTGTGTACAGGTAGAATAGAAAAAAAAACCATCAGGTGACATTACACAGGATATAACATTACACTAGTATATCTGTGTACAGGTAGAATAGAAAAAAAAACCCATCAGGTGACATTACACAGGATATAACATTACACTGGTGTACCTGTGTATAGGTAGAATAGAAAAAAAAAACCATGGTGACATTACACAGGATATAACATTACACCAGTGTTCCTGTGTACAGGAAGAATAGAAAAAACCATCAGGTGACATTACATAAGAGATAATATTACACTCGTGTACCTGTGTACAGGTAAAATACACTAGTGTACCTGTTTACAGGTAGAATGCAAAATATCAGGTGACATTACATGTTCTGATAGAATACAAAATGTCAGGTGACATTTAACATGTTATAAAAGTATTTAACCATAACATTTAATACCAAATAATCAGTCACAATTACATAAATGTTTACATGAAATACACAAAAGCAACACTGTATACCTGGAAAGTTTTGCCCCTGCTTATTTTTTGCCCTTTTACTATAGAAAACATTTGAATCCCATCTCAAATTTTCCCTATATCGCTTTAGTATTATGGATGTAATATATGTCTGTGCTGTGTTTAAAATATATTCAGCTTAAAGTCACATTCCGAGGATGTTATTGTAATTTTCTGGACGTTACTGTAACCAATGAAAATGAAAAAAAAATTTTAAAATGTTATGTATTAATGGAGTTGTTAGGGGAATATCGTAGGAATTCTTAAATTTACCCTGGTGAACGAGTGATATAAAGGGTGTGCTCTAATCACAGCTAGAGTACTGTTCTGGCACAGTCTCAGAACACCTTACAATCAAATGTACCAGGGCAGGAAGTAGTTATTTCAAAGATGTCAATAAAATTTACATAATTCACATAAGTTTATGGCATTTATGACATTACACAGGATATAACATTACACTGGTGTACCTGTGTATAGGTAGAATAGAAAAAACAAACCATCAGGTGACATTACACAGGATATAACATTACACTAGTGTATTGTGTACAGTTAGAAAAAAAAACTTCAGTGACATTACACAGGATTAACATTACAGTGTATCTGTGTACAGGTAGAAACGAACAAACCATCAGTGACATTACACAGGATATAACATTACACTGGTGTACGGTGTATACACCTCAAACATGGTTATAACATATAACATTACACCAGTGTTCCTGTGTAGGAAGAATAGAAAAAACCATCAGGTGACATTACATAAGCGATAATATTACACTGGTATACCTGTGTACAGGTAAATTACAAAACATCAGGTGACATAAGAGATAACATTTCACTGGTGTACTGTGTACAGGTATAATACAAAAATCAACCCATTAGGTGACATTACATAAGAGATAACATTACACTGGTATAGCTGTGTACAGGTAGAATACAAAACATCAGGTGACATAAGAGATATCATTACACTGGTGTACCTGTGTACAGGTAGAATAAACAAAAATATCAGGTGACATTACATAAGGGATAACATTACACTGGTATAGCTGTGTACAGAGAATACGAAAATCAGGCGACATTAAAAGGGAGCAACACTGGTGTACCTGTGTACAGGTAGAATAAACAAAAATATCAGGTGACATTACATAAGGGATAACATTACACTGGTATAGCTGTGTACAGGTAGAATACAAAACATCAGGTGACATTACATAAGAGATAACATTACACTGGTGTACCTGTGTACAGGTAGAATAAACAAAAATATCAGGTGACATTACATAAGGGATAACATTACACTGGTATAAATGTGTAGGAGATATCAGGTGACATTACATGGGATAACATTACACTGGTATAGCTGTTGTCAGGTACTAAACAAAAATATCAGGTGACATTACATAAGGGATAACATTACACTGGTATAGCTGTGTACAGGTAGAATAAACAAAAATATCAGGTGACATTACATAAGGGATAACATTACACTCGTGTACCTGTGTACAGGTAGAATAAACAAAAATATCAGGTGACATTACATAAGAGATAACATTACACTCGTGTACCTGTGTACAGGTAGAATAAACAAAAATATCAGGTGACATTACATAAGGGATAACATTACACTCGTGTACCTGTGTACAGGTAGAATAAACAAAAACATCAGGTGTATCATAATAGATAACATTACACTCGTGTACAGGTAAATACACTAGTGTACCTGTATACAGGTAGAATAGCAAAATATCAGGTGACATTACATGTTCTGATAGAATACATAATGTCAGATACATTTAACATGTTATAAAAGTCCATTTAAATAACATTTAATACCAAATAATCAGTCATGATTACATAAATGTTTACATGAAATACACAAGTAACACTGTATACCTGGAAATTTTGCCCCTGTTATGTTTTTGCCCTTTTACTATAGAAAACATTTTGAATCATCTCAAAATATCGCTTTAGTATTATGGATGTAATATCTAGTGTTTAAAATATATTCAGCTTAAAGTCACCTTCTGTTATTGTAATTTTCAAGACGTTACTGTAACCAATGAAAATGAGTTTATGTTAGGTAAATGAGTTGTTAGGGACGTACAAATTTACCCAACAAATATACGGGTGTGCTGCTATTACTGTTCTGGCACAGTCTCAGAACACCTTACAATCAAATGCCCAGGGCAGGAAGTATGTATTTCAAAGATGTCAATAAAATTTACATAATTCACATAAGTTTATGGCTATGACAGTGTTTCAGAGCATTTGATGTTGTCCACTTGTCTGGATTGTCATGGACAGTGAAACGAACACACTCAGTAGAGTGTCACCACGTGACCGGCAACACCTCACTGTTTATAAATAGATCAATGTGTTAGGCGTTTTCCACAATTAATTAACTAAAATATGACGAAATATCATATGAATATGCATTAAGAGAGTACAGAAAACTTTATATATGAACATTACTCCTCGGAATGTGGCTTTAAAAATTTCGCTTTTATTTTAAATTTTCCCTCTCATCTGAAGACGAAAATGGCGATATTAAATGGGAGCAAAATTTCCTGGTATAAACAGTATATGAGATGCATGTCAATAACATTTACCTGTGAATGAAGCATGAGGTGTTATAAGTTGTATCAGTACCAGTTCTGCCCAGAAAATCATTTTACTTGGTATTGGTATAAATCCTAGGAGATACTGTATACCTGGAGGACATGTGTGTTGTCAGGACTTTTAGAGCAAATATCACACCTGTATCATAATAGCATAATATTACACCTGTATCATAATAGCATAATATTACACCTGTATCATAATAGCATAATATCATACCTGTATCATCATATCACACCTGTATCATAATAGCACACCTGTATTATAATAGCACACCTGTATCTTAATAGCAAAATATCACATCTGTATCATAATAGATAATAGCACACATCCATTTAAATATCTTTACCAATACTATGATATTTCTTTGACAAGTACATTGATATTTCAGTTATGTTTTCAATCTATTTTGCATTGAAAAAGACTTAAGATATATCTAGGAGAAAAATATCCACCTTCTTCTATAAACAAGCATTTGTATACACAGAGTCATGTGAGGAATGAGTTGGACTACACCCACAAAGACGTGTGATTCTGTTACCACTCAGCCACAGTGGCATGTGATACTGTTACCACTCAGACTGTGACATGTGATTCTGTTATCACTCAGCCACAGTGACATGTGATACTGTTACCACTCAGACAGTGACATGTCATTCTGTTACCACTCAGCCACAGTGACATGTGATTCTGTTACCACTCAGCCACAATGGCATGTGATACTGTTACCACTCAGACAGTGACATGTGATTCTGTTACCACTCAGCCACAGTGACATGTGATTCTGTTACCACTCAGCCACAGTGGCATGTGATACTGTTACCACTCAGACTGTGACATGTGATTCTGTTACCACTCAGCAACAGTGACATGTGATTCTGTTACCACTCAGCCACAGTGGCATGTGATACTGTTACCACTCAGACAATGACATGTGATTCTGTTACCACTCAGCCACAGTGAGATGTGATAATATTACCACTCAGCCACAGTGGCATGTGATACTGTTACCACTCAGCCACAGTGAGATGTGATACTGTTACCACTCAGCAACAGTGACATGTCATTCTGTTACCACTCAGGAACAGTGACATGTGATTCTGTTACCACTCAGCCACAGTGACATGTCATTCTGTTACCACTCAGGCACAGTGAGATGTGATACTATTACCACTTAGACAGTGACATGTCATTCTGTTACCACTCAGCCACAGTGACATGTCATTCTGTTACCTCTCAGCCACAGTGACATGTGATACTGTTACCACTTAGACAGTTACTTGTGATACTGTTACCACTCAGACAGTTACTTGTGATACTGTTACCACTCAGACAGTGACATGTGATACTGTTACCACTCAGACAGTTACTTGTGATACTGTTACCACTCAGACAGTTACTTGTGATACTGTTACCTTTCAGCCACAGTGACTTGTGATACTGTTACCAGATATACCATTCAGCCACCGTGACTTGTGATACCGTTACCACTAAGTCACCGAGGCCTGTGATACTGTTTCCACTCAGACACAGTGACCTAGCTGTGATACTGTTACCAGATTTACCACTCTGCCACAGTGAATTGTGATACTGTTACCACTCAATCACAATGACTTGTGATACTTTTACCATGAAGCACCGAGTCCTGTGATACTGTTCCCACTCAGCCACAGTGACCATGATACTGTTATGATTTATTTTTCTCAAGTTTGATAACAGGACACATCAGTTGTACATACAGCACCATTTACTTGTGCACAAAATTGATGTGAAACTTATCTGCTACATTTTCAGTGATTTCTATATTAATTGCTATCACTTGAATAAACTTGAAAAAAAATGTTTTTTTATTCCTTTGTTTATTAATTTAAAATTTCCTGTAAAATTTTGAAAATTATGCTGCAAACACAAGAAAGTGACTTACTCAAGAAAATAACTAAATCGTACCTGAGAATCCGACAGCACAGGTATTGTGATATGAACGATCATCTGATAAATATGACAGTGTCGTGTTCAGGAGGACGTACATTGTGCTTGTTAAAACAGTGAAAATAATCAGTAAATATGCAAAGTAAAAACTCTTGAACTTTTTCTCGAGTTTCCTTCCCTTCCATAAGAATGAAGCCATGTTGTAATAGAGATGAATGTCGTCTGCATGATATAGTGCACCAAGGACAAGTACGCTCCATTGCTGTCTGTCCAAGACCTTGTAAGAACTAATACAAACATGATGGGCTGAATAAAACCATCTATCCAAATCACCAAGCTGTAGAAAGATAGCCACATGCATTGCTATTGTAACCAGTGTGACAGGTGGAATATTAAAAATTCCAACATTCATTATCTGTGAGGCCAGCAAGAACAGGCCAAAACCTCCTCTTCGTCTTCCGTTAGACATTATTTATTGATTAACAACGGATACAACTATGACCAAGTTTAGGCTATTTTAATGAAAAACCTAAAAAGGAAAACAAAACAAATTATCTAAAGATGATAAAAATATGAATGATTGCAATGATTTATATTAACACAGAAAAAAATACTTCCTCAAATAACTTTATATCAAAAAAGTTAAGGCTCACAACATGTGTAAATATTATAGTTTTGAAAGTATTGATAAACAATTAATCTCATTTATCCCTATAGACACAATTGAACTAATCCAAGTCATTGATTTTCAAAAGAGTCCATTGTTTTCAGTGGGTGATGAGTTAAACAAAATAATACATGCAAATAACTTGTAATAGTTGTATTAGACTCAATTAAGAAATTTTGTTTTATTTGCTAATGAAATAAGACAATATGAAATATGTATCAATTGATTTTTTTTCCATTTACAGATTCTAAAACAACGTACAATCTAAATTTATGTAACTTTACTGAAATTTGTTTAGGCTCCTAATTATCTATATATTTAAATATATCATGTACCAAGTAACAATTCATGTAAAAAAAGGTTTACTAAAATCATTATTTTTTATTTAAATGAATGAAATGATTTAAAAACTGGAAAAAAAATGGTAAATCAAATTTAGTGAGACTTAAAAATCAAGGACTTTCAAAAGTCCTGCATAATTGTTAGATTCATATTCTTGAAGCTTTCATATTGAGAGACCTACATTCAGTATGTGTATTTTCCTGATTGCATAGTCTAAGTCAAATTAAATTATCAATTTCAAACCATGGATAAATTACTCAGATAACTTAGAACACTTCTGTGTTAAAATTAAATGGCCTGCAGTGTCAATATGTTTTATTTATTCAACAAAAACACTAGTTGAGCAAAAAATAACTTAGACTATATGACAGGCTTAATACAATGTATGAAAATTATGAGGAAACCAGAAATTCTGGTGTATAGGACTATCAATGGTTCCTGGAAAATGTTACTAAAATTCCAAGTTCATTATCAACATTGATAAGTAAAACTACAATGTCAACAACCTGTAATGTACATGTACTTTTCTTATGATTTACAATTATTTCGACAATATATGTATGTGTATTTATATGCTGTTTTGAACCTCACAAGAAGCATGGACCAGTCGGTGGTATGTGTTTACAGTTATAACAATAAAGTTTTTTAAATTATCACTAAAATGAATGGAACTTTGAACAATCTACGACCGTGATGCTTATAATGTTTTGTATATATACATATATATATATATATGCAAAGTACTATGTAAATAAGTACAAAACATACCTTTTCCTTGTATGTCACACAACTAACCACTAAGACTTACAGTCGTATAACTATCAACAATAGCAAGGTTTAAACAATTCTTTCAATCCCTCAATATTTCTGATTCCTCACAGATTATTAGAACCTGGAATGCCTAAATGTTTATGTTTATTTCATCATGCCTATCATATGGGCGCTGACATATTGAGAACTGAAATGAAAGTAGCCAATCATTTTCTTGTCTGACGTGTTGCAAGATTTTCGATATATTCCGATCCCGATCTGACTCATGACCCGACAGGAATTCTTTTCAAGTAACTTTTTTCCTGATCCAAAATTATCAATGTGATTAACTAGAGGATTTCTAGGCATATTTTCGAGTCTGGGCGAAGAAAAAATGCGTCTACGGGCTTCCAATTTCCAAAAATTATATGAAAGATGCGTATAACCCGATCCATTTATCATGTTCCTACTTTTTTATTTACCAGGGGTTTTACCAAAAAGTGTGAGACCCCTGGTAAATCAAAAAGTGGGAACATGATACCTTAGTGAAACATTGCCTCACAATTAATCCAACACTAAGAAATATATACACTGATCAGGGAGAGCGTGCCCTCTAAAGTTGATAAGATAGATTCTATAAAAAGTCGGAAAATTAATAGCAAATTTCTCAAAATTTTCGCGTCTCGCTCCGCTCGGCGAATATATTTTCAAGTTACACTCCTTCAACTTTTAAAAATCCTCAGTCTGCCTCTGATGAAGTATGCATTGCATAACAGTATTTCGCCTCCTGAACTCCGTCCACCCGCTTTTCAAATTTTCAAGATCCGCCACTGTTGTATATGTTTATTGTATAACTAAAACCCATATGAAAACATTTTTCTTACCGGACAAAACATTTTCATACCGAAAAAAAATGCCCCCTTCCCTCCCTCACTTTTGATTTGTTTCCTATGCCCCTGCTTCAGAACACAGGCAATTCAAATATTACAAATTTTAGGGGTTAAAGGGTAAAACAGCCAAATTAAAGAGGTTGTTGTTGTTTTTCATATTTACGATCCACTAGCAGGTGTCATGTAAAGACAAGGTATAAAATGATAAATGGATTAAATGAAATTTAATAAACAGATAAATAGTTGAAGAACAGTTCCGAACACCAATGAAATTCGGCTATCTCTAACCAGCGTAACTTATATTATTTCAAATATTAATCTACAGAATTCAAGATTTTTGTCTAGAAAAGTGGAGATTATGTTGTTTGTATTGAATACATTGATTATCGGCAAATTAAACTAAGTAACATCCACTAAACACTCTCAGTTCTTCGGAGTTCTTTACGATACTTCATTTAGTATCCCGTGACCCGTAATGAGTTGATTTTTGTCAATTCTGTGATTCAAATATAAACAGAAAAGTTTATTGTGTGCAACATTTCCAATTTGTAAACGAAAATATGAATAGTCATTGGGAAACATAGATCTGATTAATCAGGTCCCAAAATCACCAAATTTATCCAATGCTCAAGTGTAAAATAATCACGGGTACTTGTGGACAGTGCCCCTTACCAATAATCCCATCTATATTCTTTTCTTCTTCAAAACATTATAATTTTGAGATAAACAAAGAAATATGGTCAGACTAAAGGTCTCAATCCAAATGCAGATACACTATATATAAAAGAGCGTTTTATATACATTTGTACAATGTAACCGCATTTGGATGGATTCCGTTGTCTGGTGTATCGCAAAATTACAATGTTTTGAAGAGAGGAATAAGGAATATAGACTCAGAAAACAAGGGGCTCATGGGCAAGGGTCACTAAAAGGGTCCACAGGCCCATATGCCAAATTTAATACGAACCCTATTACGAGCAACATACAGTACATACTCCCTAAACCAGTGGCATAGGAAGCAAACCAAAAGTGGGGGGGGGGGCAATGAAAAGGTTTTTGTCTTTTGATTATGGAATAAATATAAACATCAGTGGCAGATCTAGAAAAAATTAAAAGGTGGGTGTTTTTTATTGACAATAAAATTATACTTATTGTGACGCAATGCATGCATCATCAAAAGCAGACTGAGGGTTTAAAGATTGAGTGGGTGTATATTTAAAATTCTTTCGATAAGTGGTGCGAGGCGCGAACATTTTGAGAAATAAGACCTTTTATAGAAAATTGAGGCTTTACACCTGTTTTATCAACACGCAAAATTTCAAGTGTTAGATAAATTGTGAGGCAATGTTTCATTAGGGGGTCGTGTTTTAGGCGTCTAATAAAAACAATATATCTTTTTTAATTTTGAAGCCCGTAGAAGCATGTTTCTGCTCCCAGACGCGAAAATACGCCTAGTAGGCATGATCCGCTAGTTAATCACATTGATTAACTTTTCAAAAGAAGGTTGGGTCAGAAAAAAACCACAAAAAAACAAAAACAAAAACAACAAAATGACAAAACTTAAAATCGGGAAAGAATTTCGTTCTAGTATCCTCCAGATATTTAATTTTGACCTAATAATCGTTAAAAATATTTCGTTGACAGATTACTTCGGAAGCCAGACGAGATATTCTCTAGCTTCGAGAAACAAAATCACTGTTTCCCCCGTGGCCCAGCTGGGTATGTTAAAAGCCCAAAGAAGTCAATGGCAACTCGTTTTTATTCCGGCCAAACATTTCATTAAATTGACAGACTTATTAGGAGCGGTCCAACGTTTTTTTTGTTTTTTGTTTTTGTTTTTGGGGGGGGGGGGGGGGGTTACAAGACGCCATACACGTACATATAAGAATTGTATGTGAAAAAAGTGGGGACCGGCTCCCTGACACCACCCTCCTGGTTCGGCTATTTTTCGAATCGTTTGTTATATTGTGAAGCAATAATTCGTTAGAGAACTAGGGATCACGCACTTTTAATAAAAGAAAATCAGGGATTTATAAGTCCTAAGAATCATTATCCAGCTTCCACACACGATGTAAGTATCAGTTCCAAGCTCAGATGTATTGGTTATTCTGCTCAAAGAGGATTATTTCAGCAAAGAGGGACATACACCCTCCCGGGATTTTTAATCTCAAAAGGCCCGAGAGGTCATTTTAAAGCTTCTATAGACACTAAATTATGACCAGTTATGAGTCGAAAAACTAACTAACCCATTCCCCATAAAGGACAGGAAATTCAGCAGACATTAACCATAGACTAGGTCTAGTGTCCCTGTTAGGCCATTTTGAAGCATCCAGATACTAACTTGTAACCTGCTTATCCTTTGAAATAGTTACACTAATAGATTGACTAATTCCCAAAATCATTTGAAAATTCAGCATACATAAGCCGGATGTTAGTTGTTTTAGGAGTTTGCCTGAAATTCCACCAGTTTTAAATATTTAAGTTTATTTTTTTTTTGGGGGGGGGGTGTGTGTTTAAATGTGATTTTCAGCCTAGTTCACCAGAGTATGCTCTCGGCCGGTACCCGTTTGGGAATTTTACAAGAAACAAATTCAAGGGAAGGTATGCTCTTGATTTTCCAGAGAGGCTATTTTGTCGCAGCTGCCAGACTCTGCATTAGGATTAATTTCTGTGGATATGCTGGGTAAAATCGGAGAATTTTACATGTCCATAAAATTCACCGATTTCCCCCAGCGTTTCTACAGAAATTAAATTAGAAAATAATCAACGGATGAACTTGCAAATGTGTGACATTGACAGATTGATATTCCCCCCTCAAATAAAAAGTGAAATTCTGAGACCACATGGTAAGACCGCTGTTATTGACTGAAGTGTTGTTATCATGTTCCCCATGATTTTTTGATTTCATCAAAATGCTGGTAAAACCCCTGGTATGAAATAAAGTGGGAACATGATATTATAGAAAATCTCTATGGAATGAAATATGTTATATCAGTGATATATAAATATAGATTATTACATTATCAATCTCTATATATATCGCTGGTTAAATGACCTCTTGACTTCTGATAACGTGGCTACACAAGGTTAATTATAACAGTTTATGTGAAAGATCAGACGTGTTTGTCTTGTACATGTGAAGTCCAACACAACGCCCTACACAACAGACTGAGGACCATTTATAATGTCCACTCTGTTGAACATTTTGTAGATTCCTACCCGAGTTTGAAAATTTTTGGATCTTATTACAGACTAAGCGACTGAAATTGTCTAAATCGATAACAAAGATAGTTAATTATATATATATATATATATATATATATAGATACCCAAGTTTGAAAATTTCCAGATTTAATTTACAACTTTGCTATTATGTTTATATTATTTATACATGTACTCAACTGAATACTGTGCTTTCGATTTTGACTGATATTGTCTAAATCGATAACAGAAACAGTTAATTATATCTATCTATCTGTCTATCTATCATATATACCCAAGTTTGAAAATTTCCGGATTTAATTATACATGTACTCGACTGAAAATTGTACTTTCGATTTTGACATGGCAGGGAAAACCCAAAGTATATGTCTCTCGACTTCATAACTTTTTAGGATACAAGGACATTACAAGTATGGATATGGCTTTTATGTTGGACTTTATCGTCGATTGTCGGTTAAACAAAGAGAAACTACGATATTAACCGTGTCGCAAACAAAAGAAAAAAAAGAAAGTAAGAAAGAAAAAAGAAAACTTGTAAAAACACAATCATGACATCAACAGGAAACAGGACGGAAATTGAAGAATCGTATTATAACTGAAAAACAGGGTAACAATGTGGGCTATGAACAACGTGAGGAATCAGTGACATTATAAATTGTCATTTCAATAGCCTGTAAGTTTTAAATCTCTCTCTCTCTCTCTCTCTCTCTCTCTCTCTCTCTCTCTCTCTCTCTCTCTCTCTCTCTCTCTCGTTTTGTGTTTGCTTTAAGCATATATGCGGTCTTTACGATTGATAACTCTCACCCAGGCAGCAGTGTAATATGACCCATTTTGAAATAACAAACGACTTTTAGTATTATTATAGATCTATAGGTCAAGGTCTAGATGACATGGTGTAGATCTATATTTGATAAAAGTATATCATTATTTTGAATTTCACTTGTCTTGGTGTTTATTTTCAGTATAAATCAGTATATCCACCTAAAGGGAAAAATAATAATGTCAATAAATATCAACTTTGAAAGCAGTCATTTGCTAAATGTATTTGAACTTTTTATCCAATGACCTTGAAATCAACTTTAATCCATTGACCCTTGACTCACTTTTTTTAGCTCACCTGAGCTATTGTGATCACTCATTGTGTGGTGTTCGGCTTATGTTGTCTGTCATCCACTTTTCACATATTTTACTTCTTCTCTGAAACCCCTGAAGGGATTTTGACAAAACTTTGCGGGAATCAAATACTCAAATATCTTTACCCTGGGGATTCAGGGTGGGACAAAATAGTTCTCAAAGGGTACCCCTCTTTGAAAATCTTCCCCAGAACAACTGAGTCAGAGTGACCTACATGGATGTATGATTCAAGTTTGTGTGTTTTATAGAAATTGTATAATTATAATTTTTGACATGTTTTTGACATCTTTTCAGACTTTGTCATTTTCACGCTATTGACTTATGTAGAAATTGGACGATAAGTCTTTGATGTCTCTTCAGACTTTGACATTTTTATTCATTTTTTTTGTAATTAATTCTTTGATTATCTCCCCTTTTATTCGCTATGATGTATTTAAAATTTTATGTGTTTTATCTGTAATTAGGACCTCTTGAGTGGGATGTTAAACAACAATAAACAAACAAACAAAACCTGTAATGAGGTAAAGAAATGTTTTTGTGCTAAAATTTAACCAAAATCTGATTTTTAAAATTTAATTATGAATTTGCAAAATGGTAAAAGGGGAAGGAGTGTCTTTGTTAAACACCATTAGGTTGTTTATCAGGACCATTGTCAGAAAGGATATTGATCATATCTTTAGCTGAATAAGGGGAATGGGTGCAAATATTAAAACAAATTCAACTTCTTCTCCAGAAATAATGGCTACATTGGATAGATTTTGATGAAACTTGGCAGAAATGATGTACTTGATGGTTCCCGACCCTACAAGTGTTGCTGGTTTTTTTTTACCAAGTGTGCCTAGGGATGGATCTAGGGTGGTGCAAAATAGCTGACAAAGAGTCCCATTCTTTGATATACCCTTCCTTAGACCTAATGCCCACAGTTACACAAAGCAAATATGTTGGATTTACAAATTTATTGCTTGCATCTATTATTAAGCCTATGTATTATTTGTCTTTTCTCATTTGTTGACAGTGCTGTTGAGTGACAAAGGCCCACCTGTTTAATTCTCCACTATATTCACTATGATGTATTTTATCTGTTTTACTTGTGATTAGGTATAGGCGAAGAAATGTTTTGTGTGAAAATTATCAGGCCTTTTTCTGTCAATTTTGAGAAATTGCCTTTGGCAATACAATTGGGAATTTTAGCATGAATTTGTGTCATATTGGAAAAACTTGTGTTCATACATTGATATCAAAATTCATGTAATACATGCATTTCCCTTTACATTATTTTTTTCATCATCATGGTCATGGGCTCAACATCAAAATGGGAATTTTTCATCAAATTGGGAAGAAATACTTGCATTTTGCATTGGGAATGGAGCTGAAATTGGCTCTGTGGATACTATAGAAAAAGTCCTGCATGATTATATCAAAATCTAATATTCAGAAATTTTTATGATTGTGACTGCAAAAGGAAGTGGGCAGTTCCATTTTTTCCACACTGTCAGCTTTTTATCAGAATCTACTTGTGATTTTAATGAAAGTATACTTTACACAAGCAAGTACTCAAGGTTCTCTACCATGTTTGCTTTTTGCTAAATTAGGTCAGTGGTGAATCCATTGTGGACAAAATAGGTCCCAGAGGGTGTTTTCTTTGAAAATCTTTCCCCCCAGAAATGAAAAATGACATGTATCTGAGAAATCTCTACATGAGTGTATGTATGTTTCAATGTTTTTGTAGAAATATGAATAATTAAGTTTTGATGTCTTTTTAGACATTTTCATTCATTTTTTAATAATTCTATTTAGCTCAAGGTCAGATGAGCTGTTGCCACCACCGTGCACCTGCCGTTTATAATTCTATCATCCAAAATGGCTGCCAAAAGTTTAACATAGGCCCGTTTGGGAAATAAATTCAAAAGTTTTATTCTAGAGAACTGCCTAATGGATTGAAATCAAACATGGTATGAATGATCCTTACAAGGCGCTGACCAAATGTCGTTACTTTTGTGCCAATCTGTCATCCAAGATGGCCACCAGCAGGGGACTTAGTATAACATAGGACCCAATGAGAATTATCTACAATAATCTTCTGCTAGAGAAACAGCTGAATAATATTGGAATCAAACATGGCATACCGTATTCAACCCATTAAGCACCCATGTCCCTATAAGTGACCCTCCTCCCTTTTTTACATATATGATTGAGAATATTTTCTAGCTGATTGACAAGAATATGTAGACCTGAATAACCATAAGTAACAGTTTATCTGTTGCCCACAAGCAACAGAATTATTTTGATAGGTGTCCTTGGTAATAACAACAACAACTTTACCACTGTGCCTTATAAAAAATAACTGTCTTACATCAATTTGATTATTGGTTGGTCCCATTTAGCACACACCCCTTTTTCCAAGTGGTCTTTGTTTGGTGTCAATCTGTCATCCAAAATGGCTGCCAACAGGGGATTTAGTTTACTGGTAACATATATAAAAAGTTATCAGAAGTCATACAAAAATCTTCATTTGATATCTTTCTTTTTTTGTCGCGATTTTTAGTTATATGTTGGTGGCTATGGTTTTTCGTTAATATCTAGAGAACCACTGGATGGATTGAAACCAAGTATGGCAATTGTTGTAACTTTGGTGCTGGGCCGATCCATTATCCAAGATGGCTTAGTGGAGAACTTAGTTTAACACAGGACTTTATGGAAATTCAAGTACTTTCTCTTTTGAACTACTTGTGATGTACAACTGACCACTTCAGGACATGGCAAGTGTACTGTCAGACTTTCTCACAATATCAGCTAAGGTTCCAGTTGGACTTAAAGGGGAGTTACTACATAGATTTACATACAATATCAAAAAATAGATATGCACAGGTATAATAATTCTTAAATTCCTATATTTTGTGAAAAGTGCTTAAGAAAGCCAGTCCAGCACAGTTGATAAATTCAACTTGACTATTTGTAATATGCATAATATGCACTGGACCTGATCTTCTTTTCACAAAATACATAGGAATATTAGATTTTTATGTCTGTGTTGTTTTCTTTGCTATTGTACAGCCAGTACAAGTCGTAAAAGTAGAAAAAATGAAATAATGTTTTTTGATAAACATAGCTAATGTTCCTTTGATAAACTCAGATTTACTAGAGGTAAGAGACTCCATAGTTTTAAGCGCTATGCTATAACCACTCATGACTCAGCCACGGGGGCACTCATATTTCAAAAATATAACAGATCACACTGTGGATAATATGGTTTTTTTAGGCTTTTACTTTTACGTACGGTAATCTGAATTAAGAATTTGAAATTTTAATACCACTCTCTGACCTTGACATTGGAAATGATGACCTTGATTTTTTCTGAATAAATTTAACATATTAAATGGCCAAATTTGTAAAATATGTTATCAAATATGTGCAAAGCTAGTAGTGACCACACATGTACACATAGTGACCAACTGATGATATACAGGAAGTGACCACACACACACACATGTACAAGTAATGATCAGCTGTGACGGTATATACGTAGTGACCACACATGTACACATAGTGACCAACTGTGATGATTTACAGGAAGTGATCACACACACACACATGTACAAGTAATGATCAACTGTGATGGTATACAGGTAGTGACCACACATATACACATAGTGACCAACTGTGATGATTTACAGGAAGTGACCACACAAACATATATAAGAACTGACCAACTGTGATGATATACAGGTAGTGACCACACATGTACAAGAAGTGACCAATATACAGGTAGTGACCACACATGTACAAGTAGTGACCAACTGTGATGATATACAGGTCTGACCACATATGATAATATACATTGGTACTGACCTCATAAGATATATGGGTAGTGACCACATGTATTGGTATACAGGTACTGACCATATATGATGATATATAGGTACTGACCACATGTTATGAAACACAGGTACTGACCACATTCGATGATATATAGGTACTGACCACATCTATTGATATACAGGTACTGACCACATGTGATGATATACAGATACTGACCACATGGAATGATATATAGGTACTTACCACATGTATTGATATACAGGTACTGACCACATGTATTGGTATACAGGTACTGACAACATGTGATAATATTGATATACAAGTACCGACCACATGTGATAATATACAGATACTGACCACATGGGATGATATATAGGTACTGACCACATGTGATGATATACAGATACTGACCACATAGGATGATATACAGGTACTGACCACATGTGATGATTTACAGATACTGACCACATGGGATGATATATAGGTACTGACCGCATGTGATGATATACAGGTACTGACCACATGAGATGATATATAGTTACTGACCATATGTGATGATATACAGGTACTGACCACATGTATTGATATACAGGTAATGACCACATATGATGATGTACAGGTACTGACCACATGTATTGATATACAGGTATTGACCACATATATTGATATACAGGTACTGACCACATGTATTGATATACAGGTATTGACCACATGTATTGATATACAGGTACTGACACATATGATGATATACAGGTACTGACCACATGTATTGATATACAGGTAATGACCACATATGATGATATACAGGTACTGACCACATGTATTGATATACAGGTAATGACCACATATGATGATGTACAGGTACTGACCACATGTATTGATATACAGGTATTGACCACATGTATTGATATACAGGTACTGACCACATGTATTGATATACAGGTACTGACCACATGTATTGATATACAGGTACTGACCACATGTATTGATATACAGGTACTGTTTAGATGTGTACAGATCTCGTACTTGTGTTAACAACATACTCAATTCTATGAAAATATATATATACACACATGTATTTTAAACTACTATACCTGTCTTTATATACTTTCAGTTTCCACTAGAGCTTGGTAGAAGTATGGCTTATTGCAGTGATGTAATCTCTTCCACTTGCAACAGCAGTGACTGGATCTGTCAAGTGAAAGATGCCGAGGTTTTAATTGTATTTTCCAACGAAGATGGTTACAAGATTTCAAAATTAGTTCTACAGCATTTTAAGAGGAAAGGTTTACGATTTATTCACCCCGATCTGCATTATGTGCCTGGAGAACTTGAAATGGACAGCATTAGTGAAGCTATACAAGAATCGAAACATATTCTTCTGATCTTAACCAATAACCATATGTCATTTTCTTTAGAAATGTTCTTGGCTTTGGAAAAAAGTATCAAACTTCAACAGCTGTGTATAACTGTATTATGGACGGAGGGATTTGACAACTCAAAGTCACCTCATATGCCCCTCCTTCAGGTAGCTACGTTCGTTCAACTGGATTACAATCGTTTGGAGTATTGCCTAAATGAATTGATTACTCACATTAGAAGTAAGTCTGCAACCTTTCTATAATTTTAAATCGTGTTTTGTAATGTTACACTCAACAATTTTTCAATTATATGGTGACATCCATTTTTTTATGGTGGAGGAGAGAACATGCTTACAATGTACCCAGAAAAAGACCTCCGGCCCTCCACAAGTAAGCTGGCAAACTTTCTCTTAAATTCAGCTTAGGTTCCAGCAGTACTTCATGGTTCAAACCACTTGATGCTCTAACCACTCTCCCTCGGAGGCCCCAGTCCTCAACTAAATTTGATTCATGAACAGGTCAAAGGTCATTTCTGATGTAAGAAAAATCTACATACCATTAGCTGTAAAATTTAAGTTTAAGGGATTTAGTTTTCCATATTAGTTTAAATGAAAATAAATTAGGTGTAACCTAGAAAAACTAGGTTTAACTCATTAATGTAATTTTGGCATGTCATAACTATGGTTATATCGAGGTTATTACCGGTAGTCCCCTGCCGGTTCCCAGAGACTATAATTTTTTGCATTGTGTCCTTTCGTCCTAACTGTAATTCTATTGTGTTGCCTGGGCATTAGCTGTGGGTTTTTTTCCAAAAAAAATCTTTCTTTTTTCACTACTTAGATTGATGTACAGTCACAAAAATGAGATATACATAAAAAATCTTAAATTCCTGTATATTTTGTGAAAATTGCTTGTCAAACCCAATTTGGCACTTTTTCACTTATAATTGATTAATTCAACTTGACCTGACCTTATTTTCACAAAATATATCGGAATGTTAGATTTTTTATGTCTGTATTTGTTATTGCACATGTGGTACAAGTAGTAAAAGTAGAAAAAATTGAAATGATCTTTTTTATATTTTTAGTAAACACAGTTAGTGCATGCCCCTTTAAAGAGACTTTAGGTGGCAAATAAATACTTGAACAAAAATTTTTCCCACTCAATAATTTGTTTATTATGTAGATTAAAATAGCCAATACTTAAATTTGAAGTCCATTGATTTTAAACCTATTTTATGTATATTTTTATAGGTACGAAGCCTTTGAAAGATGTACTTCCTGCGGGGAATTTTGCCACAGGTCTAGCCTGGATGCATTACACAGGATTTCTGAGTTTGATTCTGCCAAGTAAGTTGTTACACTATAGATCTATTCTAAAAATATCATGATATCTAAAAATATCAGGATTTCAGGGCTTTTTCTCTCCAAATTTATTGTCAATATTGGGCCATATTCCAAATTGCAAATCATATCATATATTTTCCCCCAATTTTTGGCCAAAAATTCCCAGTCATGAACATAACATAACATCTTTTGCATTATTTTTCATTTTTGTGCGGATATTAAGTTTTTTCTTGAAAGTTGAAAAACAGCAGCTTGACAATAACAGAGATAAAAAATACTGTAGAAAGTTATGAAATAAGTGAAATTTCTTATGTAAAAATTTCCCAATTCCAGCACAATGGGCCATATTCCCAAAATGTAAGAAAAAGCCCTGGATTATCACAAAGTCAGTAGATTGCTAATTTTGAATTTATACAGAGAAATTATTTGAAAATACAACATTGATATGAAAATTTTTGACATTGTATAAAATTTTTGAGGCAATATTTTCTACCTGTTACAAAATGGAGTATTCATTAGTTAGACAACTAACATAAATTTTATTTAATTATTTTTGTTTTGAGTGCATATGGTATTAACTGAAACTGATGTTTTGAGTGTTGAATTGTTGTATCACAATTAATCAAACTCCAGAAAATGAAATTTGTGAAATATCAGATTATCCACAGTGAAAACAATGGACTCAAACTCATTTTCAAATTAATTTAAAAATCTTTTTAAACAAGTATAGTACATGTATGTTCTAACTGTGTTACAGTCTAACTTGCATTACGGTAATCACTAATGACTACCTGTATTTAGTGGCTACCTGTCTTATGTGACATGAATAAAGTCTTCCCAAAGTATTTTCCTATTTAAGTGATAACCTTTCTTACATGTCACTAATGATACTCACTTTTACTTCTAAAACATTGAAATGACATATATTTAGTCATGCAAGAGATAGATTTCCTGTTGACATCAAAATGGTGAAATTGAAGCGGATAATGTTTATATTAGAAAGAATGAAACTTGAAATATGTAATCAATTAAAACTAAAAAATTAAAACTTAATTAAAACTACAAGCCATGAAATTCATTAAGCATGCATAATAAAGATTTTTTTTAAAAGGGGCATTAGCTGTGTTTACCAAACAAAATTATTTGGATTTTTTTTCTCTTTTACTGCTTGATGTACAATAACAAATAAGAGCTTGAAAAAATCAAATATTCCTATATGTTTTGTGAAAATAAGGTCAGGTCTAGTTTGGTATGTATGCATATACAAATAGTAAGGTTGAGTTAATCAATTGCAAGTGAAAAAGTTTCAAACCTTGATTTCTCAAGCAATTTTGACAAAAGATATAGGAATTTTAGAATTTTTATGCCTGTTATTATCCGGTTTTGTTATTGTGGTAAAAGGTGGTAAAAAAGGAAACAGGAAAACAAAAAAGAAAAAAACACAGCTAATGCCCTTTTAAAGCTAACTTTTGATCTCTTATTCATTTTTCACAAAATATATGAAGGTCATCGGTATTGGGTCACTTGTATTGAGAGTACTTGTCATATATGACATTTGTGCATCTTCCCTTGAATGTTTTCCTAAAACATGTTTGACTGTACTAGCTGTAACCTTGGTAACTTTGAAGTAATCAGAATGCTACAAAACTGCAGCAGACCACCTGTCTTGAGAGACCACATTGTGGTGGCTGATCAGGTGGTTTCTCAAGACAGGTTCTACTATATATAAAGTTGCTACTGGTATGCTTTTCCTTTTGTATTTTAACCAATCTATTGTGGAACCTCTCCTAAAGACCACCTCACTTAGGAGACCACCTCACTTAGGAGACCACCTCACTTAGAAGACCACCTCACTTAGAAGACCACCTTGCATTTCAGACCACACATTTTCAGTTTCTCGATGATTATCTAAAAAGGAAAGAACCTCACTTAAGAGACCACCTCACAAATCAGACCAGTTTCAGTCAGTCAGTTAGGTGGTCTTAATAGCGAGGTTCCACTGTAATGAAAAATTGGTCTCTTATTGCTCCAGGTTTTCTGATATGTCACGTAAAGGATCTAGTAAAACTCGCTTTGGGGTCACATGTGAGTGACCTGGTAGATTTATCATGGTCGACTAATGAAAATGTGACTTCTTCTGCAATCTTGAAAGTAAAACAAATGGTAAAGGGATGGAGAGAAATACTTCCATAACTTTGGATAGGATCCAATCAGCAAAGATACTCCAATTGAATTCTGCACACCGATGATGAAGTCACATCATTTTACTACTCAATAAACTTTCAAGCTCTTGTAAGTCCTACTTTCATTGGTCGAACAGTACAAACACACCTTCAAAAGGTCACTCACATGTGACCTCCCCCCTTAGCAGGTCCCATTCGAATTTCTTCACACATTAACAGAAACAGGAGTGATGAGAGATCATTTTTTATATTAGAAAACTTAATCCATTCATTTCAGAACTACAAAATGAAATACGGGATTCCAAATGGTTCCGTGAAAATCATGGGCGGTTTCCCACAAAATTTTTTATGCTGCTTCCAAAGACAGGCCAGGCATTTGATTTGGACAGAGACAAGAGAATAACAAAAATCGGAGAGGAGGCATGCATAATGATAAAAATAAATGTTGCAGGCACCAACCGGAAATATCAACTCTATGTTTATAAAGTCCGTGCTGATGATGGTACAGTACGTATTTTGATGAATATAAATCATATGAGTGAATTACAATGAAATGAGTGAATTACAATGAAATGAGTGAATTACGTGTAAAACAAATAAATTGATGAGATAAAACTTCATGCAAAATGAATACAATGGATAAGTCGGTGTATTGGTTTTAATTTGAATCATAAAATGTTATTTTAAATAATTATAGATATGTTAATGTACATTACATAACACCAGTATCTCTAATTAATCATGTCATACATCATATTATACCAATACAGTAGAACCAGTCTTGAAAGACCACTCTCATGAAAGACCACCTGTCTTTTAAAACCACATTCTGAAAACTAGTTGTTTTAAAAATAATCCTTTAAATTAAACCTTTTTGAGAGACTACCTGTCTTGAGAGATCACATTTCAGTGGCATATGTCTCTTAAGATAGGTTCCACTGTACCGCTAATTAATCATGTCTTGTACAATATACAAGGGCCACTTATTAATCATGTACAATATATGAGGGCCACTTATTAATCATGTACAATATATGAGGGCCACTTATTAATCATGTACAATATATGAGGGAGGGCCACTTATTAATCATGTACAATATATGAGAGAGGGCCACTTATTAATCATGTACAATATATGAGGGAGGGCCACTTATTAATCATGTACAATATATGAGAGAGGGCCACTTATTAATCATGTACAATATATGAGGGAGGGCCACTTATTAATCATGTACAATATATGAGAGAGGGCCACTTATTAATCATGTACAAATATATGAGGGAGGGCCACTTATTAATCATGTACAATATATGAGGGAGGGCCACTTATTAATCATGTACAATATATGAGAGAGGGCCACTTATTAATCATGTACAATGTGAGGGAGGGCCACTTATTAATCATGTACAATATATGAGGGAGGGCCACTTATTAATCATGTACAATATATGAGGGGGGGCCACTTATTAATCATGTACAATATATGAGAGAGAGGGCCACTTATTAATCATGTACAATATATGAGGGAGGGCCACTTATTAATCATGTACAATATATGAGGGAGGGCCACTTATTAATCATGTACAATATATGAGGGAGGGCCACTTATTAATCATGTACAATATATGAGGGAGGGCCACTTATTAATCATGTACAATATATGAGGGAGGGCCACTTATTAATCATGTACAATATATGAGGGAGGGCCACTTATTAATCATGTACAATATATGAGGGAGGGCCACTTATTAATCATGTACAATATATGAGGGAGGGCCACTTATTAATCATGTACAATATATGAGGGAGGGCCACTTATTAATCATGTACAATATATGAGAGAGGGCCACTTATTAATCATGTACAATATATGAGAGGGAGGGCCACTTATTAATCATGTACAATATATGAGGGAGGGCCACTTATTAATCATGTACAATATATGAGGGAGGGCCACTTATTAATCATGTACAATATATGAGAGAGGGCCACTTATTAATCATGTACAATATATGAGGGAGGGCCACTTATTAATCATGTACAATATATGAGGGAGGGCCACTTATTAATCATGTACAATATATGAGGGAGGGCCACTTATTAATCATGTACAATATATGAGGGAGGGCCACTTATTAATCATGTACAATATATGAGGGAGGGCCACTTATTAATCATGTACAATATATGAGGGAGGGCCACTTATTAATCATGTACAATATATGAGGGAGGGCCACTTATTAATCATGTACAATATATGAGGGAGGGCCACTTATTAATCATGTACAATATATGAGGGAGGGCCACTTATTAATCATGTACAATATATGAGGGAGGGCCACTTATTAATCATGTACAATATATGAGGGAGGGCCACTTATTAATCATGTACAATATATGAGGGAGGGCCACTTATTAATCATGTACAATATATGAGGGAGGGCCACTTAAATGTATTAAATCAGATACAATAGACGAGGGCCACTTATTAACCATGTACAATATATAGGGAGGGCCACTTATTAACCATGTACAATATATGAGGGGAGGGCCACTTATTAACATGTACAATATATGAGGGAGGGCCACTTATTAACCATGTACAATATATGAGGGAGGGCCACTTATGAACCATGTACAATATATATGGGAGGGCCATATGAACCATGTACAATATATGAGGGAGGGCCACTTTATGAACCATGTACAATATATGAGGGAGGGGCCACTTATGAACCATGTACAATATATGAGGGAGGGCCACTTATGAACCATGTACAATATATGAGGGAGGGCCACTTAAATGTATTAATCAGATACAATAGACGAGGGCCACTTATTAACCATGTACAATATATGAGGGAGGGCCACTTATTAATCATGTACAATATATGAGGGAGGGCCACTTATTAATCATGTACAATATATGAGGGAGGGCCACTTATTAATCATGTACAATATATGAGGGAGGGCCACTTATTAATCATGTACAATATATGAGGGAGGGCCACTTATTAATCATGTACAATATATGAGGGAGGGCCACTTATTAATCATGTACAATATATGAGGGAGGGCCACTTATTAATCATGTACAATATATATGAGGGAGGGCCACTTATTAATCATGTACAATATATGAGGGAGGGCCACTTATTAATCATGTACAATATATGAGGGAGGGGCCACTTATTAATCATGTACAATATATGAGGGAGGGCCACTTATTAATCATGTACAATATATGAGGGAGGGCCACTTATTAATCATGTACAATATATGAGGGAGGGCCACTTATTAATCATGTACAATATATGAGGGAGGGCCACTTATTAATCATGTACAATATATGAGGGAGGGCCACTTAAATGTATTAATCAGATACAATAGACGAGGGCCACTTATTAACCATGTACAATATATGAGGGAGGGCCACTTATTAACCATGTACAATATATGAGGGAGGGCCACTTATTAACCATGTACAATATATGAGGGAGGGCCACTTATGAACCATGTACAATATATGAGGGAGGGCCACTTATGAACCATGTACAATATATGAGGGAGGGCCACTTATGAACCATGTACAATATATGAGGGAGGGCCACTTATGAACCATGTACAATATATGAGGGAGGGCCACTTATGAACCATGTACAATATATGAGGGAGGGCCACTTAAATGTATTAATCAGATACAATAGACGAGGGCCACTTATTAACCATGTACAATATATGAGGGAGGGCCACTTATTAATCATGTACATATATATGAGGAGGGCCACTTATTAATCATGTACAATATATGAGGGAGGGCCACTTATTAATCATGTACAATATATGAGGGAGGGCCACTTATTAATCATGTACAATATATGAGGGAGGGCCACTTATTAATCATGTACAATATATGAGGGAGGGCCACTTATTAATCATGTACAATATATGAGGGAGGGCCACTTATTAATCATGTACAATATATGAGGGAGGGCCACTTATTAATCATGTACAATATATGAGGGAGGGCCACTTATTAATCATGTACAATATATGAGGGAGGGCCACTTATTAATCATGTACAATATATGAGGGAGGGCCACTTATTAATCATGTACAATATATGAGGGAGGGCCACTTATTAATCATGTACAATATATGAGGGGAGGGCCACTTATTAAACCATGTACAATATATGAGGGAGGGCCACTTATTAACCATGTACAATATATGAGGGCCACTTATTAATCATGTACAATATATGAGGGAGGGCACTTATTAATCATGTACAATATATGAGGGAGGGCCACTTATTAATCATGTACAATATATGAGGGAGGGCCACTTATTAATCATGTACAATATATGAGAGAGGGCCACTTATTAATCATGTACAATATATGAGGGAGGGCCACTTATTAATCAGATACAATAGACGAGGGCCACTTATTAACCATGTACAATATTCCAGTTTCACTTATTAATCATGTACAATATATGAGAGCCAATTACTAATAATGTACAATATACCAGTACCACTTATTAATCATGTACAATATACCAGTACCACATATTAATCATATACAAAATACCAGTACCACACATTAATCATGTACAATATACCAGTACCACACATTGATCATGTACAAGATACCAGTACCATACATTAATCATATACAAAATACCATTATCACATATTAATCATGTACAATATACCAGTACCACATATTAATCATATACAAAATACCAGTATCTCATATTAATCATGTACAATATACCGGTACCACACATTGATCATGTACAAGATACCAGTACCACACATTAATCATATACAAAATACCATTATCACATATTAATCATGTACAATATACCAGTACCACATATTAATCATATACAAAATACCAGTATCTCATATTAATAATGTACAATATACCAGTACCACACATTAATCATGTACATTATAGCAGTACCACACATTAATCATGTACAATATAGCAGTATCACTGATTAATCATGTTCAATATACCAGTACCACACATTAATCATGTTCAATATACCAGTACCACACATTAATCATGTACAATATACCAGTACCACACATTAATCATATACAATATAGCAGTACCACACATTAATCATGTACAATATACCAGTATCACTGATTAATCATGTACAATATAGCAGTATCACTGATTAATCATATACAATATACCAGTACCACACATTAATCATGTACAATATACCAGTACCACACATTAATCATGTATAATATATACTAGTACCACTTATTAATCATGTCTATACACTTGATCGCTGACTGATTAACCTTTTAAGTGGATTTAATGATTACTCTGTTCTAGGAATACTTTTGTTGTGCTGAAATTCCAAGTGCATTTTCTATCATTGGAATGATTTTCCATGGAGTCTTTTCCTTAAAAGCTGAGCAAAGGAACTTGGAAGTGGAGAGATTTTATTATAAACTGGAGGAAATTCTTAACCATGCACTCAATGATGAGTGTCATGGCATTGCTGAAATAATCCCATTTGATGGTAAGGCTGATCTCTGAAATACTGTATAATCAGGTTTTTTCCACTTACATCAACTTTCCACTTTGCTTGAGTGGCTCTTGGAATTGCAGAAAATAAATCGGCCTAAATTTGGTAAAAAAAAAATTGTTGAATCTTGAAAAAAAGTTATATTTTCGAACATCTGTATATATGTTGCATTTATTTTTGAAAAAAAAAATGTGTGTTCAATTAACAATGGGTTGACAGATGTCAAAAATCTACAAATAAAAAAATTTCTGACATAAATATTGGTTTGTTTGAATTTTCCTGAAGTATCAGTAGTTGTAATAAATGTGAATGAAATTTTAGCTTTAATTTAAAAATGTTGAAAATATGATACACGTAAATTAAGTACATACTTTTAGGTTCAGATCCACAAAAAACCTGATATACAGTAATTTTGATAGTCTAAGATTCTTTGATCATATTTAATTTGTTTCCATGGTAATTCAATAGAAATTGTGTTTTATTCATTTTTTTTTCAAAATGCATTAAGTCTGTCTTAAATTTAATGCAATTTGATTATTTTTTTCAAAATTGAGTAATATTTTTTTCAAAACAGTTGTTACAGTTGCATATTTGTATGTACATATTTATCACAATGTTGCAAGAAACTGCTTAAAAAGATTATTTTGATCTAGTTCCAAAGCCATTGTGCCAAAGTGGTCAGTGATCAAAGTCGTGTCACTATCAAGGACTTTAAATAATACCATTTCACCAAAAATTGATTGAATATTTGTATATACCTAAACCTCAGAAAGTTGTAAGGAATTAATTGTATATATTTTTTGTACAATGTCAAGGGGTCAAAGGTCACAGCAGTATGAATAGACTTGAAATGCCAATTTTCTAAAAAAATCTTTGGACTTTTTGTATAGATATATACATGTATTTATATTGTATGTATGTTACAGATTATTTAGGAAATTATTCAGAAGAGAATTTTCCTCCATACATAACATTTAAAATCAGAAGACCATCATAACTCATCAACCCCTCTGTTCACATTTAAACTCACCCGAATCAATGAAAAGGATTAGTCTAATGACATAATTTGGGAGTGAACAAGTTAATATTGCATGTAAAATTTTTACAAAATTTGGATTTTAAATCATACATCCCTGAGTTCTGACAGTGGACTTAACCATTCTTTGAAATGGACAGGTCCAAATGTGATTTCAGGGGTTGATGAGTAATACCTCCACAGGCCTCTTTTTTCATGTGCTTTTTGTAACAACACTCCCCTGGTCAATGAACAATGGGCCAGAACATTGTACCAAACATGGCTGACATTTTACAGAAAACCTGTACTATCCAATAACAAGATGAAACCCCACACATCCATTGGACGGTCAAATAAAATTCCAAATCTTTTAGTTTTTTGCCAGATTCAAATTTTTCATTTACATTTTTTTTGCAGATGAGGCCAAAGGAGATGAGGCTACTCCATCCTACCACTTACTAAAAGCATTTGAAAATAAAAACAAGGTATTTTATATATCATGACACATTTTGCATTTTGAATTGGATATCTGATAAATGAAAATACAATGGAACATGTCTTGAGAGACCACATTCTGAAACCAAACAGGCTAAATATTTCTTCAAATAAAACTTCTTTTTGAGAGACCACCAATTTGGAGACACCAAATTTCAGTGATAGCTAGGGTGAATTCTCAGACAGGCACCTCGGTACATCATTATAATCATCCATCATACAATACCACACACACATACACACACACACACACTCACACACACACACACACAAACATACACACACACAAACATACACACACACACACTCACACATACACACATGCACACACATATACATGCACACACACACATACAAATGAACACACATGTCCACACATGTGCACAAATATACACAGAAGTGTACATACACATGCCTCATGTACACAAATGTACACACATGCACACATATGTGCACAAATGTACACATACTTACTTATTTTACAATGACTTATGATTAATGATATGTTTATTTTTTACTTTGCAGTTATATGATATATGACATACTGTACAGGTATATAATTTATGACTTACTGTAAAGGTATATATATGATATATGACTTACTGTACAGGTATATAATATATGACTTACTGTAAAGGTATATAATATATGACTTACTGTACAGTTATATGATATATGACTTACTGTACAGGTATATGATATATGACTTACTGTACAGGTATATGATATATGATTTACTGTAAAGGTATATGATATATGACTTACTGTACAGGTATATGATATATGACTTACTGTACAGGTATATGATATATGACTTACTGTACAGGTATATGATATATGACTTACTGTACAGGTATATGATATATGACTTACTAATTTTTTTGGTGTCACTTAGTGGGTGAAACTTTGATTTCATAAAAATAGCAAATTCAGAAGATGGGCTAAAATTCTATCTTGACTTTGCCAATACAAGTTTTATTTAGCAGGATTTGCAAGCACAATAAAAATCCCTGCATGCAAAAGTTTCACTGACAGGAATTATTTGACATAATAAAACTCCAGTTTAACATAATGACCCTACCTGTAATAATATGTAATGACAAATATGAATTTTGAGTGTTGTAAGCCATACTCAACAATTTTAGTTATATGGTGACGTCCAGTTTTTTTTATAGTGGAAGAGAGAGCTCGGTTACAGTGCTCCTGGGGAGAAACCACCGTTCTTCTGCAATGGCAAACTTTATCACAAAATTTAGAGGTTAATGTCAGATACGGAATCATCAAGAATGATGCACAATTTTTTTTTTTCGAAATGCGCACTTGTAATCCATAGTCCTAGAAATAGGAGCGGATATAAGCATTTAAAACCACATCAGTGTTGTTGCTAGATATGATCGAGGGCAGTGAGCGGTAACATGACAGCGGAATGACAGGGGAATATTTTAAACTATAAGAACTCTGTGATTCCAATATTCACTGCAGTAGCGCTCATTGAAAGTTAATTTCAAACATCTCTTTATAAAACATCAACAAAAAGAAACATATTACACAGGTGAACCCTTTAATCATTTCCTTTTTGTTTGAGTTTCCGTTTCACTTTTAAAACTTGTATAGAGCTAGACTTATTCTGATTTATTCCATGGACATATATGCTTTTAGTTTCAATAAACTTGTTTACAGTGTTGATTTTGATAGGTCGAAACTTCTTAGACTTCTATAGATGTAAGCCAATCGTTTAATTTTTTGTCAGAAAATATATAATCAGTTGGATCCCTGTCATCACAAGCACATTCACATGTCACTTATACTGCGACTGATAAACATCTGTATTATGGTATTTAAACAGTACACTTTGTTAATTAATGTAGCTTTTTATAACTATACATTTACACCAATATTGATGAAATAATTTGCTAAAGTATGACGATATTTTTAATGACGTATGCTGTCGGAAAGTTGCATATAGCATTTTACTAAACTCATATTTGGATAAATCAATGTGTGTTTCCTGAAATTTCGGCCATCTAGGCGTACCGATGATATTATTTTTCTTCATATCCATTGTTTGTACACTGAGATAGACAAATACATTCTTGACTCTCGTTTCCCTCTCTGTCTAAACATCCAATTACACTTACACAAAAAGTTAGTCGATGGGTAGAGCAACCTTAGAATTTAATCTTAACTTACGCAAAAACTTATTAGGGAAAAAGTTACAACATTTGATGAAACATAGTTACTAAAAAGAAAAGTTATGCAAAAACTTAGTTACGTACACACTTACGATGTTTCATGAAATGGGGCCCAGGTACATGATATATGACTCAGTGTACAGTATATGATATATGACTCAGTGTACAGTATATGATATATGACTCAGTGTACAGTATATGATATATGACTCAGTGTACAGTATATGATATATGACTCAGTGTACAGTATGTGATATATGACTCAGTGTACAGTATATGATATATGACTCAGTGTACAGTATGTGATATATGACTCAGTGTACAGTATATGATATATGACTACAGTAGAGGTATATGATATATGACTCAGTGTACAGTATATGATATATGACTCAGTGTACAGTATATGATATATGACTCAGTGTACAGTATATGATATATGACTCAGTGTACAGTATATATGATATATGACTCAGTGTACAGTATATGATATATGACTCAGTGTACAGTATGTGATATATGACTCAGTGTACAGTATATGATATATGACTCAGTGTACAGTATATGATATATGACTCAGTGTACAGTATATGATATATGACTCAGTGTACAGTATATGATATATGACTACAGTAGAGGTATATGATATATGACTCAGTGTACAGTATGTGATATATGACTCAGTGTACAGTATGTGATATATGACTCAGTGTACAGTATATGATATATGACTCAGTGTACAATATATGATATATGACTCAGTGTACAGTATATGATATATGACTCAGTGTACAGTATATGATAAATGACTCAGTGTACAGTATATGATATATGACTCAGTGTACAGTATATGATAAATGACTCAGTGTACAGTATATGATAAATGACTCAGTGTACAGTATATGATATATGACTCAGTGTACAGTATATGATAAATGACTCAGTGTACAGTATATGATATATGACTCAGTGTACAGTATATGATATATGACTCAGTGTACAGTATATGATAAATGACTACAGTAGAGGTATATGATATATAACTTACTACAGATGTTTGCATTTGATATAGACTCCGGCAGCTGACAACCTGTACAGCCAAGATAAAAAGTACAAAACTGATGTTTGTCTGATGTATTGTGAAAGCGACAAACGATGGGCGGGCGCAATACGCAATTTTCTGGAACAGCCGAGGTTTGGGGTCAGGAAAAATATTTCAAAGATTGTTCCACCAAAAGAATCATTTGCTGAGTCCCAGCAAAGAATTATGGATGCCAAATGGATATTGTTATTCATATCCAAGGAAGCTGTCAGTCACAATGCATGGGTACCTCTATGGCTGGCTGAGTTATTGTCTTTGAGCATTGAGGAGAACAAGCTTCGAGTTATCGTGGTCTTAGGAGATGACGCTAGCCCTGATGATATTCCATATTTCATCCGCTGGGTAACGTACATTGACAAACGAGAGCAAGATTATAGGGAGAAAATACTGGCAATAATTGATGGTAAAAACAAGTTTTAATTAGATTATACTTGTATATAACAACCTCCTTAGGGACACAAGAAAATCGGTCTTTATACACAGGTGATCGCTAAAGCAGGTTTTACTGTATTTTAATAATTTGACAAGAGACACCTACAGTTTGCATTTATGAAGTTTTGTTCTTGTACATACCTGATATACAATATGTTTCGGAGAATATACAGTCACCGAATTTTGCCATTTGACTGTACAGTGAAACCTGTATATAGGGGCCTCCCACGGGGCCAGAAAATATTGACCTTTATGTGCAGGTGACTGTTATACACACGTTCAGTTTAGTTTAAGTATGCAGTCAAGTGACTTGAAAAAACTGGCTGTTATAAACAGGTAATCCTTATAAAGAGGTGGCCACTATAGCAGGTTTTACTGTATTTGAATTTTGAATAGACTATTGGGTATGCCACACTCAACAATTTTTCTGTTATATGGTGGTGGCCATTTTTTTATGGTGAGGAAGAGAACTAATTACATTGTACAGTAAATCTTGAATGTAACAAACTCAATTTGTATGAATTTATGCACACAGCGAATCATTAAATAATCCCTGATTGCACCTCTATATATTCTTATTTTGCCAAGTGTAGGTAGGCCTACTCTCTTATTAAATAAGTCATGTAAAGAAAAGTAACAAATACGTTTCTGTTTTGTTTTTTTGTACTTCCCGGAATTTTTAGCCTGAATTTAGAGTGAATATTTTCTTAACCATTTGCATTAACTTCACTATAACTTTATAACAAACTGCCCTTATAACAAATTGAACAAAGTGTCCCAATAACCAATTGAACAATAAGCTGCTTTGAAATTCATAATAGGCAAATTTTACTCTACCTGGGAAGAGACCACTGACATTATGCAAGTACATGTAAACCTTTTGTTATTGATCTCTAATTCATTGCTGTTATCATTTGAATAGGAAAAAGTCCAAGGATGTCTGCACTTATCCCAGTGGACAATGTTGCATGTGGAATGGCCTGGGCTTTCTTTTACAATTTTCTAAAGCATGCTTTAAAAGGTGAGTTGAAGTGTGGTTTTGGAACCATTTTCTTAGTGTTACATTCCAATTAATATAACCTGCTGGGGTGGAGTCTGTCTTGAGCCCTGTCTTTTCCAGGACCTCAAGTTTAAATCTGAACTCATCAACCCCTGAAGTCACATTTGGACTTGCCCATTTCAAAGAATGGTTAAGTCCACTGTCAGAATTCAGGGGTGTATGATTTAGAATAAAAATTTAATAATAATTTTACTTGCAATATGAACTTGTTCACTCCTGAATTATGACAGTAGACCATGCTATTTATTGATATGGGTGAGTCTGAATGTGACAGCAGTAGTGGTGCAATGATATACCAAACTATGATATATTGTGGTATTTTACCTTCGGTACAATACATTGTACGTTGATTTCATGCCACGACACACCTACCATATTTTCTGAATTTATCCGTTTCTGGTTTTAGACTCTGGATACTCTATTTCCAGTTTATCGGTAAACAAACAACATGGTGAAAAACTGTTCACCCATGAGGAAAAACGGACAAACTTCTGCTCCTATGGCACCTTCATCATACAAGTCCCCGATATGGGCTCACTCGGGGTTCGAAAAGCTATAAATGTCAGGAGGCTCAAATTTGAAAAAACTTGCACCACTTGTCGTCTTTGTAACACAGATATACCTTACAAAACTGATGAAAACACAAACATGTCGTTTGACATGGAACGATATCTTCCAAACGTAATTTATAAATTATGAATCGAAGCCTAAAATTTAAATAAATTGTAGATTTTGCAGGGGCAACGTTGTTTGCAACAATCAATGAACACAAGTTATCAGTCAATATCGCTGAGAGCCAAAGCTATTTCAAAAGCAATAGCTCAGTTTTTTGTGACTTATTTACGACCTTTCACTACAGTGGAATCTGATGGTTTCAGAAAATTTATTTACATTTTAGAGCCAAAATATGATGTTCCTTCTCGAATATATTTCTCCACAAATGTAGTCACTAATTTTTAAAAGTAAGAGCACAGAAATGCAATGATGTCATTATTGAATTTTCAACTTAGCTGTTTTATTCCTGTGTATCATAAATGTATCCTATGGTCAGGTACGAATTGCAATACGTATCATATCATCATTACAATGTATTGTATGGTCAGGTACGAATCGCAATACGTATCATATCATCATTACAATGTATCGTATGGTCAGGTACGAATCACAATACGTATCATATCATTACAATGTATCGTATGGTCAGGTACGAATTGCAATACATATCATATCATTACAATGTATCATATGGTCAGGTACGAATCGCAATACGTATCATATCATCATTACAATGTGTCGTATGGTCAGGTACGAATTGCAATACGTATCATATCATTACAATGTATCCTATGGTCAGGTACGAATTGCAATACGTATCATATCATCATTACAATGTATCGTATGGTCAGGTACTAATCACAATACATATCATATCATCATTACAATGTATCGTATGGTCAGGTACGAATCGCAATACATATCATATCATCATTACAATGTATCGTATGGTCAGGTACGAATTGCAATACGTATCATATCATCATTACAATGTATCGTATGGTCAGGTACGAATCACAATACGTATCATATCATCATTACAATGTATCGTATGATCAGGTACAAATCGCAATACATATCATATCATTACAATGTATCATATGGTCAGGTACGAATCGCAATACGTATCATATCATCATTACAATGTGTCGTATGGTCAGGTACGAATTGCAATACATATCATATCATCATTACAATGTATTCTATGGTCAGGTACGAATTGCAATACGTATCATATCATCATTACAATGTGTCGTATGGTCAGGTAGGAATCGCAATACATATCATATCATCATTACAATGTATCGTATAGTCAGGTATGAATCGCAATACGTATCATATCATCATTACAATGTATCGTATGGTCAGGTACAAATCGCAATATGTATCATATCATTACAATGTATCCTATGGTCAGGTACGAATCTCAATACGTATCATATCATCATTACAATGTATCGTATGGTCAGGTACAAATCGCAATACATATCATATCATCATTACAATGTATCATTTCTCATTTCTGAAATTCTTTTTAAATCATGTTCAAGACTGTACAATTGAAAATAGCTATAGATCTGATCACTCAGCTATAAGACTTACTCCAAAGTTGAATGATTATACTAGAGGAAAACGACCATGGAAACATAATAATTCTTTACTGTTTGAAAAAGAGTATGTTGACAAAATTAATAAAACAATAAGAGATATTATTATACAATATGTCGTGTCTGTCTATAATTTTGAAAATATTGAAGATATTCCTAGAAATTTGCTGCAATTTACCATTAGTGATTAACTCTTTTTAGAGGTACTACTACTTGAAATAAGAGGGAAATCCATATCATATGCATCTTATAAAAAGAAAAATACGAAAATAGTGGAAAATAAGTTAAAAGAAGACTTAAAATTTTGGAAAAGACATTAATGAAGAAAATGAATTAGAACTTCAAAACAAAATGACAGAATTAGAATACATTAGAAATAAGAGGCTAGAGGGAAATTTGATAAGGTCATGGTCAAAATGGGAAAAAGCCAACAAAATACTTTTTAGGATTAGAATCTAGAAACTTTACTTGTAAGACAATTTCAAGATTAGAAAAAAGTGATGGGGAAGTAAAAGCTAATCAAAAAGAAATATTTAAGGAAACAAAAATCTTTTATAAGAATTTATATAAAGAGAAAAAAGATTTACAAGGTATTGACTTTCAAGAAATGTTTGAAAATGTAGGAACCCCAAAACTTAATGTTAATGAAGCTGAACAATTAGAAGATAAGACTACATATAATGAAACACTTTTGGTGCTGAAAAGATTAAAAAATAATATAAGCCTTGGGTCCTCAGGATTTACTTCTGAATTTTTAAAATTCTTCTGGAATCAACTTGGCCACTTTGTTGTTCATTCTGTAAATGATGTCTTTTATAAAGGAGAGTTGTCCAGCACCCAGAAAGAAGGTATCATAACCTGTATCCCTAAAGGAAATAAACTCAAACACTTTCTAAAAAATTGGAGACCAATAACATTATCAAATACAGTATATAAAATAGGTTCTAGTGTTATAGCAAATAGATCAAAACCACTACTTTATAAACTCATTAGTAAAGAACAAACTGGATTTATCTTGGGTCACTACATAGGGGAAACCACTCACTTAATTTATGACATTTTACAATTTACTGAAGAAGAAAATATTCCAGGTTTACTTTTATTTATTGATTTTACTTTTATTATTTAAGACCTATAATTCATTTCACAAATTTTAGATAAATCGACATCAAAGTTGATACCCCGAAGAGTAAAAGTATGATTTCCCCATTGCAGATCCCAATTTTTACAAAGTTTCTCTGTACTATATTTTTTATTGCCAATCCATATGACTTGAGTTTTACTAAAATTTATCTTCAGACCCAAAATTTTTTCAAACCATTCTTAAGTTTTAAGAGCATGATTTAAAAATTATTCTGACCCATTTAGTAAAATGGAAGTATCGTCTGCATACTGTGTGATTTTGTATTCATATCTGTCAATAACTATTCCTTTAATGTTTGGGTTATTCTTAACTTTAAGTGATAGGATTTCAGTACATAGAATGAAGAGATAAGGAGATAATGGGTCTTAAAAAAAAAAAAAAAATTTACAGTGTATCATTGCAGCCCTAGACAGCAGGGGTTGATAGGTAATACATACAGTATAACAAAATTAAAATAACACCGACAAGAGTAGTAATTCCGGATTTTCTCCGTACCTGTAAGTTTCCAATTAATACAGAATAAAATACATTTCCTGTGTAGTCTGTAATAGCCAAAAAGTGAGTTGAATTGTCCCTATGATAATCAAAAGGTTACTGCACTGATCACCAAATTATATGAATCGGGCAATATCAAAATACAGTAGAACATCCCTGAGTCAAAGTCCCGGAGTTTCGAACTTTTCTATGTGGTCCTTTGAACTTCGACTCATCGAAGTTTTTCTGTATGTTGAAACAATGTATTAAATAAATTATGTGTTTGGCATCTCTGAAAGATCACCTGTCCATCCATCCATCCATCCATATGTCTTTCAATCTTTCCATTCAGTTACCTGTTACTCATGTCTGCCCAACAATTGATCCATCCATCCACCTACCTACCCATTCATCCATCCATCCATTAATCCATTCATCCATCAATCAACCCATCCGCCCACCCATCCATCCATCCATCCATCCATTTGTTCGTCATTCAGTATTTCCATTCAATTACCAGTTACCCATGTGAATAAATTTATACATCCATCTATTTGTCCTTCTCTCTTTCCATTCAATTACCTGTTACAAATGTCTGTAAAACAATTGATACATCCATCCATTTGCCTTATCCATCTAATCTTTGTTCATAAATTGATCCATCCATCCATCATCCACCCATCCATCCATCATCCATCATCCACCCATCATCCATCATTCACCCATCATCCATCATCCACCCATCATCCATCAATCATCCACCCATCATCCATCATCCACCCATCATCCATCCATCAATCCACCCATTCCATTTGGATGTTTTATTAATCATAATTTTAGTTCAGGATGCAATGAGCAAAACTAGAAATCATTTTGCTGAAATAATTAACTGTTTTGTAAATCAGTGACTTAGACTAGTCCAAATGTGTCTTTAGGGGTGTATGAGTTAATGGCACCAAAATATCAATACAATTGACAGAGTTACTGTCTTACAATTGTGATATAGTGAAGACAAACAAGTTTTATCTTATTTTCTCTTTTCCCCCTGTGTTACTGGTCAAGTGGTCAAGCAGTTGATTTGCATGCAGGAGATATTGGATTCAGTTCTTTTTACACAGATTGTTCCTTCATCAAAAGCTCGGCATTAAAAGTGAAAGTCATTAAATCATTTGTTGGTGACTTTTTATACGCCCGTTGAAAGACGGACAGTATTATGTTATCATGTTGGTGGACAGATGTGGCTCTGGCAGGTGCATTTCAGTTTCAGTTTTAATGAGTTATGGCTCCTTGAGTAATTTTGATTAATTTGAAAATTTATGAGAAGGTTTATTGTCATAAAATCTTGGACTAGTTCCATAACGAAAATATTTCACCAGTTATTTACTGAGTTATGGCCCCTTGCAGATTTGCAGAAACTATTTCTGCTCAATAAAATGAGTAATTTTCAATGGATTAATTTGAAACTTGAGTAAATTATTGTTAAAAAAAAAAGAAAAATATGAAGGACTTTATTTTCAGGGAGCAATGCTATTGAATCCATTTGTGAGGCTATATTTCACAATGTTCAACCCATTTGTGAGGCTATATTTCACAATGTTCAACTTACAGATTATTCTCTTTTTGTTGTTGTTGTTTTTTGGGGGTTTTTTTTGGGGGGGGGGTCCTCAGGTCTATAATTCTGCCAGTAAGACCAGATTTTCAGTATAAGTTTTCTTTGTTTGTTTGATTATTGTTGTTTAACGTCCCACTCAAGAATATTTCACTTAAATGCCGGTGAAAGGCCTTTAAATTTTGGCCTATGCTCAGCACTTACAGCCATTGAGCAGTGAGGGTTCTTTAACGTGCCGACACCTACTGTGACAAGGGACCTCCAGTTTTCACTGTCTCATCCGAAAGACAGGAAACCAACCTGTAGCTGGAGGGACTCGAACTCACGACTGCACGATCCAGAGTCGAGCGCACTATAGACTGAGCCAGAGTATAAGTTTTCAAAATTCTAAGAGCTAAGAAACTAACATTGTCTATATATATTCAAAATTTACTCAATTATAGCCCTTTGTTACAAACTGTTCATCGACTAATGACAGGCGTATTATGTACAGGCTTTGTAGTATACTTGTTACACATTAGGTAGAGATTGTTTCCTCATAAAAAGTGAGTCATTGAGTCATTTGGAGGTGACTTTTTACACAGGTAGCAATTGTTCCCTCATCAAATGCTCATCATAAAAAGTGAAAGTCTTCGAGTCATTTGGAGGTGACTTTTTTTATTTAAAAACATTAACTGATGGGCATGGCAAGTTAATTAATCTTTTTGAATTGACATTTTCGAGCACACATAGGTTAAAACTTATTGCAATGCAACTTAATGACAATATCTCCATGTAAGTGAAAAATTCCTGTTTATTTGCAAAACTATGAAGATCAAAACAAATAAAGTTCTTCATTGTATGAGAAAACCCGGAGTATCCAGAGAAAACTCACATGTTCGACTTGGCGACAGCCATACAATCTTACATACTAACCTGTCCAATCCAAGGATCAAACCTGGGATGCGTTGGTGAGATTCAAGTGTGCTAAACTCTGTATTACCTGGACCTCATAATGTTGGAAGATGAGTACTATACAAAATCTATTGCTGGATTTTGACTTTGAATTGAAAGGGAATTTAAGCGTAAAAGAACAAACCGATTTATTTCTTTCATGGTCTTCATGAATCAGTACCTGTACTTTCTTAAAATGAATAGTCTGAGAGCTTTCAAATTAACTATGATTTTATGAATTTTGTATTTAGGATTAGAAGAGCGCAGTAAAACGAAGTTAAAGCAGTTGGGTGTCCATCCCTCAGTCACATGTCTTCCGGTGGTGTTTGAGTTCATTCCACAGTCATGCAGATGTGAAGATAAACTGGAAAAAGTATTCAATCCAAATTATAAAATAGAAGACTTTGGTAGGATTACACCAACTGAAGCTGTAGTAGCTGGGAAACGGAGAGAATTTTCCTTCAATATGTTCAGAATAGTTGGAAAAGACAAGGTAAGTCCATAATGATTGTATTGTGCCTTTCATGAAAGACCACCTTCATTAAAGACCACTTGTCTTTTGAGACCCAAATCTGAAAACTATTTGGTTAAATAATATTTCGAATAAAACCTCTTTTGAGAGGCCACCTTTCCTGAGAGACCAAATTTCAGTGGCAGATGTGGTGGTCCCTCAAGATGGGTTCCACTGTAACATTATTTTTTATACACCCGTGATAGATGTTTTCTGATAAACTGTTGTCTGTCCTTGCAAGTCTCGCAATGACTCAATTTTGCCCTGATGAATCCTTAATATAAAATTCAATGAAAATTTGACACATTTAAAATTATACGAGCTGTCGTAGGTGAAGAAATTTACATGCCCATTTTATGTAATATTTTATCTCATATATATCCAAATAGACCATCTAGTGGTTAGAATTACAAATGCATAAGTATAATTGCAACAATCTTGCCAGACGTGACCCGTAATATCAGGTTTTTTGTCCACCATTAGTCTGAGCATTTCAAATTAACTTTCGGTATTTTTTACAAATAGTACCGAGTATCCAATAAGCACGTGCGATTTGCAGTTAATATATATTCTATTCTTATCTCCCTTTGGGTTTATTTTCGTACATCTTCATTTCATACCTAAATCAGGCAAAGTTGGTCTTTTCAGTCTTTGTTTTAAAACAATCGTTTCTGAAATTGTCCATGTGCTGGGAATATCGGGTGATCTCGTTCCATTTTTAACTCGTCCTATCGCATTCTTGGCTGTATCATTCTTGATGCATATGAACTGCCCATCTCCACCGGGCATGGCAGCATGATTATAAAGCATGAGATGTGCATAGTTTTAACAGTTATGTTGATTTGATTTTGGCAATATCAGCAATAATTTCAGGATAACATTAAAGATTGGAAAAATTTCCTTTAGTGATCTGGTATTTTTATTCATATATTCATTCGTTTTGATTCAGGTATTTGAAATAGCGTTGAAAAGTGCACATTTTACATAATACTTTCCAATAAAAATCACATCCTGTATTTTAAAAGGAAATATGAAAAACTTAAAAATAGGCCAACTTTTACATACGCTGATTGTGTCAAGGGCCAAGATTGCTGATAGACTGAGCATGTAAAGGACAGAGATCCCCTTGACCCAGTTAGGAGGCACATTTGATATGGCAAAAGAATTTATCTGAAAGGTCATTGCATACAGAAATACAGCCAGATTTTTTAAGGTACAGGAAAACTTAAATTCTAATTAAACAAATAAGTTCGAAAAGAAGATCTTTTACAACATTTAACGTGGTTGACAATATATTTGAACACCAATTTTATCATATTCTGGTCTATATGTCAGGGGACAGAAATCATCATTTTCACAGCTTTATCACTTTAACAATAAAACAGATTTGCTAGGTAGTTAAATCATTGCTTTTACCTAGACTGGTTAGGAAGTCATGTTCATTACTCCAGAATAAAGATATTATTGTGCTACAATTTATTATTACTTGTGGATGGGTGTATCATGCACTATCCATGCAGCTGCTATTTAGTACCCCAGGGGATCCAGGAGAGGGGGGTTGTACTATAGCTTTGTGTTGTGTCCGTCCGTCCTTCAGCCATCATTCCATTCTTCAATCTGTTCATCTTTTTGCTTTGTCCGAGCCATATCTTCCTCAATTTTTTATCTAGGCTTCCCATATTTGGCACAAGTATACATCTAAGATGACGGAGTGTCGTTTTATGCAGGTACCACTGATATTTTAAAACTTTGTTGATTTTATTTGTCTGGGCCATAGCTAAGTTATTATTTCACTTATTTTTAGAGTTACTCCCCTTTGTTAGCTTACCATCAACAGATGGTGGGCTATTCATATGGCCCTGCATCCGTGGTCCATCTGTCGTCAGTGCATCTTCCGTCCACCATCCATCCTGAGCAATTCTTGTTACCGCTAGTTTTCAGAAAGGGCTGAAGGGATCTCCTTGAAACTTGACATGAAGGTGCCCCTTGAAGTCTTATTGTGCATATTACATTTTCAGAGAGATTGGAATTCAACATGGCTGACAGGCAGCCATCTTGGAAGTTGAACAAAGGAAGTTTGTTACTGCTACTTGTCAAAAAGTCCTGGAGGGATCTCCATGAAATTTGACATGAAGGTTCCCCTTGAGGTCTAGTTGTGCATATTAAATTCTCAAAGAGATTGGAATCTTACATGGCTGACAGGCAGCCATCTTGGATTTTGACCAAAGGAAGTTTGCTACCGCTACTTCTCAGAAAGTACTGAAGTGATCTCCTTGAAATTTGACATGAACGTTTCCCTTGAGGCATATTACATATTCAAAGAGATCGGAATCCAACATGGCTGACAGGTGGCCATCTTGGATTTTGACCAAAGGAAGTTTGTTATTGCTATTTCTCAGAAAGGACTGACAGGATCTCATTGAAATTTGACATAGAGGTTCCCCTTGAGGTATAGTTGTGCATATTGCATTTTCAGAGAGATCGGAATCCAACATGGTTGACAGGTGGCCATCTTGGATTTTTACCATAGGAAGTTTGTTATTACTATTTCTCATAAAGTACTGAAGGGATTTCCTTGAAAGTTCCCTGTGAGGTCTAGTTGTGCATATGAGATTTTCAGATAGATTGGATTCCAACATGGCTTACAGGTGGCCATCTTGGATTTTGACAATGGAAGCATGTATTTCTCTGAATGTAGTGGAAGTGAAGCTGCTCTACTTGTTTCATTGATTATTATATTTTGATGAACCATGACGGAATTGAACAATTTAAAAAGGTCTATTCAAAGCATCTATGACACTAATGCTTTTTTTTCACTGTCCAGCCCATCTTAACTGTAATGCAGTGTTTAAAACAATCCAATGAATGATTATGATTCCAGTGACTACAGTCAAACCAGTTTTTTTAGCAGGCACTCAAGGGATGTAAAGATGGCTGCATAAGACAGGTGGTCTTTGGTTCCAAGTTGATAAAAATCACAAGAAAATTGCTGAAGATTATGCAGTGTATGGCAACCCTTTTACTTACCAATGAATATTCATAACAATTTGTGATAGTTTGATATCGTTTTATCATTCATAAAATTCAGTATGCAAATGTATCTTTGTATCAATAAATATATACAGAGGATAAAAGTGTCATTTTATTGTTAAAACAAAAATCAGCTGTTTGATTCTGATTTGTGCTCCTCCTGATAGATCAACATGCTCACAAAATGGCTGCTGAAACAAATGTGGGCAAGCATTTTGTTGAGTAAATCACTGGCTGTTGGCTGTGGTAGACAGGTTGCTGCTGTTTATTTTTTTTGCTCTCCCAAATAGTACCATTTGTGTACAAATCAACCTCTATATAAAGACCACCTCCTTATAAAGACTGGTTTTGTTGTATCTCTAAAGAGTTTTGACTGAACATGTAGAAATATTTTTTGATAAAATGAATTATGGTAAAGATAGAATACCATGTTATTATGTGAGTACCATTAATACAGCGTCTATTCCATATTTTCTGAACAGAAACTGGAACGAGAATTTTACTTCATGGGAGAATTTGCGACACCCGTACGTACCCTACATCAAATGAACCAGTGTACAATATCGGGTCTCAACAATGAGCAGAAGAAACTACAAGCAGAAAAATTTTACAAGGATTTGAAAATAATCTTGAACAGCCCGAAAATTCCAGTGGAAATACAGAGGACATGCAAACTTGTCATATATGATGGTGAGAAAATGATAAATAAACAACTTTGACAATAACACATTTTAAAATTTTTCTAAAGAATTGTTGACTCATAGACCATTTCCTAGTTGTTCCATTCATTTGATTTTGTCAAATTTATTTGTACTCTAGTCATGTGACATCAACAGAAATGTGGCTTGCATCGATCATTTCCAGTTTCACGGGGGTCAGCTGTCATAAAAATTTCCACTTGTCCTGCAGGACAAGTTGTAATCAAAATCTACTTGTTCAAATGCAAAAATTACTTGCCCAAAAATTGAGGGTTATTGCATTTGATTTGTGTTTAAATGAGTAATTTTTATTAAATTGATTTTTGTTTTCAACAATTTTACTTTTTCCTCTAGACAAATGAAAAGTAACATTTACTTGTCCGACCACAAAATGTCTGATTTGTCTGTGACAAATCAGACAACTTAAATGTGATGGTTGAGTCCAGTGTTTCATAATATTTACATTGACAACATTGAATGGTCAGTTGTTTCATTTTATCTGGGATGGAAAAAACTTAAGTGAAAGGTTCTATATTGGAAAGGTGACAAGTGCCCTTTCTTTTCATTACACATGTTGCATATAATCCATATTTCAAGTCAAAGATAAATGATAAACTGCTTAATTTGAAGGGCAGTTATTAAGCTGTGTTTATTTAATTATTTCCCTTTTTTACCACTCAGATTGATATACAATAACAAAAAAGAGATATTTGCAGGCATAAAAATTAAATCCCTTTATGTTTTGTGAAAACTGCTTGAGAAACTCAGGTTTGGCACTTTTTCACTTGCAATTGATTAACTTAACCTTACTATTTGTATATGCATACCACACTGGACCTGACTTTACTTTCAGAAAATATATAGGAATATAAGATTTTTTTTTATGCCTGTGTCAATAGCTATATTTGTTATTGTACATCATGTACAAGTAGTAAAAGTAGAAAAAGTTGAATTTTTTTTTTTTTTTGGTAAACACAGCTAATAAATTTTTAATGGATGTTGAGTCAGCCTGGCTCAATCGGTAGCGCTTCAAGTCCAGCCAGTGGCAGGACGGATTCCTGTCCTTCAAATGAGACAGAAAAAAACTGAGGTCCCGTGTCATAGTAGGTATCAGTACGTTAAAGAATCCTCATTGCTCAATGGCCGTAAGTGCCTAGTATGGGCCAAATTTTATGCCCTTCACCAGGTCTTAAATTTTATTGGTCATCATTCATGCAGGACTGGAACAATTTTGGCCCCAGGCAGAATAGTGAAAAAAAACCATTTTTTTTCAAAAACTACCAGTTTCTTGTACAGTATGCATTTGAAAGTTTTAAAGTCACATTCCAGGGAAGTTATTGTAATTACTATTTGACATTTTCTTTAGAAAATTATTCCTAATGGAAAGAAATAAAAATTCACCCCCCACCCAAAAAAAATATATTAATGGAATTATTATAAATGAAATTCCATTGGAAACCCGAAAACTTCAGTAAAAGATGTGACATACCATATAAGGAAAACCTGACTATGCTTCAGATTACCGATTGACTGACAATTTGAAGGGTGGTAAAGTTTTCCTTGTATGAAATGTCACATGTTTTGACCACTTTGAAGTCGGTGAGCTTATCAGAATTTCTTATGAATACATAATGGAGTCAGGACAATATGTACACAAAAGTGGGTACCTGAAATCTGGTCTCAATTAGTTGCAATTATGTCTTGATACAACTTGATTCTGACGAATTAATGAATATAATAGATTGGATATTAAGCAACTGACCAAATTTCAGATGTCAATGACGATAAATATTTAGTTTAACAGACCGGTATGTTGTGGTGAAAATGTCACCACATGGGGTGTCTTGATACCACTAGGAAGAAGCTTGATTTTACCAAACAAAATAACTTTAAATTCTGGACATAATTTCGGCCTTTTGTATGTCCTGTTGTACAGAGTAACTGTAAGATTTATGTAGACTTGCTGTTTCATTCCTTTGTATTCATCTTCTCATTACCCTACTATTTTAAGAGTTTTCATAAGTGTGCAAGCTGGGTGTTCCCATGATTAATTAAGTTATTAGTTGGTATAGAACTTTTAAAATGTAATGAAAGTATATGCCAAAAACATTAAGTGCATACAGAAAAGTTTATTTCTGAACATTACTCCTGGCAATGTGACTTAAAGAAATGACGCAATGGTTATATTGCCAAAATTTAAATACAGGTCATCATGGTAAAAGGTCAAAAGTCATTGGCTCTTTCCAAGAGCCAAAATGTAATTAAATTTTCTCAAAAACCATTAATATTTTGTATAGGCAAATATGCATTCAGTGTTAAAGATAGGAATTTAATTTTCATTTTCATTTTATTTCAGATTCCAATGTGAACATCATTGATCTGATAATGGATGAAATAAAAAAAACAGAAAAAAAACATGCAACATGGAGGCAGATGCCCTATTAGAGTTGAATACTTACACAGTGACAGCAATAGAATTTGGTCTCAAAATTTTCATATACAGTAAAACCTGACATAACAGATACCTTAATGGGACTAATTCAAGTACCACGTGATATCCGATAATGTTTGTGCGGGACTATTGTTTCTACTATTGATGGAATGATGCTAGACGATATCATCATTCCAACGGTAAGATGATGTAGAAGTACGTTCCATCACCATTGGAGATACTAGTACCGCACAAACGTTATCGGTTATCCCCTGGTACATGAATCAGTCCCATCCAGGACATCCTCCGATAATGAACTGTGAAACTGTTTGTCTTGGTCCCGATTTACATTGTTATATAAGACTAGATTTGTGTAGATTTTAAATACGTAGAACTTCATTGAGTCAAAGTCAAGGGACCATCTAGAAAAGTACAAAACATTGGGACTCATGGATGGTACCTGAGAACCAAACATTTTCAGTTTCACAGGTTCTGTAATGTGTATATGACTGCTTCGAAATCATTTAAGACATGTATTAGTGCGGAATTTAAATTAATTTTTGTGAAATTAAAACATTGAGTGTTTATGAGAAGGAGAATTATAAAGGGGAGCGATTTTGTACGCATGTAAATTTTGACTTTGAAATTATTTGTAGGAATTTTCGTGCTTTTATAGAAATGGGCCCTGAAATTTATTCAAAACATCGAGAAATTTGACTCATAAAAGTTTGAAAAGTCACAAAAGAGTTTTCTCCCTTGCTGTGTGCTACACCTGATCACCTCGGCTCCAAAAAAAATATGTGATTTCTCTATAAAACGCAAAGGCACGAAGTGTGGAATCTGTGTATTGTTGCAAATGACTTTCCAGACTTTATTCTAATGTGTTTCTCCATGTGAAATTCTTCGGATCTGGTGTTTTTTTCTTTTTTTTTGGTGGATCGTTTTAGTGTAGTTGATATATACGAGTACGTGAGTAGTATTCAGTGAATCTTATTGTGTTACTGTGTTATTGTGTTGTACATTTCCAAACAAACATTTCTTCTTTCTACTCCTATTATTGAATGTAAATATGGCTGATTTGGATGATCCAGCAAAAAGGAACTTCAGTGACTTATCACAATCTTTTTCCGATATTGTACAAAAACCAAAGAAGGCGAAGGAAGGTTCCCCTGGTAGCATACCGCTTACGGGAGATCGAGCACCACTGACACCAACTCGTACTTCTACACCTGAACATGCAGTAGCTCAACCGCATCTACCACCACCACAGTTCAGTTATACACCACAGTATCCTCCTCCGCAGTATATGTATGGTCCCGCAACATCTATAACGCTTCAGCCAGACGACATTGCGCGGATTGCAGATGCCGTCCAACAGAAGCTCATTCCAAACCTACAAGACATCATCAACCAGGAAATTAACAAGGTTGTAGGGCCTCTGCGAGCCGAAGTTGAAACTCTCCGCAGAGAAAACTCTGAATTAAAACTTAGCCTAGATGAGCTCGAGCAGTATGGTCGAAGGCCCCTCATTCGTGTAGCAGGCATCCCTGAGAGCGACAACGAGCGTACCACAGAGAAAATCCTAGAGGCTACAGAGGCTGCAGGTATCCAGCTAACGTCCGATGACATAGTGACGTCTCACCGTGTAGGGAAACCGAATCCACGTCGATCCGCCCCTCAACAAATTATTGCACGCTTAAGGAACACTGATGTGAAATTCGACCTGTTGAAAGAATCTAAAAAATTCAAGAGGCAGAACTCGACCAAGTACATACGCATAAACGAGGACCTAACAAAACACAGGGACAGACTCTTTTATCTGTGCCGTCAGCTTGTCCGGCAACAAAAACTGAGGCAAACGTGGACAACAAATGGTAAGGTCAACGTTCGTGACGTCGGGGACAGGACTTTTGTGGTCCGCCAAGAATCGGACCTAGTCCCCTTTGGTCATGTAATTAGTACGCCTAACGGACAGTCATAATTTATCACTACAATACTTAAATTTCCTCAGGACGTTACATAACCACATTATCATTTCTATTCATAATAGAGTCACTTATCCTTATCATACTTGATCTTCGTTTTGCATTGTCCTCCGAGTGCGTAGGATACGCACCTAAGCATATTAACTACTGAATTCTTAGATCGTACTAAGGCTTATATGTAAAATAACCTCATTTTCTTCTCATCAGGCCTACACTAATAACATACCTACCATTTACTTTTTTAAGGTCATACTACAAATATATATGTGTGCGAGGGCGTATATGTATGTGTGTATATGTACGTGTATATATGTATATATATATATGAATGAAAATATATATGTATGTAATGCAATGTATATGTCTGTATATAGGTCCGAAAGTATCTGCTGTCCATTTACAACAATGTTTCCTCTCCAAAATGCTTCTTAAATGATCATACTTCCCACTTATTCGTTCCTCACTTCGCCTGCCACGCGATTATGCCATCCCAACATTACCTCTCTCCTCATTCTGTGTATATATGTTCTGTTTGTTCATTTCTTGTTTGTTTCAGTCACTTTTACTACGTATATAAATAATACTATCTAAAAAAAAAATCATACTGTTAATGCTCCTCATTCTGTGTATATATGTTCTGTTTATTCATTTCTTGTTTGTTTCAGTCACTTTTACTACGTATATAAATAATACTATCTTCATACTGTTAATGCATTCCAACTATTGTCTACCAAACTTTTGTATCCACTACACAGGCCATTACATGTACCGGCATTTGCTGTATCTAATTTATACATATGTGCCATTTTCCTTTTGTTCTTCTCTGTGCCGATCTCTCTATCATTTCTCTCCCTTTTCGCCTAGTCTTACTTTCACTAACTCGTTCGTGCTCAGCAATCGATTGAAACAACCCTATATACCCATATTTTCATGGGCATACTGTCTCTCTCTCCAGTCACCTATCTATCCCGATCGCTGTCCAATCCTGGTACATGTCGAACTAGCATTATTCACACTTGTACTTCTATCACTCATGCATCAACTACCGACTCGAGTACCTAAATTCGCTTACATTCTTTATTGTCAACCAATCAAATAATAGGTACTGATAACAACACTTTTCGTGCTCGAGTCGGTTTGTTTTATAATCGCCCACTGTGCCTGAGAAATAGGTTAAGCTTGTTTGAATGTGTGTGTATCAATTTACTATCGAACCATGGTGTCAAAATTTTACCATTTGTGCTATTACTTAGTATACTTTCTAGACCTATTCAACCACTTATACAGAAAATTTGTCAGAATGTAATTGTTTCTCGTTGCACTTGTAACATTGCTATATAATATTGTAAATCCGGTTCTATTATTTAGGCTGTCCAATTCCGGTTCTTTGTTTATTATGATCTGTCTGTGACCTATGACCTCGACTGTGTTAATAAATTAGCCATGTTGAATTGATACAGGTTGTTGAGTTTCTGCACCCAGATCTGGGCCGAGTGGCCGTTTATCTAGAAATTGAGGCATTGAAACAGCACTCACAATAGATCGAACGTATGTGTTAATATTAATCAGACAAAGTTTATACCATCATTGTCGAAATTTTATCACTATCTGCGATCAAAGCAGTACATGTATGTTATAGCTACATTTATTTTGTCTTTACTATGTACATCCTTATCCAGGTCATACGGTAACCTTTCCCCTATCCTAATAAAATAAACTTTGCCTACCCTGTATATCTGTATTAACAAGTAATTTTTATACTATTACTTTTTGGTAAACCTTACCCAGATCACTCGAATCAATTACTAAACTTCGCGTATAGCAACTGTCATTTCGTACTACTTACCCACAATAAGTTTACCTAGTATCGTGTTGCATGAAGTTTTCCTCGAAGTGATTTCCATTTTATTGTATGCTCCCAAAATTGTTGTGAGTTCATTATCATATGATACTGACGAAACGAAGATCTGGTATTTCAACGGTAGAGCCATGTCATATAATCACTTTCACTCCGAGTTGTCGTTACACTGTATTTCTTACTTACTATGCGTTTTGTATGTAAACCTACTAGTTATACTACTAGCTGGAGATATTGAGCTATGTCCCTGGTCCCTTATCGAATGTGCCCCCAAATCTACCAGTTACACCCGGGCTCTCCACAAATTCGCTATGTTCGTACTCAACATGTACAGAGAATTCCAAATTTGCAAATGACAAAAATCGTTTTACTTTTGTTCAGCCTGAACGTTCAAAGTTTTCTCCCTAAGTTGGAGATACTCGAGGCTGAATTGCATAATCACAGCATCTTGTCTTTCACCGAGACATGGTTAAATGACTCGAACATTAACTTGCTATAATAGAATTTCAAAAATTTTCAACTGCCATTCTGTCTCATGTAGGAATCAACGGGTGGGGGGAGGGGTAGCAGTTTATGTTAGAAACAACATTCACGCCAAGAGACGCTCTGACCTTGAACTTCCTTCACTTGAGTGCATTTGGCTCGAACTAACCATGCGTGGTAAATCTTACCTGTACGGTACATTTTACAGACCACCTATTGACCTAACTCACCTGTTTCTGTATGGAACGACATTGAACTTTCTATTGACATGGCCTTTAATACCAATAGCAAAACGAAATTTGTTATCACGGGCGACTTCAATACTAACCTTTTAACTCCTGCTAAACACCCAATCACTTATCAAATATTATTTTATCGTACTGTGGCAGGGTTAGTTATATGGTGTTCCTACTAGCTTGAGCTAGTGGGGTTTCCCCTTTAGCTCGATCGGTAGAGCACCAGACTTGTAAACCAGGGTCCTAGGTTCGAATCCAAGCAGAGACAGTATTTGTCTCTGTTTACATGGCGCCCACGTTGGGACCATAGGTTCTTCCTGGTTAATTGATTGATTATCCTTAAATTGCCCCACAGTTCTGATAGCTACCTTTAAGAGAGTCGGGACGACTCTTTCAATGGAGGGGGATAATGTGGCAGGGTTAGTTATATGCGTGTTCCTACTAGCTTGAGCTAGTGGGGTTTCCCCCTTTAGCTCGATCGCAACATAGAGCACCAGACTTGTAAACCAGGGGTCCTAGGTTCGAATCCAAGCAGAGACATGGATAATTGCGTACTTTACAAATGGCAGCCCAAGATGTAAATCCTGGATCCACCACATGTACAAAAAAGTTCAACACATTGATTCTGTATTGCCGCACGATTTTTTGCCATCGAGTTACGAATTAATTCTAAGTGACTGGACACATAATTTTCATGTATTATGACAATATCACACCTTAGTGATTTATTATTGAACATCATACTGACAGTTTCGTCATATAATTGTGTTTGTGCTTTCATAATCCTGCTGTATAGGCTAAATTATCATTGTGAATCACAGTCTACGACACGTCGTAATCTTTATTTTTCAATAATTATATCACAGTTGTTGTCCAAATACCTTATTTTTGATAAACACATTGTCCAAATTTTAGAAAAGCTGATTATATCGAGTGTATATACTTCGTCTGATTCAGACTACTCTTAATAGTAGCCTGTAGTTAAGAACAGCGTAAAAGAGAGTGTTCGTGTGCCATACTCTAACGATTAACGATCTATCCTATAGCTTTACATACATAACACAGTACATACAGTTAACAATCATTCAGTGACAAGAATTCTACATTGAATTAATTACAGATAATGTTTGTGTTTATATTGTGTAGTAAGACGCCACATACTGACAGTGACATTTCAGTTGTTGATTGATTTCATTACTGCATGTTCTGCACATAATCATATTATCAGATTAACTTTGCACCGAATTTCGTACACCTTGGTACATTGTATCACGTATTCAATTTATACGCTCAGTGTATGTTTTTTTTGTCATATTCAGACTTCTCATTTGAGATTAAACAATTATTCCGATCGTTTTACGAGTAAATTTTGATCACGTGACATAGCGCTCTACAATTTGAACTTGAACTTTGGACGCAAAACATTGAATTGCCTCCCTTGAGTACCATAATTATTTTGGAGTTACGCTTTTTTTAGATTTTATATACTAATCTTGTCATTACTATAGCATAAGATTTACAGAACAAGTGTAATCTTGTATTTAATTAGTACAGGTATCGAAATCATTTCACATACAAGTTTATAATTTATGAATAAGTATTTGAGACACTGATAATTTGAAATTGAAATTGAAATTTATGATATTTGAACACATGTATGAAATACATATAAATTTTCCATTTATTTCAGAAATAACAAATTATCAACCCAATTAATTAATTAATTAATGTATCTTTCACCTGTATTTCAGATAAATTAATACTTCATTTATTCCAATATATTGTTTTAAATTTAATTATTCATCACATTAATTCTGCTATAAATTAAATTCAATTTCAGATTTTGTAATAAAATTTCTTTCAGATTTAATTTTTTAACTGTGAATTAATTCATCAACAGTTTGTTTCTATTTCAGGAAATAAGTATTAATCAATACATCATTTATTTATTCATAAAACCAATTTCAAATACAATTTGCAATCTTTCTTTCAGCATTTAACTATACAATATAGTACATTGGTGCATTATGTAAATAATTTTGTAGTATTGATAATTTAAAATTTTAATCCATACTGATGATTGTTCAATCAATCCATCAAGTCAATTGAACAAAATCCAACAACTTAGGTTATTTAAGAGAATATTATAGTCATTCCTGACCTAAGTAAAGATGAACTTGAAGCTATTGGAGCTGCTTTTAAAGAAATGGGTGTGCAACCTAAAGCACAAACAAAAGAAGAATTTCAAAAGTGGATGCTAGATTTCACAAAGGCAGTTAAAAAAATTAAGTCATCAGGAGCAACTGCACAACAAGAAGAACAACAAGTTACATCAAATAGCTTTCAAATAGCAAGATTTGTAACTTTTCAGGTGACAAGAAAGGAGATGTTACTTTTGATTTATGGAAATATCAAGTAGAATGTTTGAAAATTGTGTAAGTACTCTTCATCAACTATTGGCCAAGCAATTGATCGATCATTGCGAGGTGAAGTCTGCACGTGTAGTCATGAGGCTGGTTTCAGTGCCTCTGTTGCAGAAATCATCCACAAACTTGAGAGTATATTTGGAACCATTTCCACAAAATCTAGTGTGCTATCGGAGTTTTTCAGTTCACGACAACGTGACGATGAAGATGCTGCTGCTTTTGGGGATGTAGATTAGAAGATATAATGAATAAAGCATTACATCTAAAGCAAGTCAAACCCTCGGAAACCAATGAGATGTTGCGAAATATGTTCTATGAAGGACTGAAACCATTACTTCAAGATACCATAGGATATATGTTCGACAAAACACAAGATTTGCCATGAATTGCGAGACAGCTGCAAGAAGGAAAAAGAAGAGATGAATAAGAGGAAAAGACCTACTGAACATGTGAAAGCTGTAACACCGTCTAAAGCACAGTCTGATTGTATGAACTGAAAGCTTATGGTACAGAAATTAGACATCAGATATGACAGAGATGAAGAAAGATGTACTTGATAAAAATATCTACACAAGATCTGAGACACAGCCACACCAACCATACAATGACAAAAATAGATCTAGTAGGACAGACAGAAACTTTAGATCATATAGAGGACATCGTGGCAACAGAATACCTTACAACAACATATATGGACAACAACCCAGAGATTATAATCAGTCACAAACTGATAACCAAAGAAACATGAGTATACAGAGCCTGTATGCTACAGATGTGGTCAAGAGGGACACATTGCTGTAGGATGCAGAGCCAACCTTGACCATTCTAAGCATCCTTCGAAACTTGGGAAGCCCTATGTCAGGGCGCAGACAATAGGATCAAACCTATGAAAAGCGTCATACGGAATTTCAGGTAAGTTAGTTGGTGAAACATGTGAAATTGACTTAACTATAGACTCTATTAATACCAAAGCACTTTTAGATACAGGTTCTCACAGTATCAACACTGGCTAATTCATTTTACCAACAACATCTGTCACACAAAGTCATACAGACACTGGATACTTTAAGTTTGGATCTACAGTGTGCAGACGGAAATTCATTGCCCGTACATCAAGGTTATATTGAAGCAGATATACAGGTACCAGGACTTTACCATGACAAAAGCTACCCGTGTTTATTTTTTGATTGTAGATGAATGTTCCTATCACCAACACCGTCCACTCCTATTAGGAACTAACATCATCACCAGCTTACTAGAAGATACCAAATCAGATCATGTGTGAGATACTTACAGAAAGCTAGACTACACACACCATGGTTTTCTGCCTTCAGATGCTTGGAAATGAGAGAACGAGAACTACACAAAAGGAATTATAAATTAGGAATTTGTCAGCTGAAACATCAAAGATAACATTACCACCGAATAGAACTCACAACAGTGAAAGGATATATAGATAGACATACACAATATCAACCAACATGTGCTATGTTACAATCAACACCTAATTCATCGTATACCAGAAGACTTGGACATAGTGCCTACTATTGTTAGCTTACACATATGGACAACACGATATCATCCCAGTGCACATATGTAATATTACAACAAGGACAGTAACTGTGGTTGACCAAGATCTGTGTTTGTGAACTTTGGCTGTAAACGTTGAAGATTTACACCAAGAACCAATGATGATCAACCAGATATAGAAATAGATCAGATCAACATTGCTACAGAAAACCTTACTGCAGACCAATACAAAGAAGTAAAAGATTTTCTAAAGGATAACAAAGATATATTCTCCTGGAATTCTACAGATATTGGACATGTAACTACAGTGGAACATCATATAGATCTCACAGACACTAGACCTTTCAAACAACGCTCACGAAGAATACCTCCATCAATGTATCAAGAAGTCAAAGATCACATACAACAACTGCTAGATGCTAACATCATCAGAAAATCCAAGTCACCATTCTCCAGTAATGTAGTACTCATCCGTAAAAAGAACAATGACCTGCGCAGCCTGTGTCGACTACAGACAAATCAAAAATAGAACGAAGAAAGATTAGTATGCCCTACCGCTAGTGGATGAAATTTCTTCAGAATCTTAGTGGAAATTCTACTTTACAGTACTGCCGATGCTAAGTCAGGATACCAATCAAGTCAACATCAAAGAAGCTCACAAAGAAAGAACAGCGTTTACTGTAGGAAACTAGATTCTACGAGTATAACAGAATGCCTTTTGGTTTATCCAACAGCCCAGCCACATACCAAAGATTATGGAAGAATGTTTAGGCGATATCTTCACCTCAACATCTGATTTAAAATTCCTAGATGATCTGATCATATTCTCCAACACCTATGAGGAACATCTAGAAAGACTGCAAAAAAGTATTCAAAAAACTGAGAGAAACCGGACTAAAGCTATCACCAAAGAAATGCAAATCTTAATGGAACGTGGGGTCAAAATATGTTTTTTTATAGTTATCCAAGAATGGCATAGAGAGACAGACCCTGATAAAACAGAAAGAGTAAGAAATTGGCCCACACCAAAAACACACAGAAGAAGTTAGAAGAATTTTGGGATTCATAGGCTATTACAGACGCTTCATACAGAAATTGTGCAGCAAAATAGCGAAACCACTTACCATCTTAATGCCTATACCAAAGAAAATGAAGAATCGAAAACATACTGAAAAAAAGAAATGGGTTTGGGGACAAGAGCAGGAAGAAGCAATCACTAAGACTTAAGGATCTCTTAGTATCACCACCAATCTTAGGATTTCCGAAAATTATTCTCTAAATTTTTGAACTTCACGACTCTTTACAGATGCCAGCACAAATGGATTAGGAGCATTTCTCTACCAGATGCAGGAAGGAAACAAAAGAGTTATCAGATACGCTAGCAGGGGATTAAACAAATCAGAAAGGAATTACCCAGTCACAAATTGGAATTTCTAGCACTCAAATGGGCATTAACTGAAAAATTTCATGATTACCTTTTGGCAACAACTTCACAGTTTTCACTGATAACAACCCTTTAACTTATGTACTCTCCACAGCAAAACTAGACGCTACAGGATATAGATGGCTAGAAAACATCGAATTACAACTTTGATATAGTGTACCGACCTGGAAAAAGAAATTTGATGCAGACGAAACTGTCTCGCATGAATCTCAGAGATGACACAAAGCATGTAGTGAAAGAGTCGGTGAGAAGCCATAATGTCAGTCAGTTCACACTGACACATTGATTGATTGTCTTGCCATCAATCCCGAGATACTGGACAGCAACATTAGCAGAAACCTTTAGTTGAAACCGAAGAACGTTGATTGGATCGTAAGACAAGATAATGACCCTATTATCAAAGAAGGAAGACGTTTCTAAAACTGGGAGAAAACCAAACTTACATCAGCTTACAAAATGTCCTGACTCATTTCCTTTTTGAAAAATTTCCATTTCGAATTCCTTGAAGATGATATTCTATTCAGAAGAACCAAGATTTAATGGAGAAAACAGAAACCCACTAGTGCTACCAAAATGCTACATCACTTCAGTCAGAGTGGATCTTCACAACAAATTCGGACACCCAGGGAGAGAAAGAACATTATCTTTTAGTACGAGCGATCGCGAGGCGCGGAATGGCATGTTCAGAGACCCTGAAGACTGGATAAAGAATTGTCGTAATGTGTTGTTAGGAAAACACCACTTTTACAGCGTGCACCACTTATCAACATCAAGACCACATACCCATTAGAGCTTGTGTGCATTGATCCTTACTCTTGAAAAATCTAAAGGAGGATTCAACATATTTTGGTAATCACGGACCACTTCACGAGATTTGCTCAGGCGATTCCAACCAGGACTATGACTGCGAAACAACAGCTGATCGCATTGTTTGACAATTTTATCACTTATTATGGCATACCCACCAGACTCCATAGCGATCAAGGACTAATTTTGAGAGTACCATCATAATAGAGTTATGTCACATCACTGGTATGACAAATCAAGAACAACACCTTACCATGCAATGGGAAACGGCATGACAGAAAGATTCAACCGAAACACTTTAGATATGTTAGGGACCCTAGAACCACAGCAGAAATTGAATTGGAAACCTCATGTGGCCCCATTAGTCGCATGCTTACAATTGCACTAGGCACGAAAGTACAGGCCATTCCCCACATTATCTAAAGTTCGGCAGAAATACCACGTGTTTCCCATTGACTTGTATTTGGCATAAACAACCAAGAAAAGAAATCTCTCACGAAACATATTTTAGAAGATCTGAGACAGAAACTGAAGAAAGCTTATGAAATTGCAACAGATACCGCTACACAAGCCAGAAAGAAACAAAAAGAAGGGTATGACCTAAAAGCAAGAGGTTCCTATATCAGTGAAGGTGACAGAGTGCTAGTCAAAATAGTGTCATTTGAAGGAAAACATAAGCTATTAACAGATAGTCAAGAGGAATTTGATATATATTAGCCAAGCAAGCAAATCCAGATATCCCAGTGTATGTAGTAAAGAGAGAAAACGGAAAAAGCAGGAAACGAACCCTCCATAGAAACTTATTACTCCCTATAGGACACTTAGATGAAGTTTAAAACGCCAGAAAATAGCAGTAATTTTGGTGATAATTACAGACCACGTCCAGTACCCTAGAAAAAGACAATTACAAAACCAATGGCTAAGAGCACTGAAACACCCCACATCAATAATCACGAAAAGACAGAAAATGACAACACTAGTGATTCAGAAGAAGAAGAAAAATAAGATAGAATTCTACAAACAAAGGTACCGGTACCCCTGCCTGAAATAGATCAAGACATCCCCACAAGATGTAACTAACTGGTAGCTATTTCAACAGATAATAGTCATATGAAAGATGTTGAAGACTGCACAATCAGTAACAATGAAACTGAATGTCAGCAACTTCCAGAATGGGACCAGAGTAATAGTAATGATAATGAAGTAGAAAGTTCACTTTGGAGGACATCTATCTGACAGTGAGAACACACTAGATGTTTGATCATAGTAACGAACCACAAGACGCAGTGAAGGCAAAGATCAAAACCATCATGGATGACAAGAGGAGAGTATAAGACAAATTCCATACTCTGACTTGTAATTGGCAAGAAAAAGTCCAATATTTACAATGTATCTTATCAACTACAGGCACATGCTAAAGAATATGAAAAAGATCTTTAAAAAAACAATGTTGAATATAATTAAGCAATCCTGCAATTTTCATTTGATGAAATCTATTACTGGTATAAATGATACTTTTATTCAAATTTTAAACATAACAAACTATTGTTGAATATGGAGTAACTCATTTAGTAGTATACTAGAGTTATCTCCCATTCATTGTAAAACATTATTGATGATATCATTCACTGTAATACATCATATTTATAGTTCAGAAATGATAGACATTATAGACATACTAATAAGGTGAACATAATCAATTGGATTCAAAGCATGGAATATTATTTGTATTAAAGTTGTACATAAATTTTATTTCAATTCGGTATTGACCGTATTCAAATGACGGGACGTCATTTTCCGAACAGGGGGAGTGTATGTCAGAGTGCTATAATTTATTATTTGTATAAAATAAATGAAATAATAAATTAGAAACCATCGGCTGTATAGACAGTTATTATTTTCAGCAGATAAAATATAATTTATCCTATTCAAAGTGCATGGCACACTACTAACAATTTTACTGATACTGACTATAGATCTCGGACATACTGAACCAGATTGACCTCTGACATGAAATTGTACTGTTTCGGTTGGTTGTAAGAATTGGCGGGTATTTCTATTGTTCGGACAGAGTTCTGAGAGCGCACTTCTTACAGAGAAGGAGCGTATATATATATTTATATTTTGCCAACACTATACACACACCATACATTGTAAGTATTATTTTCTTATTCACATCTTTTACACAGACACAAATCTATCTTCTACATTTTCCAAATTTAATAATATTAACTGTAAAGTATGTATGACCGCAAGTAAAAATTAAGAGGAATAATGTACGTATAATCACTTTCACTGTAATTTTTATATGTATTTACTTACCTGTACTATGCGCTTATATGTACATTCTTGTAAAATGACAACAAGAGATAAATGTGTACAAAGAATTATTTTATTACATATTACTGATTTAATTGAACCAAGTGTAAACTGTACATATCACTTTATACAGGTATTTGACTACAAATGAATGTCATCTGAATATATATCAGATCAAAAATAAGATCAACGACCGTCGAATATATATATGTCAACCCAATTCCATAAATTGGTTACGATATCCTATTATATACTTTATATTTTGTCAGATATAATTCTTGTATAATTGTATATAGATAACATAATTGTATAGATGATGAGGCTTTATGTTTCATTTTATTATAGTTTTTTTTTGTATACCTTGTCAGTAAGAGGGTACCCCTCTTTTTGAAAAAAGTAAAGATCCGCTCGAGTTGATAAACAGCATATCTAATTAATATATCATTTTGTGTATTATATTCAAACACTGTGTCGAACTACTGACTGTGATCTTTTTGTGCTTTATTATTGTTATTACCATGTCTTCACCTGTTTTTATTTATCTATATTTTAGGATTGAATTAAAAATATATTTGATCTTCAAAGATCATGATTCTGTGCGTGGAAGGCGACACGAATAATAAACTATTGAACCTGATTACGGACTCTATATACAAAACACGACCCCACTACAGTACGGCATGACCGAATTGATAGACGAACCCACACATTTTACAGAAAATTCTTCATCTCTCTTAGATATCATCCTAGTAAGTAACAATTTGATATTAGAAAAGACAAGTGTTGGCGAGTGCTTCTTGAACCAACCCATTAGGTACCACTGCCCTATATATGGCCTCTTCTCCCTACCTTCCTTACCTGCCAATACTTTCAAACGAAACTTATGGCTCTTCAATCATGGTAATTACAATGAATTAAGACATAGACTAGACAATATTGACTGGGACGACATACTAGACGAACAGGACTTGGATAAATGTGTAGGTAACGTGACGGACATTTTACTTGAAAACGCGAAGATGACAATACCAAACAAAACTGTGACAGTTAGACGGAGAGACCCACCTTGGCTTGACAACTCTATAAGGAAATCATTACGTAAAAGAAGACGACTTCACGGACGAGCTAAACGTAAGAACAATCCGGATGACTGGGCACTGTTTAGGTTGACAAGAAATAGGTGTATTGACCGCGTACGGAAAGCTAGAGACAATTATTATAATAAACTTTCAGACGAAATCTCTACATGTAATGATTCTAAAAAGTGGTGGAAGCTTATTAATAAGTTAACACATACAAGTTCAAACAACAGACATAATATTCCACCCATATATCGTGACGACATAGCCTACGAAAACGACAAAGACAAAGCGACGATTTTTAATACTTTCTTTTGTAGTCAATCTGACATTGATGACTCAAATGCAAATCTCCCCGAAGAATATGATACTAACGTGATTTATCCCCTTTCTGATATAGTTGTCACTATCGAGGAAGTCGAAACTGTTTTGCTCTCTCTAGACACATCTAAAGCCACTGGGTCTGATCTAATAAATCCTCGTTTGCTTAAGGAGACTGCCACTGTCATAAGTTATCCTCTTTATATTCTTTTCAATAGATCTCTGTCACAATCTTTCTTTCCTTAAGCTTGGAAACAAGCTAATGTTACACCGGTCTTTAAAAAGGGCAACCACAACGAAGTAAGTAATTATCGCCCTATATCTTTATTATCTATACTGGGAAAGGTAATGGAAAGATGTGTTTTTAATCGTGTTTATTCTTACCTGACCAACAAACAATTTTTCTGTAGTAATCAATCAGGATTCTACAATAAACCAATTACTAGACATTTCTAACGATATTGGACAAGCAATTGACGCAGGTAAAGAAGTACGTGCTGTCTTTTGCGATATAAGTAAAGCCTTTGACCGAGTCTGGCACAAGGGTCTTCTTTTCAAATTAGAACTAGCGGGTATAACGGGTACACTACTGAACTGGTTTAAAGATTATTTGACCGATAGGGAACAAAGGGTCGTCCTGAATTCCACTGTCTCACAATGGGGAAAAAATCAATGCCGGTGTCCCCCAGGGCTCAATTCTTGGCCCTCTTTTATTTCTTGTTTTTATTAATGATATTGTTGAAGGAATACACTCTAATATCAAATTGTTTGCTGATGATACAACCCTTTATATCATTGTAGAAAATCCCGTAGACGCTGGAGCAATACTAAACAACGACCTGGAAAAGGTGAACACTTGGTCAAAACAATGGCTAGTGAACTTTAATCCGACAAAAACTGAAAGTCTCGTCTTCTCTAACAAACGTATACCTATAAACCATCCCACTCTTTACTTTAATGATAGTGCTATTTCTGAAGTCGAAGTTCATAAACACCTAGGGTTACATTTTTCTAGAAATTGCCAGTGGTCGGATCATGTACACGCTATTCTGTCAAAGGCATCATCACGATTACAAGTTATGAGGAAATTTAAATTTAGGCTTGATAGAAAATCTTTACAGAAACTATATTTTTCCTACATTAGGCCAATACTTGATTATGCCGATGTAATATGGGACAACCTTTCCAACGACCTAAATAATAAGGTAGAACAAATAAACATTGAAGCCGCGCGAATTGTAACAGGAGCCACTAAACTCACTAACATTCAAAAACTATACATAGAAACAGGATGGGAGACACTACGCAGCCGACGCCAAAAACACAAAATCATTCACTTCCATAAAATGGTTCACAAACAAACACCCGAATATCTATCATCACTTGTACCGCGTAGGACACATGAAACACACAACTACCATACAAGACAAACAAACAACATTACACAAGTAAAAACAAAAAACTAACCTATACAATAACTCATTCATCCCATCTACTATAAAGCTCTGGAACAATCTCCCTTTAACAGTACAAGAAAACCCATCACTCTCTCACCTCAAACGTTCACTAAACACCAACATGTCACAAGTCCCGTGCCACTACTTTCAAGGTAACCGAATTGAACAAATACTTCACACACGACTCAGACTTAATTGTAGTTCCCTCAAGTCTCATCTTTATGTGCGTAATATCATAGATATGCGGAAGCCCTGAAACAACCCGTCACTTTCTACTAGAATGTCCTCTGTACACCGCCGCTCGTGCGCGTTATTTAGATCCACTCCCATTTTCAAAAACTGAACATGTCTTATTGTATGGAAGTCTAACTTTGAACGTAGCAGACAACATTGAAATTGTCAAAGCGGTTCATAAATACATAACTGCAAGTAAAAGATTCTCGTACTCGAATGACCCGTAATTATTTCAATATTACCTAGTAGTATATAAGTGAAAGCTTGATACTTGAGTAACATATAGCCGAGTAGACATTACCAATCCAATTGACATGTATTTCTACATCTACAACCCCCCTCCTCTTCCCACGAAATTTCGATTTATATTTCAACAAGTTACCGGTTTCTAGTAGTTCCTGTTTTTTTTTTTTTTTTTTTTTTTCACTAGAAGACACCAAATAAATTAATCTGAATTCCTGATTACACGTAAATGTATGGATTTTCGAAATGCCGACTGACCTGGATAACATTAATAACATTGATATTGTTATATATCAAGGCACACGTGTTTCCTCAATTATATGAACAACTTGTGTGAATATCAACAATTCTTTACATTGTATCTAAATTGTTACGTTATTAGCTAGAGAACAAAAATTAACCTCTCTCTCTCTCTCTCTCCTATTAAGTTATTTCTTACCTCAAGTATACCATAAATTTATATATATCATTTTCATCTGGTGCTATCTGATTAGGTATTACTTATTTATATATTGTTAATATACGGAGTATTGCTTCCTGGCAATCAAGGGATAAGATTATCATTATTAATTGTAAATTAAAGGAGATGGATTATATAAGTTGCCAAATTTGTTTCCGAATCCTATTGTTATTATTACTGTTCACCTGTTACATGTTATATTGATTTGAAGCAATAAAATAGAGTTTAAACTAAGTTTGAATTATAAAATGTTTACAAGTAGTGTTAAATAATAAAATTATTTGGGACTTTGTGAATAGTTCAAAACATCAAGAAATTCAACTCATTAAAGTTTGACTCTATGGAGTTCTACTGAAAATGGACACCTCCCTTACCCAGACAATGTCGAGGTGATCTATTACAGGCTCCTGGGGGCCATTAGTTTTTACTAGCAATTGACTAACTCAACCTTAATATTTTTATATCAATAACACACTAGACCTGATCTTATTTTCACAAAATATACAGGAATATAATATTTTTTTTGCCTGTGTATAGCTCTTATTTGTAATTGCACAATAAGTACAAGTAAGAAAAGTAGAAAAAATCAAAATATATATATATATTTTTTTTTGGTAAACACACCTAATGCCCCTTTAAAGATTTTTTCCATGAATCCATTTTAAAACATTGTGATTCCCATGGTCTTTATAAGGGTTTTTTGTTTTTGTTGACTGCAGCTTGATAAAATATTGGTACATTTGGGAAATAAGAAATATGACTTATCTGAACAAACGTATCTGATCAAGACCTTGTGATAAAGTGAGGGGGCTACAGAAAAAGGTATAACAGCAGTCAAAAGCCCCCCCGGCTCCGACGCCTGTATTTATTTATATGTTTGTATTAAAAGTTACAAATATTCTGTTTTATACAAATGAAATGTTTTTAAAAATCCTAGGCTGAAAAAAACTTGCTATAAAGTCATATATGTGAAAAGAAATTGAATGTGAATATTGGCAAGTAAACATTTGTATTCTTACATGGATGGCAGGAAAATCAATTGTCAGTGTATTTCATTCATACTGCAAGTATATCCATCACATATTAAAAATTTCTAAGGCAATGCATCTTTTTAGCCTTTTCAATCAAAGATTTGGTCTAATGGTAGGATATATGTACATGTATACATTTTTTTTATCAAAATGACAACCTTTAAATGTAGTGGAGTTTGGTACAAGATGCCATTTCATCTGCTACAGAAATGCGGTCAGAAGAAGATACAGGTCTCTCAAAATAAATTTGAATCAAATAATCATATAACAAAGGGGTTTTGAAAATGTGATGTGAGGACAGGTGGTCTCTCAGGCAAAGTTCCAGTGTCAGTTGAAATGATTAACTAAGATTTATTTTTGGAATAAATTATTATTGATTCAACAGATTGATGTTGTACATTATTATGGCAAGTCAAAATATTGTTTAAAATATTTCTACTTTTACTACTTGAATTTGATATCAGGAGTTATGATAGTAAAAATATATAGCAAAATAAACATTGGTACCGGTGTCATGTAGAAAAGTGGCCCGCATAGAAAAACTATCCAGGGTCATTATTCTATGTAGAAATCATACCCGGACAGTTGTAGAAATCTGACCCATACCTGTAGAAAAATGACCCAGGTTCCGGGTAAATTTTCTAAGGATTTAGAAAAGTGCATATAACAAAGAGAATATGAATTACAGGTTTTTGACATCCAACATATTGTCTGATTCACATAAGATGGTGGGGTGGAGTAACCTTTTGATTATCATACAGACGATTTTGCTCACTTTTCAATTATGACATGCTGCATGGGAAAAATGTTTTTTTCCTCACTGGATACTCTATTATGTATGGTGACAAGTAGGAACGATTACGCTAGTCAGTGTAATGTTAATGTCATGCTTTATTACCTGAAATTTAAAATCACCAAGGTCAAGAAGGGGTTCACAAGACTCTAACCTGCCAGTTTATATGGATTTTACTGTACCACGGCACTTGGAATTGGAAGTTATGGAATCACGTAATGGCTCAGTGATCCAGAAACTTGATTGATAATCACATCCTCTCATCTCCTAGATGTGGGATCAAATACTGCTCGGAGCAATTAAAATTGTCATAAGACTTTTCTCTGTCTAATGTAAGAAAGTTGCTTGGAAGTCATTGCAGATTATCCTTTGTTTCTGGCTGCTCTGGTTCACTCTGCCATTGAAATGATTATGTTCCACCATTCACTAACTAATTTGTCTTCATTTTGAAACTGTAGATTTTAACATAACAATCATGCATACTTGAAGGACATCTGATCATTTGTCAATAAACACAAGTTTTGTTTGTGTAAAATGCAGTGGGGTGTCTATGGATCCTAGTCCCTTTTCATTTGAAAATGCCGTTATGCGGCTTAACATATGGGAATACTTCCTTCCAAATTTGGTCACAATTGAATTAATTACACACTGGTTCTAGAGAAGAAGTGGAAAATATTTTTAAAAAAAATATTTGAAAACTATATTGTGTACTTTTTTTAGGTGCCTGTGACTTTGACCCCATAACCTTTGTCACAACTATCCTGAATAATTTCAGACAGTTTTACCCATGTCTTTGTATACAAAATGTTAATCAGGTTTTAGTTAATAAGCCATTTGTTTAAAAATGTACCCTTTATTATCTGAAGTGCCCATTCAAGGCTTGTTTACGAACATACGTGTAATTTGTTTTTATTCACAAACTTAGAAGATCAAGTAGACTTAACCAAATCATACATACAAAAGATATCTATCACTGGTTCACAAGAAAGAGATATATAGATATGTACCAAGTCTTGGTCCTTTCTATGATTTTTAGGGGGAGCGGGTCCTCAGATCATTATGCGGCCTAGTATATGCATGATATACACATTGATGTTTCTTGCAGACAAGAGTAAACCAAACAGAAGCCTCAGTTTGCCATAGACCATGGTGAACTAAGTTTGGCTAGAGGAATCAAATGCCAACATCTTGAACTCGATGTAGTCAGTAAAATCAAATGGTGAACTTCGTCTTTGTATCCACAATTTAAAAAAAGACATCAGAAAAATTGCCTTGAAAGTAATTGTATCATGTATTAGATCCGACACCCAGAGAGTAAACTAAAGCAGAACTTCAATCTGAATAGTGAAACTAATAGCCATAGTAAGATTCATATCACTTGGCGTCTTGACCTGAACAAGTTTAAATTTGAGGTAATACATCATAATTACACTGATAAGAGTAGTCGTTCCTACTTGTCATCATACCCACGAGTATCCAGGGTAGAATAAAATGCTTTTCCTGTTAAGCCTGTCATAAACCATTGAAAAGTGAGTAGAACCATCCGTATGATAATCAAAAGGTTACTCTGCCCCATCAATTCATGCGATTTGGACAATAGCACTGATCCAAATAAACAAATTAAAAACAAAATACAAAAGTACTATCAGTGTTTATTGTTTTTCATGATCACAAAATGTAAATGTGTAATGAATATTTTATATTTGAAATCTTGTTGTAGACTTGATTAAATAGCAAAGAAAACTGACTTTGTGTTTCAAAGTTTCTTGTAGCAAATTGAAAACCCATGCCTATCATGGTACTTAGAACTGTAAGATCAACAGTTTGTGTTGACTTGATTAAATACATGTAAATTTATACCACAGAAAAACATTACATAGACATCACAGATTAATCAATGCATAGGTTTTCAGAGAAGTATGAGAAACAGATATAAACAGTTCTATATAATACTTGAGTCTTTAACAGAAATTCTATACAGTACTTGAGTCATCAAAAGAAGTTCCATATAGTTCCTGAGAGACAGATGTTCTACACAGTACTGAGTCATTTACAGAAATTCTATATAGAACATGAGTCATAAACTGAGTCCCATATGGGACTTAAATTATGAACAGAAGTTCTATATAGTACTTGAGTCAATAACAGAAGTTCCATATAGTACTTGAGTCAATAACAGAAGTCCTATATAGTACTCTGAGTCATTAACAGAAATTCTACATGGTACTTGAGTCATAAACAAAAGTCCAATATAGTACTTGAGTCATTAACAGAAGTCCTATATAGTACTTGAGTCATTAACAGAAGTCCTATATAGGACTTGAGTCATAAACAGAAGTCCTATATAGTACTTGAGTCATAAACAAAAGTCCTATATAGGACTTGAGTCATAAACAGAAGTCCTATATAGTACTTGAGTCATAAACAAAAGTCCTATATAGTACTTGAGTCATTAACAGAAGTCCTATATAGTACTTGAGTCATTAACAGAAGTCCTATATAGTACATGAGTCATAAACAGAAGTTCTATATAGTACTTGAGATATAAACTGAAGTCCTATATAGGACTTGAGTCATTAAAAGAAGTTCTATATAGTACTTGGTCTATAAACTGAAGTTCTATACAGTACTTGTGAAGTTCTATACAGTACTTGAGATGTTCTATATAGTACTTGTGAAGTTCTATACAGTACTTGAGATGTTCTATATAGTACTTGAGATGTTCTATATAGTACTTTTGAAGTTCTATACAGTACTTGAGATGTTCTATATAGTACTTGAGATGTTCTATACAGTACTTGAGATGTTCTATATAGTACTTGAGATGTTCTATATAGTACTTGGTCTATAAACTGAAGTTCTATATAGTACTTGCGAAGTTCTATACAGTACTTGTGAAGTTCTATACAGTACTTGAGATGTTCTATACAGTACTTGTGAAGTTCTATACAGTACTTGAGATGTTTTATATAGTACTTGGTCTATAAACTGAAGTTCTATATAGTACTTGTGAAGTTCTATACAGTACTTGAGATGTTCTATATAGTACTTGTGAAGTTCTATACAGTACTTGAGATGTTCTATACAGTACTTGAGAAGTTCTATATAGTATTTGAGATGTTCTATACAGTACTTGAGATGTTCTATACAGTACTTGAGATGTTCTATATAGTACTTGAGATGTTCTATATAGTACTTGTGAAGTTCTATACAGTACTTGAGATGTTCTATACAGTACTTGAGATGTTCTATATAGTACTTGGTCTATAAACTGAAGTTCTATATAGTACTTGTGAAGTTCTATACAGTACTTGAGATGTTCTATACAGTACTTGAGATGTTTTATATAGTACTTGTGAAGTTCTATACAGTACTTGAAATGTTCTATATAGTACTTGAGATGTTCTATATAGTACTTGAGATGTTCTATACAGTACTTGAGATATTCTATATAGTACTTGATCTATAAACAGTTCTATATAGTACTTCTATTATAAAGACACTTGAATATTGCATGGTTCAAACACAAAGAATTCTTCTGTAGTTACACTATGTACAGAAGCAAGAAGAAACGGTTGGTTAATCTTTGGAGGAAAACTCTTGGTACAAATTATCTAAATAAATTAATTTCTGTACAAACTCCTTACGACAAGAGTAGCGACTATTTTAAATGACGATTATAATTATGGTTTTTCTTCACCGCCAAGCATTTCACATAAATTATGTGACGACCTTTAAGCATGCACATCATAAACAATAAAATATGTTTAAAAAACTTTCTTTAAAATATGACCGACGGTAATTTGCCGGGGAAACAGATATTCATTACCTAACAAAATCATGAACTTGAGTTGTGTACATCATGGTAACTAAGTGCATTATTTACAGACTTCAAATAAACACCCTTTTAAAATCTGTAAAACATAAAACCTTCAATTTTAGGTGGGTACATGAAACCGATTAAAACATTTTTTCCTACTGAATTAAAGGCTACCTTTCTATATATAGTACAAGCCTTTTTCTGTATTATACATGGTACCGATATTCAGCCCCATGTCCAATGCAATTATACATGTTTCCCCCATTTTTCAATTACATTTACTTTTATTTAAATAACTTTTCCCAATTTGATACAAATTCACATTACAATTGCCAGTTGCGTTGCCAATGAAATTTTGCCAAAATTGGCAGAAAAAGGCCTGTAGCATTTGAGTGTGTTTCAACTTGAGTTTCTGAATAAGAAGTACTGACTGTGGATTTCAGATACAAATACCACAATAACAATTTAACATGTTAGAGAATGTAATCTCTGAATGACCAGCTGTTAGTCATAACCTTTGTATGAAAGACAAATTTGTTTATGAAAGCTTCAAGTTAAATGATTAGTATTATTACAGATCTACCAGTATGTCTAAATTCCCAGCTATTAATAATTCACTCAACTTCTATGTGTGAAATGAATGTTTAATTCCGTTTTTTGTACATGGACTAAACCTTTTTCAACAACATACTAATCTCTTGACCATTAGCTTTCTTACCATCATAAAAAAACCGAAAAAAACTGACATTTCGAAAATAACAAATATTGCCTTTAACAAACTCTTGACTCGAAAATTTTGGTCGAAATCCAGTCATTAAATGGTAAGGTTTATGACTATCAATCAATGACAACTGATAAATTGACAATAAACAATAAAACATTCAAGATAATTAATCCCACCTCGTACCCGGCAAATTTAGGGGGCTGATTTTGCATCTACCGAAGAATGACAGATGAACGGTACTTTATTTTAATTCAGTGAGCGAAATAAAGACAATCTAATGTTACTTGTCATACAAATATTGGCCTCATATGAACACCTATATTTAATTTGATGTTTCCATGGAAACTCATAAGTCAAATCTTTAGATTACTTTGTATACTTGGTTAGCACCAGGGTATCACTATGAACCAAAAGTAAGTTACAATGACTGGTGACATTAAAGTAAGCCCGTATCATGGACATCATGTTTATTATTTCCATATACAAGGCAAACTTTTTATCCAGTATCTCCATCTTACATGTACAAAGATTATAAATATTTTATGGGTTCAGTGTATGAAAACCACATCAAGATTGTTATTTCCATAGCACAGGGACTCTTCACACTCATTGGAAATGGGGCCTGAGCCCCATTTGAATTGTGAATTTTAGCCAAGCCTTAATTGAAATTTGGAAATCTAAAAATGCACAAGACTGTTTGAAAATATAAGTATCTCACCCAATTCCTTGTCATTTCAAGTAAGAAATTTCAATTGCAAATTCGGGGAAAAATCCCCCCCCCCCTTTTTTTTTTGGCATTGGGAATGGGACCTTATTTCGGCCCATAATGATTTTAGAAAATCCCTGTGTCATGGATTACATCTTGGACCACTATCTAGTAAATTACAACTTGAACCACTGGTTTTATTTATGAAAAAATTCTGAACATTAATTACTGTATATATCCAGATTACTATAAATACCAAATATAAAACATTTGACGATTTATCGATATAACAAATCATATCCATTGATATAAAAACATAAAGGAGGACATAAGTAATACAATTATAATCTCTTTTCCAATAAAGTTAAACAAATTCTGAAATACTGAAAACACAAAATGACCATTTAAGGAGTGAATTAAAAAAGAAAAAAACAAAAAAAAATAACAAAAAAACAAGAGAATAATTTAAATATTATCTGAATATATAAAGCTACCACATACATCAAGAAAATGTGGACGGGTGAGAAAAAAATCCAAAAATGTAAAAAGAAAAAAAAAAGATAAGTAAAATCAAACTAAAAACGGTTGGTGTTGATCAGCATGATCAGTAAGATGGCACTTAGGTAACATTCCATAAACAGTTCCTGCTCGTTGTTTATCGAGTCGCTAAAATTAATTAAACTAACATAAGTCATTGTATAAATTACTCAAGAAACCTTTGCTTTATGAAATGCTGATTTTTACAGTAAGAGCTGTATCAACTAGCTAAACATTACACATATTAAAAAAAAATTTTCAAGCACATCTCAGATCCCTTTGACCTATATGATTTTTGAAAAATATAGTGACCCACGGGGAGTATGACCTCAACTATAATTCAAAGTGACAAGGGATGCAGGTTCTTGTCAACTTCAAAACACAATATTTTGACCTACTTTTGATAAAACATGAATATTGCACATAACATGAGGTCCATAGACATTTCTTGCCAAACTGATAAATTATAAGATTATATAACAAAATACCTATCATTTCCAGTGTATGACATTTGATTTGCTGCCTAAGATTTTGTTACAAATCTGTGATATGGTAATACTTAGCATACATACGATATGACCTCTGAAATTAAAACATCTTGAGTAGTGCTAACTTTGCCTATCCTAATTTGTCTACATGTATTTTTGTATCTGATGAAAGAAGTTAAAAGAAATGCTACTTTGGGCATCAGGAAATTTTGGCCAATCATTAATCAATGACATAGATAAAAATAAATAAAAATTTGTTTAATTTGGACCATTTCTGATAAGTGTAATAATATGTTGACTACTTTTTGTTAGATATTTTTCATTTGGTGTATTTTTATATCCCCTCCCTCGCCATGACCAAAATTTCCATCATACCAGAATTATTATTTAATATAGTATCAGATACAATCTTAAGTGACACCAAATCCCAATAAGTCTATATTGATACCCACAAAGTAATACAATCATAAGCTTGAAATGCTTCAAACTGTGTTCATAGCACAGTACCATGTTGCATGATGAAATAGGAATTGGAAGAGAGATATGGTTTTAGCATTTATGATATATTTCTGAGAATGAAATGAAAATGAAACACAATGCTACAAAATATATCACATCAAATCATGCAGTAGAAACCGGAAAGCCTATCAATTTAACTGTTCTGAAATAAAAAAAAAAGAATCGGAGATACACTTTGAACATACTTAAGTCTGAGAAACAATGACCTCAATCAAGCTGAAATTTAGTGTGAGTTAAGTCTGAAGTACACATTGCAACTTTCGTGCTATATAAAATGCTACGGAAATGATGACATAAGCTAAAAATGTTAACTGATCTACAAGGAATGATATTAGCACTGGGGAAAAACTGGAAGCAAGGAAATTGGGGATTATTGGGTAACAAAGGGCAAAAATTCCAACAAAACAGCTCTGCAAACAGATGTCACAAATATATATATATATATATAAAACATACATTAATGACTGCCAGCAGCCTTTCAACTGTCACACTACAAAATGACACAAGTCTAGAACAGTTTACATTTCTTAATGTTGTAGGTTTTCTAAAAGGGGAGTTAAGAATTATCAACAATCATAAAACTGAATTTAAAACTGATTCATCTTCAATATGCTATTTTTACAGATAGATTAAACATCCAAACACATGATTATCAACCACCTGAGATCCATCCATATCTACAAATACACCGAATCACAGGAACAGTAAAATTCACAACTTTTATTGCTTTTACCCTTTAGGTGCTACATACCAAATTTGAGGAGAATTAGTCTGATTCTAATTAGCCTGGTAAAAAGTTCAAAATGTTTCCAGGTTGAAGCACACCTACACTGCACAGCAACAACAGATCACAGAGGGTCACCAGAATCACTCAGGTAAACTTAAAATCTCTGCCCTTCAAAAAACTCTACTGGAGTAAGTTTTTTGACAATGAAATTCTCCTTCTTTGAGCTTTGAAACCACAAAAATGGGGAAAATAATTCAAAACTTGATGATGACAGATTTCCTTAACCTTTTTTACTGACTTCTAGAGAGATAAGTTCAAGTTACAAAGGTTGTATAAAAAGTAGATTTAAAAGAACCCAATAGAAGAGAACAAATCATTCTCTAGGTCTGTCATACAATAATACCTAGCTTACACATTCATCTCCTAGAACATCCCACAGTCACACAACTATTAACAGTGGCAAAAAATATACACAGTTTCTTTTAGGTTTTCTATTTTGAACATTTTTTCATAAAATTAAGATTTTTTAGAGAATTGGGATGATATAAAATATTTTTGTCAAAAAATTCACATTATCATTATAATAATGCTGTACACTATAAACTCATGACTTCAAGACATGTGGCCACTTTACTGACCACCAGAAATTGATTTTATCATCCATTACAACATTTTATGCAGCTACAGTCTCACATTAGTACATATATCACATTGGCCTATAACATGCAGTTATTTATCATTCTATGGCACGCTGCTGGAGACCATCAGACGAACATTTTGCAATATAACTTTGTGTCATTGTTGGACACAAACAGTGTCATTGCTTGTGTCAAATGTCTTCACCATTGTTTCTTGAGTATTATGCCAGATTTCTATGTAGCAGGCAGAAGATTTAAAAAACGTTTTTGATTCCTTGCAAAGTTGTTACTAAATTTGTCATTCTTTTTTTTTTTGCAGAATGATTCCCCCAAGTCTTGAACAATACTGAAAGCCTCTGAAAATATACCGCTAGGCTACAATATGAAGAGGACATCATCGTTCAAGGGACAAAATGGCAGTGAACAACAGGAAAGCTAAAATCTGGAAGCCCGATTATGATCAAACCGCTGAAGAAGCTTTAGGATTAGAAGTCATGGCAACTAGTGCTGCTATGGTAACTGCTACACGAGTTAGACCTCTCTCGTCCAAAATATCTTGTGTGCTACATATTTGTTCCTGAAAAATAAGAATATTGTTATTAAAGTAACCTAAGTAAAATGTCATGTACTGTTCCACGTTTAAAGCAAGAGTTTGATGCATTCTGTATTTAACCTCCAGACACCAATAGTATTTTATGCCACACTCAACAATTTTTCATTTCCATGGTGGCGGCCAAGTTTTAATGGTGGAGGAGAGAAACAGTTACAACATACCCGAGAAAAGACCACTAGCCTTTCACAAGTAAACTGGCAAACTTTCTTGCAAAATCAGCTTAGGTTCCAGCAGGGCTTTAACCACTTGGCCATGGAGACTCTACACTATAGGTGTATGGTTCACAAGGGAATGGGCCCTAATAGATAAGCAGTGCATTAACTCAATGGCAGAAAGTTACTAAGGCGACAGATGAGACTACCGGTAGATATGAATACTCTGAACACAAGAAACAAGTGATATACATTATGATAAACAATTTTTTTTTCCCAGCATGAAATTATCCTGATATGACACTGACATTTTTACATAAAATATTTTGATGTAAAATCAATATGAAAATGTTCATGTAATATTCAAGAAACTAAATTCTTTGAAACATGCAGTTCAAGTTCAAAGAGCTTCATTTCTTAGCATCACCAACATTTGGCTTGGTTTACTTGTGCTCAATAAAATTCTACTCACATTAATTTTCCTTTCTTTTTTATAGCTTAGATTGGTGTACAATAACAAAAAAGAGATATATTCAGGCCTAAAAATGGTTAAATTCCTATATATTCTGCGACACTCAATTTAACCAATATCTCTGGTTCATGATTACAATGATGATCAAATATACTGACCTGGTTCATGATTATAATGATACTCAAGTTAACCTTGACATATCTGGTTCATGATTATAATGATACTCAAGTTAACCTTGACATATCTGGTTCATGATTATAATGATACTCAAGTTAACCTTGACATGTCTGGTTCATGATTATAATGATACTCAAGTTAACCTTGACATGTCTGGTTCATGATTATAATGATACTCAAGTTAACCTTGACATATCTGGTTCATGATTATAATGATACTCAAGTTAACCTTGACATGTCTGGTTCATGATTATAATGATACTCAAGTTAACCTTGACATGTCTGGTTCATGATAATAATGATACTCAAGTCAGCCAACACCTATTTGGTTCATGATTATAATAATACTCAGGTCAGCCAACACCTATTTGGTTCATGATTATAATGATACTCAAGTTAACCTTGACATATCTGGTTCATGATTATAATGATACTCAAGTTAACCTTGACATGTCTGGTTCATGATTATAATGATACTCAAGTTAACCTTGACATGTCTGGTTCATGATTATAATGATACTCAAGTTAACCTTGACATATCTGGTTCATGATTATAATGATACTCAAGTTAACCTTGACATGTCTGGTTCATGATTATGATGATACTCAGGTCCATTGATATATTTCTGTTGCAAATAATAATAATGATAATATTAAGAATAATAATAATAATAATAATAATGATAATAATAAGAATAAGAATACTCCAGTAAATTCATCAGCAGGAATCTATTGAGAGGATTACAAACACTAAAACCCTGTATGAAGTAAACCATTCAGATTCTGAGTAAATACATTATGAACTATTTTATTTGATACACAAAAAAATAACAAGCAAAAATAATCACAATTGAAATATCAATAAATTACAAAATATAATATCAATTTCAACAATAATTGTTATCACAATAAGCTGATAAACAAGCCAGTTTATGAAACTTGCATATATATATAATTACATGAGTGTAACATGCATGATAGCAAAACCATAATTCAATATATGTTAATTCAGAATGAAAATTACAAACACTAAATGGTTCAACAAAGCAAATATATCTTAGGTTTTAAAAAATTTAGGAAACTGTCAAACAATGTCTATGAAACTTTGTGCTATAAAACAATATGTACATCAACTATGACACAATATATATGTCAATTATGAAGCAATATACATGTAAATTGGATGCAAAATATGTCAACTGTGACAAACTGTGTCAACCACAGCACAATAAGGAAATGTCAACTGTGACACCAAATATTATCTATGAGTCTATATGACATTATGGCCATCTATTATGGCACAAGATGTCAACCGTGACTCCCAATGTTATCTATGACAGTCTATATGTCAATCATGTCTATTATGATGCAAGATGTCAACCATACTATGAAACAATATCAACTATCAAACAATGTGTGTGTGTGTGTGTGTATATATATATATACACACACTACACACACACACACACATATATATGACACACACAAAACTGTCATATAATTTGTCTGTTATACATGTACTGTATGTGACAGAATCACAATAAATATCTTAACTGTCACACAATACATGTGTATATATGTTAACTGTGACTTAATATGTATGTTAACTCATCAACCCCTGAAAAATAATGGACTCTTCTGTAAATCAATGATTTAGGCCAGTCCAAATGTGTCTTTAGGGATTAATGAGTTAACTGTCATATAACATATATTTTAACTATCACACAATACATGTATCAACTTATTTGCCCTTACATGATCTTTTTTACTTCTCTGAGTCTCTGACATAAAAGATGGTTCTCTGTAGATTTGACTTAGTCACTGCTTCCTGTTCTTACTTGAAATATGTGATAATTATTTGTTTAAAATCTTGTGGAAATCACAGATGTTAAAGTCTTTCACACAGGTAATGGACACATATACATGTATTAGACAAAGGTATTAGACATAGATTAGACACATGTATTAGACACATGTATAAGACAGTGTCACACAGCACATATGAACTATAACATGTGTAATAACACACCGAACACATTTACATCGACAAGGAGTTTGCTGCATACCAGGGATTTTCAGCCCTGTTGTAGTGGGCTGAAATAAGGTCCCATTCCCAATGAAAAAAAGCATTTTCCAAACAATTTGCAGTTGAAATTTCCCAATTGAAGTCAAATGAAAATGAATTAAGAGAGATACTTGTATTTTCAAACAGGTTTGTATATTTCTAGATTTCCCAATTTCAACAAAATATTGCTAAAATTCCCAGTTCAATAGGCCCAGGTCCAATTCCCCAAAAAGTGTGAAAAATCCCTGGATACAGTTTGAGTCTAAAACAAACAAAACTGGTGATTATTTATTAGTAAGATCAAGGGATGGTTGGTCAATAATAATTATGACATTAAAAGATGAAAATTTGCATCTCTTTAACATTTGGACATGTGATTAGAATCTATTGACTAAGTAGGCAGTACTAACTAAAATGATAAAAGCTGATATATTTCCCTTTTCTGATACAAAATCATATCTTAAGATACGTTCCAAAAATATACACTGTTTGTGCCACATATACCAATGGTGTCACAATATCCGTTTCGTCATCATACAGGGGTCAAATGTGTCACAGCCAAAATAATTTGCTCAATATAGATCACTGCCTTCAACAAACAGCAATACTGCACAAAAATTACAAAATTTCAGCTACAGATCATGATACTTCTTGACAAAACTGGCTTTAAAAAAATGATACAATTCAGGTTGAATTACAATTCCAAAGCAATACTCCTTAAATACAATCAACAGGGAAGCATTCTACAAACAAGAAACATGACATGTCCAATGGAACCTTGCTTAAAGACCACCTCACTTAGGAGACCACTCCAGTTAGGAGGCCACTTCACAATCAAGACTGTATGTATTCAGTTCATTGAAAAAAAATCTAAATAAATTTTAGATAAGTCCTGACTCTCAATTAAAAGACCACATGGCTAATCAGACCACTAGGAGTCAGTCAAATAAGATAGGTGGTCTTTATAGTTTGGTTTCACTGTATTTATTGCTAATTGAAAGTATTGGAATTTCTGAGTGATTGCAAATGCTTTCAGCAGAAAAACTGTCAAACTACACCACAGGTTATCCTGATTACATAAAATATATCAACATGATTTTATCAACACCTGACATTGATAACTCGGTGTTATATAAAATCTGGTCGTCTCACATGATTGATACAGTATTTTGCATAGCAAGATGAATTTAGTTCTACTATAAAAATATTGCTAAAAAACACTATAGGTTTTCACCAATTATTTTGTTTCTAAGATCTCCGCTAACACAAAATGAATATACCAGTAGTAAATGACAAAGGCAGCATTCTGATACACAGTTGTATTTATAAAATATACCTAATTATTGCTTAAACCTAGACAGCACTGACAAAGCAGAATAGAAAACTTTCTATTGGTCAATCTAATGCATGGTTCTTAACAGAAAATATGTCATGTGTGGTTAGCCAGTATCAATAAGTCATGTGATTAGTCAGTATTTACCTAGTGTATGGTTCTCTATACAGAAAAGAAGTCATGTGTGATTAGCCAGTATTTATTTAGTGTATGGTTCTAAATATAGAACATAAGTCATGTGTGATTAGCCATTATTTACCTTGTGCAAGGTTCTCAATACAGAACAAGTCATGTGTGATTAGCTATTATTTACCTAGTGTATGGTTCTCAATACAAAACAAAAGTCATGTGTGGTTAGCCAGTATTTACCTAGTGTATGGTTCTCAATACAAAACAAAAGTCATGTGTGGTTAGCCAGTATTTATCTAATGTATGGTTCTCAATACAGAACATAAATCATGTGTGATTAGCCTGTTTTACCTAGTGTATGGTTCTCAATACAAAACAAAAGTCATGTGTGGTTAGCCAGTATTTACCTAGTGTATGGTTCTCAATACAAAACAAAAGTCATGTGTGGTTAGCCAGTATTTATCTAATGTATGGTTCTCAATACAGAACATAAATCATGTGTGATTAGCCTGTTTTTACCTAGTGTATGGTATTTATCAATACAATACAAACAACAGCATGTGTGTAGCCTGTTTTTACCTAGTTAGCAAAACAACAGCCATGTGTGGTTAGCCAGTATTTATCTAATGTATGGTTCTCAATACAAAACAAAAGTCATGTGTGGTTAGCCTGTATTTACCTAGTGTATGGTTCTCAATACAAAACAACAGTCATGTGTGGTTAGCCAGTATTTACATAGTGTATGGTACTCAATAAATAAATGTCATGTGTGGTTAGCCAATATCAATCTATTGTATGGTTCTTAACATAAAACAAAAATTATAAGTAGTTAACCAGTATACATGATGTAAGGTCAAAAGTGACAGATATCTGAATTGAAAGAATGATAAAATCAGCACTAGTAAGAAAGACGAACAAGATAAAATATTTTAACTATTGGAGGCTGCAACAGTGTGTTAAACTGAGCCAGCATTGCATGTCTTGAAATATTGCATCCATTAAAACATGATTAATATTGTGAAGTTTATTGGTTAAACAGCTAGATTGATTACAGAAGTACAGGTATTTAATTTCACAGAATTTTCAATGACTGCAACTATAGTGAAATTAAATCCCCCACAAATAAAAGCAACTAAAGTATTAACTCTGAACTTTGCCATATATATCATTATGTTTTAGGATTTTGTCAATTTATATAGGTGTAATTTGGAATAAGGGCCAAAAAATCACTGACTTATGATAAACTTTCTTCTGATGGAATAAGTATTGTATATCTGGAAGTTTTTGCCCCCCTATTTGTTTTGCCCTTTAACAACTGAAAATATATTCACACTGTCTTAAATTCGCCCTAACTCACCAAAGTTTCATGGACGGCATGCATGTCGGTGCTTCAACTATTTAGGATGAAAATTTCACTTTCAATTTAAATTTGTCATCTCATGTAAGTTCAAAAATAATGAAAATGTCTAAGTATATAGCATTTGAATCAAGACATTAAAATCTTCTGCCTAAAGAAAGGATGAAAGTGGAATACTGGTCAAATGAGTACAAACATTATCTAAAATCTCTTTCTCTCTCCAATCACCCTCTTTCTCCCTCCCTACCTTCAACAACCAAGGAACATAACATACACATCTTTTGTTCCCCATAGTCTAAATACACTACCTTTCAAAGTATTTGAAAAGAACTCTGCCTACTTGCATAAAAACTTAAAGTATTCCAGAAGCCTGAGAATTTTACAGCTTATCCTGATGAGTAATTGGCTAGGTAGCACTACTAAAAAATATAGATAGAGAGATAGACAGACAGTAGTTTTTATAATTCCATTTTCATTGTTGTTTTGTAAGATAAGAAACACTATAAAAATACATTTGAATAGTGATGGTCATCATCATGAGGAAGATGTAATACATGTAATAGTGATTTTTTTTATCTATTATTTTTCATTTTTTTCCAGTTTCTGCTGCAGGTGGGCCCTGGACCCCGGTATTACTTTTTCGTTTATGATGAATTATCAAATGTTTCAATGTTTATGCATAATGCACACCCACACAACACATGCACCCATACAACACATACACCCACACAACACATGCACCCATACAACACATACACCCACACAACACATGCACCCACACAACACATATACCACACAACACATGCACCCACACAACACATATACCCACACAACACATATACCACATAATACATGCACCCACACAACATGTGCACCCACACAACACATATACCCACACAACACATATACCCACACAACACATATACCACACAACACATGCACCCACACAACACGTGCACCCACACAACACATATATCACACATCGTATGCCTGTATGATGACAGCAGGTTACCTGAGAGACTTGGTAAGAGACTCAGGTAAGAAACAGAATGGCAAGTGGGAGATGATCACCAATATTTGATGAGATATACATGTTATACATACAATATCTCTATAGTACAGTCATAAATTAATAATGGCACACGAACATATTTTTCATGATGGCTATATCAAAGTTGCACTACAGCGGGTGTAAATATAACCCCAAGTAAGTAAGTATTAATAGAAGCACACAGAATTTGGCTACATGAAAGTCTTGTGGTGTTAGTCGTGGACAGAGAGCTAATTGTTGCACAGTTTTAGAGATACGTATTGGTCGTAATGAGTCTGTGATATCCTCACATGCACAGAGATCATCCTGCAATGAAAGCCAGAACTTGAATACACATCTAAACAAACATTTTGCATATAAACATCTCTTTCATTTGATTAATTTCATCCCTTTTTAATAGAAATTTAGCTCATATAAAATATAAAACTTGACATTTTTCCTTTGATAAAGTTCAAGATATTATAAACCAGAAATAAAACTGATTGCATTACACAAAGATAATCAATTTCACAGCTCAAGAAAAGTAACTGATTTTTACCTCTAAAACAGTGAGAGGAACACAGAACCAAACATGCAGGTCAACTGTAGAAGAGCCAAGCTCATGCTAAACGGTGATGAAACACCCAAACACGAACTAAAAATAAATCTCTGTGCAACAATTAGCTGAAACATTTTTTTATAAAAACATCCTCCTGTTCCCATCCAGGTCCACTTTTCATTTCTAGAAATTGATTACTAACATCATGTATGTACTACATTTATCTAGAGCTGAAACGAACGTTCTAATGAATGGTAAACAGCAAATAGTTTATTTTAAGTCACCATTCGAATATTCTGTCAGATGTATAGTGCGTGTATTACGCAATGAAGAATAATTTTGCCATCAATAATCAACATAGAAAGGAAAAACTGGGTATGGGAAAATTTCTCCTTGACAGATCAACCCCTGAAGTCAACCATTTGGACATGCCCATTTCAAGGAATGGTTAAGTACAATGTCAGTATTCAGGGATGTATGAATTTGAATAAAAAATTTTATAGTAATTTAACATTCAATGTGAACTTGTTTACTCCTGAATAATGACAGTAGACGATACTATTTATTGATTTGGGAGAGTCTAAATGTGACAATGGGGGTTAACAAGTTAAAGGCACTCTTTCATCAATTTTCCAGTACTAAGGTTAACAAAGTCCATATAATTACCTGAGAACATGTAGCAAAAGACAAATATTTGAATACGAATTCAATTAGAGTCATAAATGTTCAAATACTAATTTTTGGTAATCCTTTCAGCTCTAATATTAATAAAGTTAAACTGCTAATTTTGTAGTAATTTTTTATTTATTTCAAAATCTGTTCTTCCATAATGGATTGATCCTGTTTATACCAACCTCCAGATATAATGCAATATTTTGTGACTATAATATATCACTATTAAAATGTACTGCTACCAAAGAACAAAATATTGGCAAAAATATAAGACAAGAAATTAGCATGATTTAGATTAACCTGCATGGGAACATTTCCAGGGTAGAAAATAATACCGAATGAAATACAGCAGATCTTAAAACACATCAAACACTACATCTGTATAATACAAGGGAAATAAAACTTGATATTTGAGAGAGATATATACTTGTAGATCAACAACAGTCAGCTACTGATATATGTACATCAACAATGAAATTGACAAGCAAATGACATGTAACAAAACTTTAAAATCATTAACCTCAGATTTCACAGTTTGGATATGTAAAATACCCAAATAATGCATTTATTCCTGAATTTCACACTGCTATGGAAACATATTTTTATAACACATTTCACATTAACATACTGAAATATTGTTACAAATTAAATCTAAGAACTTTTGCCCTATTTTTTTAAAAATAAACAGCAAAAGTGTAGGGCTGATGTTGCTTTTTAAAGAAAATGATTTTAAAAGTCATCCCATAACAAAGTATATAATGTGGTTTTTTTTCAACATTCCAACAAACCTACAATGGAAAATACAAGCTTTTTATCTCCATCCCCTCCCCTCCCGCTTATATATTTCTCGTTCTATCCCCTTTCTGTCTATCATACATGCACTGACAAAAACACAGATACACACATATTGTGTGCAATTTATATGTGCAGATCAGGAGTCCTATTTCAATGTATCACTAAGTTATGTGGTTCTGTACAAAAGTATAACACTGCCTTATTTCAGCATTTTGTATGAAGGTATATCATATACTCTATATATACATAAATTGAAGAGCTGCCCAGCTTACCTGGTTAGAACTAATATAGTAGTGCAATATATACCTCATACAAATATCTATACAGTTAAACCTACTTTAGTGACCGCCTGTGTATAAAGACCACTTGGTCACAAAGACCATTTTTTGCTGTCCCCAAAAGTACCATTTGTGTACGAATTAACCTCTATATAAAGAACACCTCTCTATAAAGACCGGTTTTCATGTGTCCCTAAGGAGGTTGTCTATATAAAAGTTTCACTGTACATAGTTCAATCCACTGATAGCGTGATCAAAGCACATTACAACATTTCATTTGCTTGACTGATACAAATAATATACACATCTAATAATTACACTATAAATCACCATATCTGAGAAAATAGCACTGCTGAATCATTACAAAAATACAGAAAAATGAATCATTACAAAAATACAGAAAAATGAATCATTACAAAACTACAGAAAAATGAATCATTAAAAAAATACAGAAAAATGAACACTGCTTCATCATGACAAAAATACAATGTCAGAAGAGTATCAAAGTCGTAAATTCAAAGTCTGTATCAAATTCCATGGATAACCAAAATAATTAATTTAAGTTCAATGGGTTTCCTGAAACATGTTCAGCAATGTGATTCCATTATGGCAAAAAAGGAGTAAAATGGTTCATTTGTAGGAGTTTAATGGGGAAAAATTTTGAAAAAAGAGGAATTCCTCCAATTGGAGGAAAATTATCATCCCTGTATGTTAAATAATCTAACATCTCTGAGAAACAATTAATTATGAAATCTTCATTAAGAATAATTGAAATTTTAAAAAAAATTTGAACAGCGTTTAATACCACACAACAAATTTTCAGTTATATGGTGGTGACCAGTTTTTAATGGTGGAGGAGAGAAACAAGTTACAATATACCCAGAAAGAGACCACCGGCCTTCCACAAGTAAACTGACATACATTCTTACAAAAATCAGCTTAGGTTAAAGCAGGGCTCAGCAGACCTGCACTGACCAGAAGTGAGACACTTTATGGTTCAAAGGGCGATTCTCTAACCACTAGACCAAGGTGGCCTAAAACTTTCATTCAGAGTCTATTACAATTTACTAATCACAAATACATCTCACATGAAAGACAGTTTATTTGTACCTTAAAGATACTATAAGGTGCTGGTGGTCATCCATGAAACTTGGTACATAATTACAAACAATTCAACAAAAAAACGGCAAAAATACAAAACAAAGGTGTGTATATCAACCTACCAAATTACATAGAGGAGAAACATTGCTGCGACTGACAATCAAAATTTGTTTTACTTCACAAGAAGTGAATATATTTTCAAATCGCATGGAAGAAGAAGTGTACAAAATCAAGTATATGTAATGTAATTGATCACAATAGAGTCTTAGTGAATAACTTACCCTTTTAACTCCAATCTTTCTGCAAGCTTCTAAAAAATTTTCCACATTTTTCCGACACTTTGCCATTGTTAATTTTGGCTATAAAATAAAAAAAAAAAGATTACAGTAAAACCACCTGTGTATAAAGACCACCTGGTCACAAAGACTTTTTGGCTGTCCTCAAAAGCGCCATTTGTGTACAAATCAACTTCTATATAAAGACCACCTACCTATGTAGACCAGTTTTGTTGTGTTCCTACGGGGGTCCTTATATACAAGTTTCACTATATAATGAATCCTATAAGTTTGGTTTTTTTTTCAGACATCGCACAAATTTTCTCCCAGTAAATATGTACTGTTGTGTTTCTGTCCATTACAATGTAAACAATAGGAAGCTTTGCATACAGAAAAATTTAAAAATTTAATTGATTTTTTTCACTCCATACTCGACATTTTTTCAGTCATATGGTGGCAGCCAGTTTGTATAATGGTGAAAAATAGAACCTGTTATGTACCTGGAAAGAGGCTACTGGCCTTCCACATGTAAACTGACAAACTTTATCACAAAAATCAGCTCAGGTTCCACTGGGGCTCAAACCTGTGCTGACAAGAACTAGGAGACTTTGTGGTTCAAAGTGCACATTTGCAATGTGAATGTAAACACAACAATACAGATGCATTCATTGTGTCTAGAATGTGAAGACATTTTGGGTCATTTCGTTCATTTTAGTGTAAAATGTAAGAAATGTAAGAAATAGGATTCATACCTTCCAATATATGTCTACTGAAAAGGAAAAGCTCACATTTTCCATGGGAAATCTGAACATAATGTTTGCAAAATTTGTCTTTACTGTGTAAAACAATACAATATAGATTTGTAAAACTGTTTTATATTTCCTGAGAAATTTTTTTAAAAGAAAAATGACACAATATGTTAATCCCTGAAACGAAAAGTTGGGAGTAGAATAGGCACTAATATCAGACAAAGTTGGAGTAGAATAGGCACTAATATCAGACAAAGTTGGAGGAGAACAGCGACAAATATCAGACAAGATAGAGAATAGTGACAAATATCAGACAAGATAGAGAATAGTGACAAATATCAGACAAGGTAGAGAATAGTGACAAATATCAGACAAAGTCGGAGAAGAATAGGCACTAATATCAGACAAAGTTGGAGGAGAACAGTGACAAATATCAGACAAGATAGAGAATAGTGACAAATATCAGACAAGGTAGAGAATAGTGACAAATATCAGACAAAGTCAGAGTAGAATAGGCACTAATATCAGACAAAGTTGGAAGAGAACAGCGACAAATATCAGACAAGATAGAGAATAGTGACAAATATCAGACAAAGTCGGAGTAGAATAGGCACTAATATCAGACAAAGTTGGAGGAGAACAGCGACAAATATCAGACAAGATAGAGAATAGTGACAAATATCAGACAAAGTTGGAGGAGAACAGCGACAAATATCAGACAAGATAGAGAATAGTGACAAATATCAGACAAGGTAGAGAATAGTGACAAATATCAGACAAAGTTTCACAAGAACAGTGACAAATATCAGAAAATCAAATATATAAAGTGGACTTTTTATTGTCTCAAAAATTTATCAGATATATTTTCAAGGATAAAATGCATATTTTCTCCCAAAGTCTTCTTTAATTTTAATGAATTTCAAAATGTGAGTTAGACTATTTTATAACATTTCTACTCACCACAGCAGGAGATGGTACATGAATACTGGTGACTGATCGAGGTCTAATGTTGTTAGCTAACTGACACAGTAGAACTCCATCTCCTAAAGTCTCTGGCAAGTTGTCAGGCAATGTAACCTTTAGTTTTGTCTCTATAGTCTGAACAAACAAAAGGATAATCTGTTATGTACCAGTTGAATCCATGGTAACTAATTAATAAATGTTGTGGTTGTATTGTTGTTCATCGTCCCACTAACAAATCTTTCACTCATATGAAGACATCATCAAATGCCGGTAAAGGGCTTCTAATTTTGGCCTATGCTTGGCACTTACGGCCATTGAGCAGTGAGGGTTTTTTATTGTGCCGACACCTACCGTGACATGAGTGGGACCTCAGTTTTACCGGTCTCGTCCAAAGGACAAAGAAAGTCAGCTGCTTCAGCCGATGCTCGAACCTGCGACACTCCGGTTGTGAATCAAACACTATACCGCAGAGCCACTCATTGATAAAAACACAACTGTAAGACTTAGGATATCCCTAAAGTAATTAAACCCATTCACCCCTAAAGACACATTTAGACTGGTCTAAGTCATAGATATACAGAAGAGTCCACTGTTTTGCAGGCGTTGATGAGTTGAGATAAATATGGGTAATGAACCATGAAAAAAAAAACTTTTTGACTGAAACATGATTTAACGAATTTTAAATGCATATGTCAATGCAACTGCATCAATAGACATTGTGAAATAAACATTGTTACCCGTCGTAAGCGGTCCAAATGCTCTGCTTCTTCTCTTAACCTCTCTTCTTGTCGTCGCATTGTAAAGTTTGGATCTGCGTCTTTGTAACTGTCTATAACTTTCATTGTGCTACCTGTAATTATGTTCAAAATATGTATGGTATAATTAGACAACTCGTGAGATAAACATGTTCTAATATATTTAAACTTCATTGATAAACAATATAAAAAATCAAAAGACCACCTGATTCCAAACCTCATCTACAGAACTCAAATTTAAAATTTTAGTTACCCTTATCAGGAGTCAACAGTCACAAAAATTTTCACAAGTAGTACTGAAATCTACATGTTTGAATGCAAAAATGACTTCTTCTGAAAATAGTGGTTGTTGAGTATTCTGTACCAATTGTGACGAGGATTTCTTTCTCACCTATTTCATTTGACTTTGACTATGGATTCATGGTGGGTGTGACTGCTCAACAGGGGATGCCTACTCCTCCAGAGCACCTTGGCCCGATGTCATCAAATTTACTCAGTAATCAAGCTCAACTATCTTTTCATGATTTTAAGGTCAAAACACAGAAAATTTATTCTGTAACTGGACATGCTTGTACACTGATGACATACAATTGTAAATAATGATCAAAATTATTTGCTCATTTGAAAAAACTTCAAAATATTAAAAATTTGTTTGAATATCGTTCTCAACAAATTTATTCATTTTTTTACAGGAAAATCATGTGATGCAAAAAATTATATGTGAATGATGAAAATCCATGTGTTAATATGGTGATACCTTCCCTAGTTTTAAAGATACGATACAAATGACCCCTTCCTTAAATGTACAGATACAAATGATACCTCCCCTAGATGTACGGATACAAATGATACCTCCCCTAGCTATACAGATACAAATGATGCCTCCACCAGATGTATAGATACAAATGATACCTCCCATAACTGTACAGATACAAATCATACTTCCCCTAGATATACAAATACAAACAAAATATTAATGTGGTGATACATACTCCAGATGTACAGATACAAATGATACCTCCCCTAGATGTACAGATACAAATGATGCCTTCCCTAGATGTACAGATACAAATGATGCCTTCCCTGGATATACAAATACATAAAAAAATGTCAATGTAGTGATACCTCCACTAGGCTGTCGGCTCGATATGCTGTAGTTACTAGTTCGTGAATGTGGCCCACCTGGACGTCTTTTGTCCTCATCTGGCGTTGACACACCACCTCTCTAAAAAAGATAACATTGTTAATTTCGAGATCGAGATTAAAGTATACCATGATATTTTCCCTGCATACTCTAATTGGCACTCGTGGTCTTTTCATATTTAGACTATACAATATTGTTCAACTGGCCTAGGTCAGTTCAATTTCAATTTGAATTTTGTTTCATGCCACACTCAGCAATTTTTCAGTCATACGGTGGTGGCCAGATCCCGGATTCAATGTACCCAGGAAGAGAGCACCAGCATTCTGCAAATAAACTATCAAACTTTCTCACAAAAATCTGCTTAGGTTCCAGCAGGATTCGAACCTTCACCGACTAGTGGTGTCTAGGTAAGTCCACAAAAAATACTGACAGCTAGACTAGACCACAGCCAAAAATTAAGTAAACTAATGAGTATGGACAAATTAGAGGAATAAAGTCTGATAAGTTTGTTTATTTTTCACAACCTTAATATAAACAGCCATCAAGACATACTGGTGACAATAAATTATTTTGTTTACCTTGGAAACAAAGTTATTCACAGCATCTTTCTGTATCTGTCGAAGTTTGCCATCTTCAACACGACCTCGTGTTTTGTTTGTATCCACTTGTTGATTGGTTTTCATATTTTGTTGTTTTTGTCGTAATTCTTCCTCCTGCAAATATCATTTATGAATTGTCAATGGAAGCTATTTGTGAAATCAATACTGATATACTAAAGCAGAACACTTCTCTAATTTGATGCTTTAAAATTATTCAAAATTTGATTAAAGTTATTCTGAATTGGATAATTTTAATTATAATTTTTTTTACCGTAGTTGCCATAAGTATTACAAAGGTTAACAGAGAAAAATATTTCTTACAGATCTTACATCTAATTATCATGTACGAGTCATTTCATTAAAATTATGCAACACTTTACAACAACTGCACTACATGCAGATCAATTTACTGTTGAATCAATGTTCAAAAATCTGACAAAACCAGTTTTATTAGGATTCCCATCACCAGACAAAGTTAAAAACAGGACACTTAGTCATTGCTCTGGGTAAAAATTTACCAACACCCTTTTTGTGTATACATGTCTAATTGTGTGTCCATAAGCTAAACAAATTCTGTTTTTCTCAATTAAATTCTGATACCATCCCACACAAAAAGATTTTAATTAGTAAGAAATGTTATTTACTTTATTAAAGACTTTGTATAATAACAAAATGAAAAAGAGTACCAATAAGATGTATTTTAAAACGTACACAACACAGTCATAATGAGACACATCTCAGAGTTGTTTTATTTCATTTAGTCAAACCGAAGTGGTGTGATTGTAAATATAGATGTATACATGTAACATTCATTCACAAAAAGTTGAAAAACAAAAACAAAAAAAACAAAAAAATTTGGTGTAATAGAAAACAACATTGATAACAAAATCAAATATACAGTCAGAGATAGAGTACAGCTGTGGAGAAGAATTATCTCCCTTGAATTAATGACCTTCGAAACTAGAAACAAGACACAAACAATGAAACATGTTTACAGATATTGTTAAAATGTGGACTAGAAACCATAGCACCATAGGTAAATATGCTACCAAATGCCTAACACCATGCTCTACTATCAAAATTGCCCTATAATTTCTTATGATTCAGCATATTTTATAAGGTGTTCTACACCAAAATAAGAACAAGAATGAAAATTGAGATAGCAAAAACATTTGAGACTTGTCTTGAAAGACCACATTAATAAAATCGTTTTGTTAAGCATTTCTATTATAATGATCCCTCTTGAGAGACCACCCGTCTTGAGAGGCCACACTCCCACAGCAGATGGGGGTGGTCACTAAAGATAGGTCCCACTGTATTTAAATCAAATTGCATGCTTGAAATTTCCACTAATTTATTAAACTCTAAGTAAAGAATGAAACAATAAAGAAATTATGCCAGTATCAATGATTTTCATACTTAAATGTTCTTCAATGTAACTTCCTATAACGGCCTCTAAACACCTACTTCAGTATAACAACAAAAACATATAGCTCGATTATTTTACTCAATGAAAAATAAAAATTATCAAATAATTGTTTGAATGGTCATTGACCAATCGTAAACAATGACAACAACTACAGATTACAGACAGAAGCCAGAAGAGAAATTTGGAACAAAATCCAAATTACATAAGATATAAATCAAATCATGCATTATGTAGGCTAATTTTATATTCGTGTAATTGTTGATCATTGTAGGTGCTCTGATTTACGACTTGTGACCTCCTCTACGTTTCCAAAATTTTACATCAATGAAACAAACCACAAAACTGAGAACGCCCTTGAATACATATAAACTGTTTAACATCCAGAACAGCCCTCATACTATTAACTACAAGATGCCTGTGCATCATAAAATCCTTGAACTAAACATGTATCTCCTGACTGTAACAATAAAACCCAGCATTCTTCACCAATACCATATATCAGTGAATCATGAGCTACATTACAAAAACCAAAACCTTAACTGGACAGACTGACACAGACAACACATACAGCCCCCCCCCCCTCCCCCCGCGGTAGGGTACAACTAAAAATTAATCACCTTTTTAACATGTAAACATTAGTCCAGGATTCTTAAAATCAAACCTTTTCATTTAAATACCTTTCAAAATCCAAGACATTTTATGAGATAAAATATAAACTAAGGGGAATAACTCTAAGATTAAGGGTGTTAGGGGTACAATTTTTGTATGTGAACAGTGACACTGCATCTACTAAAAATGTATACCTGCACCATATATGGGGAGTCTAGAAAAAGACAGATATGGCCCAGACAAATAAATAAAACAAAGGGGAATAACTCTACGGATAAGAATGATAGGAGCATAATTTTTGTAATATGCGACACATGAGGTACTTATGGACAGCCACACAGCAAAACTAAAATCCACCCCAAGAACCAATGGGACTAATCAAAAATATGTACACAACATGTAAATGTACAGCACTCCTACCTCCAGTTATTTTACTCTTCGAATGTTAACAGAAAGATAGAAATACTTAATGTGGCAGAAAGATAGAAATACTGCATATGTAGTTACTTTCAATTACTTAACATTTAAGATGCACGGATGCGTATCCCGTATGAAAAGGGTTAAGGCAGTGGCATGTCACGCGCTACCTTACGCAAACAAAATATCAGAGACATCAGATCAGTTCTTAGTCTTCTCATTCAGGCTTTCATCATTAGTATAATTTACATTGTGCAAAACAGAGCTCGTTGGCCGAGTGGTTAGGGTATCATCATTTAAACCATGAGGTCTGTCACCTCTGGTCAGAGAAGAATTGATCATGAACCTTGCTGGAACCCAAGCTGATTTTGTGAGAAAGTTTGCCAGTTTTCTAGCAGAAGGCAGGTGGTCTCTTTCCCAGTTCATTGTAACCAGATTCCCACCTACACTATTGAAAACTGGCCACCACCATATAACTGAAAAATTGTTGAGTGTGGTGTAGAACATTATTCAATAGAAACTATTTCAAACACTGTGCAACACGTCTTAAACTATTAATACCTTTAACATAGGCACACTCACTATCCCCTTATCAATGTGTATAAAACTTGCTAAACACAACAAATACAACAAAAAACAATAGCCTAGATACAAACCCTTGCCTTACCAATACTGCTAACAACAGATTCACTGAAGCATTCATAACTGGACAAAATCAAAACAAGGAACTACTAATAGCAAATAGAACACTGGGGAATGACTGAAGCAGAAGTAGCAGAGGCAAGGAGAGTCACAGACAACACCAGACATCCAAAGTCTCTGTTATTGAAATTCCCGACATTTACACCAAATAATGTGCACCATGGGTAGTCATATATATTTATATATACGACAAGGTGGCTATGCATGTGTCAAACATATAGAAAATCTGTGTTTTAAACAAATAGATAATTTTAAAAGATAAAATACTAAACAATATCATGCAAAAAAAAAAAAAATTAAAATGAACCGAAGACCCTTTTGCCACATCAGAAACCAAAAAATTGTTAATCTGGCCTTGTCTGTGCAAGTTAGCTTTCAGCAGGTTTGAAAAAAATGAAACAAAACAAAACTTACAGGTTTTAATTTTCTCCTATCTGGTTTACCTATGGTGCTCAAGTTTCGGGTCGTAGAGGTTTTCTGGAAAAGTATAGACTGCTGGGATTTCAATGTTGTGACATTTTGCCCAGCAGTATCTTTAGTACTATTCATTTTACCAGTGCTTCCCATGGAGACAGATAGTGTGTGTTGATTTGATGCGAGGGTATTGACCACTTCACCTAGTGCACAAGTGTTCTTAGTCAGCTCAACCTTGTCCATAGGTGCTGTACCACTTTCTATAACAGTTATCACTGAACACAGAGAACTAATACTACTTCTTGAACTTGTTCTACTTAATCTAGAAAAGTCTGTCGCTTTGTCATCTGGTGATAGAGACAATATGTCACCATGTGATTGAGATAATTTGTCAGCTGGTGATAGAGATAATGTGTCACCTTGTGACTGAGATAATTTGTCATCTGGTAATAGAGATAATTTGTCATTTAATGACAGAGATAGTTTATCAACTGTTGCTGCTTTAAACTTGTCTATTTCACCCATTTTATCACAGGTCTCATTTACTTTTCTTTTCACATCTGATGCTGGATTAGACGAGGATTTTTTGCTGGGAACTGGTGGATTGGCATTCTTTCTAGTTGATGTCATATTTGAAGTTTTCAGGTTTGTTTTATCACATGATGATGATGGAGACTTGGTAGTTCTTCTGACAGGCTCGGGGCATTGTCTTGTTGTGTTTCCATTAAACTTATTAGATTTAGTAGTGCTCTCACCATTAGTTAAAGTTTTAATAGATTTCCTACCTTCAGTTTCTTGTTTTGATTTTCCACCATTGATAATACTTTGGTTAAGGCTGCTTTTTTCATTAGTTTTGGATTTAGCAGACCCCTCTTTGCTCATCACAGAAGAGTCAATCACACTGTTTTTGTCTAGAGCTGTTGTCTGTGATAAATTCTTTGTATTTAACTGTGATTTAGAAAGTTCACCCTTCCCTTTAGTAGAGAGAGAACTTGATCTGTTGTTTGTGATGGATTGTGATGCATTTTCTAACCCTGTAGACTGTCCCTGTTTGGCTGGTAAGCACTGTGAGGATTCAACAAAACCATTCAACTCCACTAATATGACATCAGTTGGACTACTAGATTCCTTCAGAGATGATTTACTTTCCTTATGTTTAGTATCAGATAATGATGTTTCACATATATTTTTACCACTGTCAAGAGAGCATTTAGAGGTTTTATTTTTAACTCCTCGTTCTGTGGATGACAAAGCTTTCTTGCCTGAATGAAGGGATTCATTGCTTGCTGAAGGTGCTTTGGTTGATTTTTTCACACTGGGTCCTATGTCAGGATTTTTTTCACTGGTTAACTTTTTTTTACTGCTTCTAGAATTTGGCACTTTATCATTGTCTGGTTGTTTCAATATCTTTTGACTTTTTGTATTAGAAGTAAGTGTATTGTGTTTTGGTAAACTACTTCCAACTGTTGACTTTGAACTTTTTCCAACTGACCTAAGTGAACTGGAGCTACCACTTGACCTAAGTGAACTTGAACTCCCAGACTTTGACAAAATCTGCCCTTTAGAATCGCCTTCAGGAATTTTGGTACTAATGGAATTGTTACTGCCTGCTGGAGATCTTGTTTTATTATTGATTTGTTGTTTTGAAGCTTTAACATTAAGTGTGTTGTTTCTATTTGGCTGGTAATTTGATAAAATTTTACTTTCGGGGACTGTTTTCGATGAATCTTTTTGGCTGTTACATTTGTTAATTGAGGAATTAGGGATTGGTGACTTTGGTTTTCTTGTATTGCTTAATGTTGAGGATTTTTCAGTGATGGTGTCTGGCACTCCTCCATCTGGTTTTACAGAAAGTGAACAATAATCAGTTTTATTTTCAGCTTTTTGTAACATGTATGTTACATTTTTGGTCACTGTCGGTGAATCGGTCTGTCCTTTTGCACTTTCACTTCCAGAATTTACCAGAAATGTTCTCTCCACTGTATCTTTGGACAAATCAGAGGGTTGTAGATTTTTGGATTGTAGTGAATTTTTGGCTGGTCCTGTAGCTTTACTTTCTACAGTGTAAACATTTACTTGAGATAAATTGGGTGAGACAGTTGAAGCAAACCTTACTTCTACCTCTGTTCCACTTTGCAGTTGAAGTGGTTTACTATTTTTAGATAAATGATTTTGTTGCTCCAAATTTGAGGAATTACAAGCTCCTGAAAATGAAGATTTTTCTGTGACAACATTCACAGAGTTTTTGTTCGAAACAACAGTGACAAAATCTGATGTAGAATTGGTCACTGTGTCAGACCTTTGTGCCCCTGAAATAGACCCATCCTGTGCAATACCAACAGAGAGATCAAAGGGTTTGGATACAGTTACTGATTTAATGTTTCTTGGAGGGGGGACAGGTTTAGAACTTACTGGAGTTAGATGATTTTTCTTAACACTATTGACTGCAGTTTGTGGTGCTCTAGTGGTGGCACTTGTTCGACTTGTTGATGTGGAAGGTCTTCCGAGTCTGTCAGTTGCCGCACTCAGTTTTGATGCTGAAGACTGTGCTGATGCCACCCTGTCTGCAACTTTGCCACGTCGTGGTACAACTGCTCCAGGACCGCTTTTATCTGCACCAGATTTGTGAAGTGAGGATGTGGATGATGCTGGGCTTGGTCCAGCTGACCCTGTTGATGAGCGTGGACTAGGACTTGGACTGTTGGGAGATTTGCCATTGACAGTACCACTGATAATGTAAAAAAAAAAAAAACAATAACTGATTACAGTACTGCAGAAATATTTGTTCATAAAATATCATTTTTAAAAGTACTTTTGGGAAATCATATTTTGTCAGAGGAACAAATTCTGCTATTGAAATTGTACATGTCACTAACTGGGGATAGAAAATAAATTTTGTAAAAACAACTTTTTTTTTCTTCTTCACGAAAACCAAATCTTTTAATCTTATCATTGTGCAGTTTCAAACAATCAACTAAATTTCAAATAATTTATTTCCAGTGCCAATTTCATGCCAGATTTCTTAATACAATATCATTCTGAAAAAAATAAAATAGAAGAAAAAAAGGTGATCTGAATTATGCTGACAGTAAAAATTTGACACTGAAGAATGGAAAAATATTAAAACACAAAATTTAGATGTGTTTAACTCCTCAACCATTGCTCTCACATTAAGACTCACCCAAAACAATGGATAGTATGGTCTACTACCATAATTCAGGAGTGAACAAGTTCATAAAGCATGTAAAGACAAATTATTCTAAATCATACACCCCGGAAGTCTGACAGTAGACTTCACCATTCTTTGAAATAGGCAGATCCAAATGCGATTTCAGGGGTTGGTGAGTTAAGATATTCTTGATCTGTATCAAACATCTATCAAGAAGAAATATTAAAATTAGTTGTATGCATTATCTACACATGCTCATTAATATTCCTAACAATTTTCAGTGTTGTTTAAATCAAATAAAAATTGAAAGAAAACTGTACTAAAATTTGTTCCTCATAATCTTCAGGGATCATGATGAATTAATATGTTTCTGTAGACTAAGATTTTTGCCATATGAAATTAAAATGTTGTTTGCATATATTCAAATCACTGATTTCTTTGAGAAAAAATATTTGACAAAAAAGAACAAACTGAGATAACTGTAATCGACGATAAACAATTATATGTACAATCATAAATGGGCTGGGTAACGGTAGGTACAAATCAAAACTGTTTAAGTAAATATTTATATCATAATAAGGACAGTAGTGATATTTTGAGGCAGCTGGTTTCCTCAATTATTCTAAACTTTTGGGATGTGTGGCGTGCGTGACTGCTTGATACAACATGGTCACTAAAAACAGGTGGCTGCACAAACAGGTATTACCATACTCCTTTTTTTTTTTTTTTAAATATGTTATATAATTCACCATGTTTAACCCTTTGCCCATGCAAACACTAAAACTGCATGAGTAATTATTAATAATTAATCCAACACATTTCTAAAGTCTTGATTTTTTTCTTCAAATTGTCTGCTCATTTTAATGGAGTATTTTATTTTTCCAAAAGAGCAACATAACTCATATGAATTTTAGCTTCTGTACCAACTTCTGTCGTACAACTCCAAATTACAGCAAAATAATTACCGTGAATGTTCCCATTTAGCATAGTTATTGAAGTACCAGATGATGTTTGGAAACTGAAATTCATTAAAAATGAGGTTAAGATGATCAGTCTTGATCCTGAAGTTGAGATAACAGGATTTGTTTGTTTGTTTATTATTGTAACAGGATTTGTTTGTTTGTTTATTATTGTTTAACGTCCCACTCAAGAATCTTTCACTCATACAGAGATGTCACCAAATGCAGGTGAAGGGCTTCAAATTTTGGCCTATGCTCGGCACTTACGGCCTTTGGGCAGTTAGGGTTCTTTAACGTGCCAACACCTACTGCGACACGGGACCTCAATTTTCACTGTCTCATCCAGAGGACAGGAAACCAACCTGCCACCGGCTCGACCCGAACTCACGACCTCACAATCAAGAGTTGAGTGCGCTACTGACTGAGCCACTCGAGAGAACAGGACATACACCAAGTATAAATAGATGCAGATTAATACTTGCATAAGAATCAATCAAATCGGCATCGTGCTCAGAATTCTCCATTCTTAACACTAACAGGGTGATTTTGGTTGTCATTATCTGCTTCATTTTCAACTAAACTGAATGAATTTACACATGAAATACCATTCGAATCATTGTTTGAATAGATATATTCAGGATCATCACCCTCAGAATCATTAAAACTGCAACGCAGAATATCTTGAAATTCAGCCATGTTAACGAATATCTAAATAGAATTGGTTCATGAATATTGATTTTACGCAAATATTCGAAAAGAAGACCCATGTTGAATTTTGATTGGTTAAAAGATGTATTATCTCTAAATAAGAATATTGGGAATTTCCTGTAGAGAAACATCAGTCATCAAGAAGCACTGTAAGGAAATAATCCAGAGGTGTCAAAAGTCGCTACATGGGAATAGTGTAGGGGCGTCAAATGGCACTTACAACAGAATGGAAATCGGGCACCTAAAGGTACAAATGGGGCAAAAGCTTAAAGGGGCATTAGCTATGTTTACCAAAAAAATCATTTTCATTTTTTTTCGACATCCACTACTTGTACTTGATTTACAAAAACAAATAAGAGCTATACACAGGCATAACAAATCTTATGTTATATTTTTATATGTTTTCTGAAATAAGGTCAGGTCCAGTGTGGTATTCATATAGAAATAGCAAGGTTGAGTTCATCAACTGCAATTAAAAAAGTGGAAAACCTGGGATTCTGAAGCAATTTTCACAAAATATATAGGAACTTAAGAACTTTTATGCTTATATCTCTTTTTTGTTGTATTAATCTAAGTATTAAAAAAAGGAAGAAAAAAAAAAATAATAATACAGTTAATGCTCTACTAATGTAGTAATTTTTTCCTGTTAAATATCTTATTTCTGCATTGACTAAATTAAAAAACAACAACAAAAAAACAAGAATTTGTTTTTAAATTTCTTCAGTGCACTCAACAAAATAAAGAAAACCTGACACGACTATCTGAAAGTTTAAACATCTGATCACACAATCTTTTATACACAAATTGTTCTTGTGTTACAAATGTAAATAATACACAGATTAACAAATCAGGGCTATGTTTGCAGCGATATCGCTAGAAGCATACCCATATGACAACAGGAAGGTGAGCTAGTCACTTCTAGCACAGATCTACACAAGCATATTACATTTACCGTTGAGAGCAGAATTATGTGTAGCGATACATCCTTCACTAGACAGTCGTTGCTCTTTGTTCATGCAATGTTAAAAACACATGTAACACCAAAGAACATAGTATAAGTTGAAAAAGAACGACATTCTATACTTATTTTTTCTGAAAATTTTCTGAATTTGTCTAAACCTGAATTTTCCCTTGATTCTGTCTGCTAGATAGATGAATTCAGTAACAGCCTGCAGTAACTTTAATTTCATGCTAGCAACATTGTCTTACAAAAGAAGTGAAAATAAGCATTGGAAAGTTCAAATTATATATATAAATATATATGTGTGTGATTTACATAACAGGAAAATGCATGTAAAATATGTAAATTCCATGGCGTTACCAGACAGTATGAGCACCTAGATAAACAATCCTAGATATACAAAGATACTTCCATGAAAGAAATAGTGTCTAATATGGAAAGCTTCTAGAAGTAATGAATTCATTCACATTACCTTGAACCATTCCTACGTTGTAAGACAGGTATGCTTCTTGACGACTGGCTGCAATATTAAGGAGATTACGAAATGATTTGTTTTTTCTTTGTTTCTCTACCTATAAATCCACATGACTTTTTTTTGTGACATCTACCAATACATGACTGAATCCATCAGCCAATGTCTTGAGTTTATCATAGCGCAAGTCAAAAGAAAATAAATAGAGAAATAACAAAAGTAATGAAAAAATCGAAAGTGACGAGAACAAATGTAATGTATACAAATAAACATCAAACAAAAAAATGTGATGAAAGAAAAAAAGTGTAAGTGGTCTCAGAGCCTAGATGTTTTGACCTACGTTAAAGATATGACTAGTATTAGGTGATCAAGAAACATGAAACAATGATGGAAAAGAGTAATCTACTATTAACAGGAAATTAATAGCACAACAACCACCCTGGACTTTGTATCAGTTACTTAATTTATGAGTATCATCAATGATGACACATATTATGAAGATATATATACGTTGAGACTCAAGGTATGATACGCTAAATATATTTACTTCTTGAGCTGATTAGTGCGAGATGAAGCAGCACTAGTGTTAGAGGGATGGGTTTTCCCTGTGTCTGAGACAGTTCTTCTATAATGTTGGTTTGTATTAGAAGTCGCTCGATCTTCTTTGTTGAAACTTTGGGAACTTTGTATAGGTTTTCTGGAATACATAATTGTTAGTTATACCTGGATACATATTAACAATACCTCCATTGCTTAGATATATACATATATATATACATGTCCAATTATGTACTGGAATTTTAGCACTTGTTGTACCATTAATTTTTTAAGTCTCTGTAGCACATTCATGTATGTATGCATAACACATTAACCCTTTCCACCCCTGCAGACCTTAATAGAACAGTCCAAAACAATACAAAATAATATTTCATGTAAATGCATGGGGTTAAAGGGTTAAATTTAGAGTATGCATTGACTATGTACTATAAAATTAATATATATATAAAAGAAATTAACAAATATTATGTGCATTAAAAACATACTTAAAATGAGTGGAGTACCTGTTTAACATGTATGTAGTTTCTGTATTTATCCTCTAACATCAGTTAAACTCTTGATTAGTTAATTACAAGAAGAATGGAAATGCTTTTCAATGCAACAAGATAACAGGAGGTTTCAAGTGTTCAGGAAAGGTTTTTACATGCAGTCTGATGGTTTCAGAGAAGGATACATTGATAAATGTCTTGAAGAATGTTAATGGAAATTTTTTTGTCTACCTCTTGGGAGAAATTATTTGTATATTTAGGGAAAAAATTCACTTAGGTCAGATTTATCCAAGGTGGTGGTGGTTTGACAAAATCCATCACAATGAGTAAGTGTTAATGAACAAAATAAAAACACATGAAATTATTTTGAAACAAACGTGATAACTGAAAACTTAAGTGATCAAGTGCGCTCTAGTAGTGTATATATACACATGTAACTTATGACCTATCATTGAAACTCAATAAGAGAGCACATATTAGGTTTACAAAGTGAAAATAGGAATAAGAAATTTGGGGGGAAAAAAAAAAAGAAAAAACAGGCTATTATCTCACATCAAAAACCCATTGAATATTACCACTGTACCTATGGTTCATGCTATAATTGTCTGGCGTTTTCCCGTCATACCGCAGTCCTGGCGGTGTGTACCCTGTGGCATGACTGACAGGTGGATACCCTGGTGAAGTCGGGTAATACCCAGGGGAATACCCTGGAGTACTCGGTGAATACCCTGGAGTACCTGGTGTATAGGCAGATGAATACCCAGGTGTGCCAGGTGAGTAGCCCGGAGAACTTGATGAAGAGTACCCTGGGGTGGCTGGTGACATGTTACCAGGACTACTGGGAGGTAAGTAACCAGGCGAGCCAGGAGAGTAGCGATCAGATGTATGCCAACTCTGATAATAGCTGTAGCTGTAAACAAAATGCAACATGGTAGTACAAAGCATGCAATTTTATATCCAGATTAAAGAAATGTGGTTAGTGAAAGCGTTAAAAGACACTTCAGCGTATAACAAGTGAATGTTTCAACAGAAAGGTATCATTATGTCATAATCACTTTCATGACAATTTAGTTTCAAAGAGACTATCACATAATGATGCCTTCAGCTAATTCCATATTGGTGAAGATAAATGCAACATGTCAGTGATCAAATGCAACAGAAATTCAGTTCAAAAGCATCTTAAACTCATCAACCCTGGAAAACAATAGACTCTGTTGTAGTTTAATGACTTAGACCAGTCCAAATGTTTCTTTAGAGGTGAATGAGTTAAATGTTGTCCAGCATCTGAGGCCATCAATGAAAATAATTTGTTTGGTGTATCTCATCATGGATTTTCAGAAATTGGTTTGTAAGTAGGTAATTTTTTATATATACATTTTACTTTAATTTCAAAATGAAAATCAAAATCAAATTCCCAATTTATCGGAGGGAAAAAAGAATGGAAAAGTGCTGTCAGAAATGGGTCAAGGCTACTTTGGTATGTCAATTAATACACACCAAACAAATATGTATTTATTTTTGGCCCAAGTAGACATAAGTCTAGCCTGTCAGAAGTTAAGTATTAGAGCAGTCTAGCATGTCAGTTCTCATGACAGCATGTCAGTTATCATAACAGAACATGTCAGTTATCATGATAATAGAACATGTCCATCATCATGACAGAACAAAACATGTCAGTAATCATGACAGAACAATGCATGTCATTATCATGACAGAAAAAACCAGTTCAGTTATCATGACAGAACAGAACATGTCAATTGCCATGACAGAACAGAGAATGTCAGTTATCATGCATTGATGCAGTCAAGCACGTGAATAATTACATGTTGCAGTGTCATGTGTCATAAGCCATGTCAAGATAATAGCATAAATATATATGCATGTGTATTTATACATATAGCATTTTTAGAGTATTAAAGTAGACCAGGTCAAAATGGTAGTCAAATATTTCCATCTATTGCAGGTGGGGTTTCATGGCTTGGAAAAATGATTTAAAATTTTTGGAATATCATCTTAGAAATTTGATAAAGAGGTGATTATTACATCTACATGTAAAATCATATGTACATGCTGAGATTGAGAGTAAAAAGCTTTTATCCACTTTAATCTAAAAGAATAAATTGTATCTACAAAGATTTATAAGAAAAGAGTACATATGCACATATACAGTCTAAATGGACATTTTCATTTAATCTAATTTTGGGTCGACTTGAAGAAACGCATAAGGGTCCATCTGAAAAGACATTTTAAAAATATAAAATACAGTAAAATGGTTTCCTGAATGGGGGACATGTAAAAGAATTAATAAAAATTAAAGGATGCTTAAGACCTGTATTTGATATACAAGCAAGATACAGAATCAGATGCAGAGTAAACAGATGAGATACCATGCTTCCAACAATGACCTCTGACATTAAACACAATCAGTTTCTGTTTAGTATTTAATCATTGTCACACATCAACAAGGGTAAAATGTTTGACATCAGCTACTGCCACTATCTGGCATTAACTCATTCACCCCTAAAGAAACATTTGTATATGCCTAAATCATTGATTTATAGAAAAGTTCATTGTTTCTCAGGGGTTGATAAGTTAACTACTACATTATATAACCTATAAGATTCAACTATTGCAACTGTCTCCTATTAACTATTTCAGTGTCTCACAACAACTATTTCAACTGTATTGCAGCAACTATTTCAAGTGTCTTTTATCAACTATATTTTCAGTGAATATCACTTCCCTGAGGTTGATAAATCAAGGTGTGAACCATATCAATAGTCAATAATTGTATAGTATGATATACATCTTAAACGAGTGGTTAAGATGCAACTGATGTTGGATTGTATGGTTATACATGTCTCATTGTGCAGAGTGACTAGAGTCAGAACTAAGATACACATATATGTCAAGAGACTAGAGTTGAAACTGACTTATGAGTGATAATGATGACGATGATGATCTGACTTGTTGTAGTCATCAGTTTGGACTATTTATAGCCTTCCCATCCCGTCGAGGAAGGAAAAGATGTGCAGGAAACTTTGTTTGTGTCCATCTTGAATGATACATATTTCCAACAGATTTGAAGTGCTGATACACTTCTATAACCAAACAAAGATACAACACTATACAAACTAGAATTAACAACCATCTAAGCATAGAGGGGAGGGGTGAAAACTCAGTTATGAAAAACTGGCCCACCCATGGATAAATTTTATTGTTGAAAATTCAATACACTACCAACTGAACCATATTCTCCTCTAATCTGTTTCAAGTGACTGAATTGATAAACAAGTTTGTGTCAAGTGGCCAGAGATGGAACTGACATACCAGATTTTGAGCTGACATACAAGTCTGTGTCCAGTGACTAGAGTTTGAGCTGATATACAAGTCTGTGTCCAGTGACTAGAGTTTGAGCTGATATATAGGTCTGTGTCCAGTGACTAGAGTTTGAGCTGATATATAGGTCTGTGTCCAGTGACTAGAGTTTGAGCTGATATACAAGTTTGTGTCCAGTGACTAGAGTTTGAGCTGATATACAAGTCTGTGTCCAGTGACTAGAGTTAGAGCTGATATACAGGTCTGTGTCCAGTGACAAGAGTTTGAGCTGATATACAGGTCTGTGTCCAGTGACTAGAGTTTGAGCTGATATATAGGTCTGTGTCCAGTGACTAGAGTTTGAGCTGATATATAAGTCTGTGTCCAGTGACTAGAGTTTGAGCTGATGTACATGTTTATGTCCATTGACTAGAGTTTGAGCTGATATACAAGTCTGTGTCCAGTGACTAGAGTTTGAGCTGATATATAGGTCTGTGTCCAGTGACTAGAGTTTGATCTGATATACAAGTCTGTGTCCAGTGACTAGAGTTTGAGCTGATATACAAGTTTATGTCCAGTGACTAGAGTTTGAGCTGATATACAAGTTTATGTCCAGTGACAAGAATTGAAATTGAAATACAAGATTGTTTTCAAGTGACCACAGATAGAAATGACATATAAGTTTGTGTCAAAGGACTAAAAATAGAACTGACATACATGTTTGTGTCAAGGGACTCGAAATAGAACAGACATAAAAGTTTGTGTCAAGAGACTACAAATGGATCTGATATACAACTTTGTGTCAAAAGACTAGAGATGGAACTAACATATAATTTTGTATCAAAGGACTAGAGATGGAACTGAAATACAAGTTTGTGTCAAGGGACTAGAGATGGAACTGACATACAAGTTTGTGTCAAGGGACTAGAGATGGAACTGGCATACAAGTCTGTGTCAAAGGCTTAGAGATGGAACTAACATACAACAGTGTTCTCAGACACGCAAAACCTGCATGAATCACGCAGTTTCATTACAAAACACACATAAAAGCAAAACACCCCTCGTGCATTTACGCATAGAGGATGCCCATACATTATCATTTATATTGTCATTATGATGGTAACACTACAAAGAAGCCAGTTCCCTGTTTCGGTATCCTTACTTTGTAAACAGTGTCAGTGATTATAAAACAATTTATCGTAAAAATTTAGTGTATTTGTCAATGTAAAACTTTTTCCAAGACCTTCCCAACTTCAAAAACTGCTGCATGATTCTTATCAGTTGAAGGTCAGTTTTAATGAACACAGCTTGCACTTGCAGTGTCCTGACTGAAGACTTCAAATTCACAGGGGGGGGGGGGGGGGGGGGGGGTGCCAAGATAAAGGAATGATTTGAAATCTTTACGGATTTTGAGTATGCAATTTTTACATTGTATCAAAATACTTTCGAATCCCAATGCTGTCATAACATGAAAGTCCATTAATTGACAATAGATGTTGAACAGTGTATTATCCACAGATGATGTCACAATTGTATATCACAAATTTTTTATCAAAATCAGATCCACAGGCACTTTTGTATACATGTATTAATGGGGGTTGAGATCAGATGAGTAAAATAAAACTTTTTTTTGTTGCTTTTTATTCAATTTGATGCATATGTACCCCCAAATTGTGTCCTTGTACCCCTATTTTTGCTACCAATGGGGTACAAAAAACCCTATTCTGAAAAAGCAGTGGGAACACTGATACATGTTTTGTCAAGGGACTAAAGTTGAAATTGACATACAAGTTTGTGTAAAAGGACTAGAGATGGAACTGACATACAAGTTTGTGTAAAGGACTAGAGATGGAATTGACTTTGTGTCAAGTGACTAAAGTTGAAATTGACATACAAGTATATGTCAAGGGACTAGAGATGGAACTGACATACAAGGTTGTGTAAAAGGACAAGAGATGGAACTGAAATACAACTTTGTATCAAGTGACTAAAGTTGAAATTGACATATAAGTTTGTGTCAAAGGACTAGAGATGGAACTGAAATACAAGTCTGTGTCAAAGGACTAAAGATGGAACTGAAATACAAGTCTGTGTCAAGGGACTAGAGATGGAACTGACATACAACTTTGTATCAAGTGACTAAAGTTAAAATTGACATACAAGTCTGTGTCAAGGGACTAGAAATAGAACAGACATAAAAGTTTGTTTCAAAGGACTAGAGATGGAACTGAAATACAAGTCTGTGTCAAAGGACTAGAGATGGAACTGAAATACAAGTCTGTGTCAAAGGACTAGAGATGGAACTGACATACAACTTTGTATCAAGTGACTAAAGTTGAAATTGACATATAAGTTTGTGTCAAAGGACTAGAGATGGAACTGAAATACAAGTCTGTGTCAAAGGACTGAAGATGGAACTGACATACAAGTCTGTGTCAAGGGACTAGAAATAGAACAGACATAAAAGTTTGTTTTAAAGGACTATAGATGGAACTGAAATACAAGTCTGTGTCAAAGGACTAGAGATGGAACTGAAATACAAGTCTGTGTCAAAGGACTAGAGATGGAACTGAAATACAAGTCTGTGTCAAAGGACTAAAGATGGAACTGACATACAAGTCTGTGTCAAGGGACTAGAAATAGAACAGACATAAAAGTTTGTTTCAAAGGACTATAGATGGAACTGAAATACAAGTCTGTGTCAAAGGACTAGAGATGGAACTGAAATACAAGTCTGTGTCAAAGGACTAGAGATGGAACTGACATACAACTTTGTATCAAGTGACTAAAGTTGAAATTGACATATAAGTTTGTGTCAAAGGACTAGAGATGGAACTGAAATACAAGTCTGTGTCAAAGGACTAGAGATGGAACTAACATACAACTTTATATCAAGTGACTAAAGTTGAAATTGACATATAAGTTTGTGTCAAAGGACTAGAGATGGAACTAACATACAAGTTTGTGTCAAAGGACTGGAGATGGAACTGACGTACACATTTGTGTCAAAGGACTAGAGATGGAACTGACATACAATATCAGTAAACAATAAACACAGAAAATTCTAAGACAAACTTTATCCTCAAAAGTTTAGAATTTACTCATCTGAGTAAAAGGTGAACACTTGCAGACCATAAAACCACTTAATAATCTTCTCAACTGAAGTAAGATTGTTATGGGGCTGTGTATATCTAGTCCAGGGCATATGTCCCAATTTATATCCCGATTCACTTAACTTCGATGTTTGAACATTATTTTAACAATAATCTATGATTACATAGTTAATAACCAAGAGGTATAAAATGCTTTAAAAATCAGATAGGCAGCATGTTTTAGGGCGTAAAACAGGGAACAGATATAAGCATTTTTTAAAAAGATTTAAAACGTCTTGTAAAATGTGAATACATGATCTAAGCCAGTAATTTATACATATAATATGTATAATGTATGTAATAAAATATATTCAAGACGCAAGTAAATTAGTATAAGTGCATTAGATACGATAAACGACTCGGGACATACACTGGAGCACATGTATCAGACCAGATTACACTGTCCCTAATTGTTAACGTAAACAAATGTCGTATGGTCAATGCAAGCCAACAGAAAAAGAAGTCTTGGTCTCCTAAACCTATATTGCTCAAATAACACGTTTTTGAAAGCCAAAAGACTATATTTGTCCCTAAATACTCTTGGGTGACGAATACACAGAAGATAGCGTCTATTTATCCTGATGTGAACAGGGACAGCAGCCATTTTCGCTGTTTAGAATTACTTAAGTCAACTACAGACTGTATTGAAGTATTTTATCACTTGAGAAAGAAATATGTCTGAGAATTTCTTTATGGTCCACAGCTTTACCCAAGCTGAGAAATACATGCATAACAATTTATATGGTGATTTTAACATAAAAATCTCGTAACTGTATAAACTGTCATTCAATCCTCATGCAAATATGAAATCAAATCAATTTCAAGAATACATATTAGTACTTAGCAAACTGTCCATCAAAGTGGGAAGCGTATCATTAGAGTGAAAATGCCATGCAAATATGGGGAGAGTAAGAACCACCGGGTTAACATTGACCTTTCTGCACTGTAATAGGTTAAAGGTGAGAGATACCTGTGCACACTATTTACGGCATTGTTGACTGGTGTTTTCATTGGCCTTGTATTACAGAAAAGATATCAATTAGAGTAAAGTATATATACACACACTACAATTGTATTGTCCAATACACATGCTGTCAGATCTTGTCTATTTCATGTCAGTTACAAAGCAAGTCAAGGAATGTCAATGTGAGATATATCAATAGCACATAGCAGTATAAATTTATAGGATATAATCTGAGTATTTATGTATACACAGGAAAAATAAAACTGATAAAGTACAGTGTGCTTAGTTAAGACTCTAGATATTTCTATTGCATTGTAAAAACTATCAAATAAAAGAGCTTATGCATATGAATAATATTAAGTTAAGAGTAGCATCATAAACAGGAGAACATGCTCTCATAGAATGATGGTATACAATATTATCAATTATAAAGACTCTTCATTCCAAGTTTCATTACATACAAAACTGTTGTCAAATTGGCATTTATGATTGATAAATATTGAACAAAGAACTTTAAATAACCTGTACAATACTTGATTCTCTTGAGTAATAGAATTGTCTTAAATGATGCAATTAAATTTTGTTAATCATGAAAATATTGTCAATCTTTTAGTATTCCAGTCATTGGTGATTTGAAAACGTTGCATTTTATGATCTCTTGTTCATTGTGTTCAATGTCAAAGAGTATGATATGTTTACAATGATATTAAATGAAATGACTTACGTCGATGCCTTATTGATGATATACTATTTATTTACACACAATAAATAGGAAAACAATTTCAAGAACACCAATAGCTAGCTAGCTTCACATCTAAAACAGATGCTTTATATAATAATGAAAACAATTGTTGTATAAGAAAAAGATTTTGGTCTTCAATTTTCATTGCGGAATTTCCTGGAACAAGAAAATTTAATTTCAAAATTCACTCTGGCATATCGTACTAGATGTTACTCATATTTAGAATTACAATGAAACAACTGAGTTAGCTTTAGAAAGTGAATGTAAAATTTGAGGGCCAGCAGAAAATGAAAGTGCAGAATAGCTGCAGCAGTTGATTTTCTCCTCTAAGCAAGACAATCAAAATCAAGAAATGAAATAGAACAAATTAAATAAAATATTGTCATTTCCATGTGAGATCAACTCAATGAACATTTTCAAATCATCTCAAATCAGAATGATAAAAATCCAAATTTAATTTCAAAGCTTTGATGAAAATGCCCATACTTGTTCTCGGCTTGTCTTTTAGCCTCCTCTCTCTGTCTCTGCTCTTCTATTATACGTGCTTCTTCCCTTAGCTTCTCCTCTTTCAGCCTCTGCTCTTCTCTAAGCTGAGCTTCCTCCCTCAACTTTTGCTCTTCTAATATTCTAGCTTCTTCTCTTTGTCTTACTTCCTCCTGATATCTTGCTTCCTGTAATCTGTAAAATCACAAACATCAGCTTTCTATATGCATTAATTCACTTCACATTGTCAACTCATCAATTTTCTTCCTTTATATGACAGATAAATACAGTGCATCAAATATTGAACAGTCTCTTACCTTGCCTCCTCTTTCAATCTCATTTCCTCCTTTTGTCTTTCTAACAAGGCTTTCTGTTCCTCTTGTAATTTTTGTGCTGCTCTTCTCCGAAGCTCTTTTTCCTCTTCTTCTCGCCTTAATTGCTCCGCCTGTTTTTTCTTGCGATCATATTCAATCTTTTGTCTGTTAAGTTCCTGTTACAAAATTTCAACAGCAGTTGACTATTACTCAAATGATCTGTAAATGATTTGGGTTGAATACGGGTCACAAAGAACAAAACAAAATCAATTTTCAATGCATATTATTTTCAAATCAATAACAATATTCAGCAATTCAGGAAATCCAATGCACTTAGTATATATGTTAAACATACTGCATGAAATTTCAATCTTAAATGACATGCATCTTTTTGAAGTAGTTGATTAACATGGGGAGAGTAATAGGTGATTAAATCATATTTAGCTTTTGATTCCTATAAACTTCATTATATCATAGTAACCCTATCTTCTTCAATTTGAAATGACTGTCAGGTAAGCACTGGAAAGAAAAAAAAACTCTGCTTCCAGTATCTAGGTAATTCTAAGCCAAGAGGATAGACCAGCACTTATTGCTAAAATAAAATTGTTGTTTTTCAAAAAAATGAATATATTCTTCTAATTGACAATTTAATGCATATAAACTTTTGCCTTATCTGGGATATGAATCCTAAATTAGGCCAAACTTTACAATAAAAAGGACACAATTTCTTATCCAACATAATAAACATAAACCTACATTGCACATGTCCTCTTAATGAAAGACATACAACCTACATGTCCTCTAAATGGAAGAGATACAACCTACATGTCCTCTAAATGGAAGACATACAACCTACATGTCCTCTAAATGGAAGACATACTACTTACATGTCCTTTAAATAGAAGATTTACATACATTTTTGTCCTTTATGATACATGTATATCTAAACTTACACATGCATGCCATCTCAAGGTAAATCACAGTGCAGGGTGTAAGTACTTATGAAGTGAAGGGAAAACTGACATTATCCCCAGGATAAATGACTGAAAATAACGAAATCACCAAGTAATATAACAGACAAATTACAAAGGGTTAAGATGTGTAGATGTACAAATGTACTCGGGTGAAAACATGAAAAATGAAAGGAAATCAAAATGGACATTGATATGCAATCTGATTTCTCTCTCCTCTTGTAAGAATGATTCTAAATATGAATAGAACTCTTTAAAATTACTTTCTGAGACTGTGCAAATATCAATACTGTCAATGTAGCAGAGAGAGAGAGGATTGTATCACCACATACTTTTCATCTATCCTTTCACCCTTAGATATCTATATGGTACATTCTTTTCTATTGTCTTAGGCCAGTCTAATATGGCCTATAGTGTTGAAAAGGTCAACAATGTAGAGAGAATGTGTCAATGCATCTCTACAGTATGTTGTTTTAAAGTCACCCTGATACAGTTAAAATATTAAGCAAAACAATTTTCTTAGCTGATCCTGATGGTCTATGGGTAATACAAAATATCATATTAATTTTTATTGACAAACAGAACAACAGCTATGTTGTCAGAATTCCTTTTTTCTTTGTTCAATTCAGAAACTCTCTGATCTGGTATCTGATACAACAAACAAAAATGTCAATCAGCTCACACTTAGTAAGAAGTCAATGTACTGTTAAACATGACACAATTAGCTCACATTGAGTAAGAAGTCAATGTTCTGTACACATGAACAGCTCACACAATGTGGCACAACCAGCTCACTTGGTGTAGTATGTAAATGTACAATTAAGATAATCCAGTCAATAAATGAACAGCTCACGCAATGCGGCACAATCAACTCACACCAAGTAAGAAGTCAATGTACTGTTCATATGAATAGCTCACAGAACGTGGCAAAATCAGCTCACTTAGTGTAGTAAGTCAATGTACCATTCACATAATCCAGCACCAGTTCTGAGATAAAGTGAATTCATGCCAGACTCAAAACCACATCCTTTCAATGCAACTTATGATATATAGTTGTAGCTAACGGCTTGATCTATATTGGCTTATTAGATTGTGTGTAGTAACTACATCATATATCAAAACATGCAAAGAAAAGTTTCAAACAGAAGTCACACTTTCATAGAACCATAGCTAGATATTATAGAAAGACAAGAAATAGTTGCAATGTAAAAAAAAAGATGAAGATGAAGTAAAGACATGTGAACTAGAACTGAGGATGAAGTGAAGACATGAACTAGACAGTAGATGTAAATGAACTGAAGACGTGAACTAAAGCTGTAAATGATGAAGTGAAGACACACAAACTAGAATAGTGGATGCTGTAGATGAAGTGAAGACACACAAACTAGAATAGTGGATAATGTAGATGAAGTGAAGACATGTGAACTAGAACAGTAGATATTTAGATGAAGTGAAGACATGTGAACTAGAACAGAAGATATGTAGATGAAGTGAAGACATGTGAACTAGAACTATAGATGAAGTGAAGACATATGAACTTCAACTTTAGATGATGCAGATGAAGTGAAGACATGTGAATTATGATAATAAAGTGAAAACATGAACTTCAACTGTAGATGAAGTAGAAAAAGTGAAGACATGTGAACTACAACTGTAGATGATAGTAAAGTGAAGACATGTGAACTACAACTGTAGATGATAGTAAAGTGAAGACATGTGAACTACAACTGTAGATGATAGTAAAGTGAAGACATGTGAACTACAACTGTAGATGATAGTAAAGTGAAGACATGTGAACTACAACTGTAGATGATAGTAAAGTGAAGACATGTGAACTACAACTGTAGATGATAGTAAAGTGAAGACATGTGAACTACAACTGTAGATGATAGTAAAGTGAAGACATGTGAACTACAACTGTAGATGATAGTAAAGTGAAGACATGTGAACTACAATTGTAGATGATAGTAAAGTGAAGACATGTGAACTACAACTGTAGATGAAGTGAAGACATATGAACTACAACAGTATATGATGTAGATAAAGTGAAGACAAAGATATAATTGACTAGCTATATTACACCATTGGCTTCTAAGTGTCTAGTAGTTATAACACAGACAACAGCTAAGCAGTGTATTACTCTGATCTAGCACATATCCTATAAATACATATCTATCTATCAATCAATCAATTATATCTTAAATTCCTAATTTATTTTTATGCATACAATTTTTAATTATACTGAATCAAAATGACAAGAGAAAACTGGCAAGTTGGATTTGGACAGATGTTTAAGCAAGGGTAAAATGACACCAAAATAAATATCTGACTGACAGTTCTATTGTTTAAGACCTCTACTGAGCAACACAAGTCCTAACCATGACAGAAGAGTTTAACCTAATACAGAATTAGACACAAATACTGAATTGTAAACGTGGAAATTTACATGTGGTGCTAATTTTCACTATATACGTGATGAGTTTTTTATGTAAAATACCCCTGTAGCAACTCCCACTTGTGCTAAGAATCATTGTTTAATACATTACTGCTTACAGCAAAAAAACAAAACCCACGTGTTTGCATAAGAAAGTCAGGTACTTTATGACACACTGAAATATTCACGTTTACATTTTGTAAACATCACAGATACATAAGACTTCTCTGTAACCTCGTAAAATAGAAATCCCCGTGTCCACTGATAATATAGAGTACTGGTATTTGAAGTGTCTGATCTTCTGACATGAAAGAAGTGTGTCTCTAAGATTAATTCAGAGCAGTTCTATTGGTTTATATATATACTGGTAAAACTGAATATTGTTTTCACATGGTCTTGTTTTCTATGTGTATATACACTAAGGACTATACATTAATTACTAATAATGGAATTTCTGTTATGGATCCGTTTCTAGACAAAACTGAAGCTATAAATAGCATCAGCCAACCTAAAAACATGATACTAATAACTAAAAGTTGACTCTAAATGAATTATATTTTGAATAATGCTTTTTCTATCAAGCTAAAGGAAAGGATTGTTTACTTACGACTGGAAAACTCTGAAACTGAGATTAAGATGTTGCAAGGATCCCTGTATGTAAACCAAGTGTGATATAATCCTAGACACCCTATCCTAACAATTTTGTAATATAATTCCAGACACCCCATCCTATTAATATTGTGATATATTCTTAGACACCCCTTCCTTACAATATTGTGATATAATCCTAGACACCCCATCCTTACAATATTGTGATATAATCCTAGACACCCCATCCTTACAATATTGTGATATAATCCTAGACACCCCATCCTTACAATATTGTGATATAATCCTAGACACCCCATCCTTACAATATTGTGATATAATCCTAGACACCCCATCCTTACAATATTGTGATATAATCCTGGACACCCCATCCTTACAATATTGTGATATAATCCTGGACACCCCATCCTTACAATATTGTGATATAATCCTAGACACCCCATCCTTACAATATTGTGATATAATCCTAGACACCCCATCCTTACAATATTGTGATATAATCCTAGACACCCCATCCTTACAATATTGTGATATAATCCTAGACACCCATCCTTACAATATTGTGATATAATCCTAGACACCCCATTACAATATTGTGATATAATCCTAGACACCCCCATCCTTACAATATTGTGATATAATCCTAGACACACCCCATCCTTACAATATTGTGATATAATCCCCAGTCACCTCATCCTTACAATATTGTGATATAATCCTAGACACCCCTATCCTATTAATATTGTGTATATTCCTTAATCCCAGTCACCTCATCCTTACAATATTGTGATATAATCCTAGACACCCCATCCTTACAATATTGTGATATAATCCTAGACACCCCATCCTTACAATATTGTGATATAATCCTAGACACCCCATCCTTACAATATTGTGATATAATCCTAGACACCCCATCCTTACAATATTGTGATATAATCCTAGACACCCAATCCTTACAATATTGTGATATAATCCCAGTCACCTCATCCTTACAATATTGTGATATAATCCCAGACACCCCATCCTTACAATATTGTGATATAATCCCAGTCACCTCATCCTTATGATATTGTGATATAATCCCAGTCACCCCATCCTTACAATATTGTGATATAATCCTAGACATCCCATTCTAACAAAATTGTGATATAATCCCAGTCACCTCATCCTTACAATTTTGTGATAAAATCCTACACACTCCTTCCTATCAATATTGTGATTTAATCCTAGACACCTCATTCCAACAAAACTGGAATTTTGCCCTAGACACCTCATCATAAGAAATGTGTTTGAACCCTAGACATCCTTGAATGCAGAAAATTTCTATGCAAAATATCAATGAATCAAACATGTTTTGCTCTATCTATATTTATGAGCATGGCTATTAATTTTAATAATGACAAGCTTCTAAGTAAGGAGTGGAACACATTTTAGTTAAGGAGATAAGAGTAGGTCTAAAACTATGATCACTTCTGGTACATAGCAATCGTATAAGTACTTTCAACAGATATATCGTAATTACGTAAATAAGGTAAAATATATCATGTATTTAATATCAAATCTGAAATCAGAGTATGCACTAGAACTGACCCGTGTAAATTCATCCTCAGTGAAAGGTGGTGAATCATCAATGATTGGAATTTTTGGTGTCACAGGCGTCGCAGGTGATTGTGGTGAATTAGATGACATTGAACTGCCGGGGTGGGTTGTGTAATTACTTGAGGAGGGGGAATACGTGGGTGGATACTGTTCTGGGGTAGGGGTCGTAGGACTCAATGAATTTTGTTGAATCATTTCGTTTTCTGCTGAGTAAGCGGTATTGATAGGAGGAGGTCGTGCATTCATAGGTCGCCTTTGGAGCTCTAACTCTCTGCCATGGTGGTGTTCTCTAACTGCTGAGCCAGGTTTAAGTGCTAATTTATCGTCCATAACACCATTTGTGACAGCCTGTTTATGTGGGCCAGGAAAATAAAAGAAAACAAAAAGAAAGAAACATGCTTAACAATTGAAAATACAACTATTTGTATTTGAATTCAAACAACAAACTAATGCTCAGATCTTCCAGTTAATTCACTTGTTAACCATAAATAAAAATTGGATTTTGTACCAAGATACATTTGTACACATGAACTAAATGAATTTGTATTGTTTGTGAAATGTATCAGAAATATAAGCATATGTACAATAATGTCTCCAATCAAAGCACAGCTTTAAAATGGGGGGGGTCAAGGTTTTTTCAATGGTTTCCTCTGACATGAAGCAAGAGATTTCAGTGGACATACAACTACCAGACAGGAGATGAGGAGCAGCTGGAGTCCAATATAAAGAACAAATTGGGAAGGGCAGACCGCCAATGAAATGAGTGTATCTTTAAGTTTAAGGGGGCATTAGCTGTGTTTACCCCCAAACCAAAAAATCATTTCAATTTTTTCTACATTTACTACTTGTACTTGATGTACAATAACAAATAAGAGCTATACACAGGCATAAGAATCTTAGATTCCTGTAAATTTTGTGAAAACAAGGTCCAAGGTAGTAAGGTTGAATAAATCAACTGCAAGTGAATAATTGCCAAATTTTACAGAAAATATATAGGAATTAAAAAAAAAATTATGCCTGTATGTCTCTTTTATGTTATTTTATATAAATCTTAGTAGTAAACAAAGAAAGAATGTTTTTTTTTTTTAACACCACTAATGCCCCTTTAAGACAACCCTAAATAGGGCTATAAACCACATTGGATAACAGAATAGCTTCAGAACAGGGGAACTTCAATACAATGTAATTAAAACATCAGAAGAAACTGTTCCCTCTACCAACAATCTGAAGTGGATATCTGGTGAGACTTTACAATAAGAAGAGAATGTTCCCTCTACAAACAATCTGAAGTGGATATCTGGTGAGACTTCACAATAAGAAGAAACTTTTCCCCTACAGGCAATTTGAAATGGATATCTGGTGAGACTTTAAAATAAGAAGAAATGGTTCCCTCTACACACAATCTGAAGTGGAAATTTGGGAGACTTTACAATAAAAAGAAACTGTTCATTTTACCAATAATCTGAAGTGGATATCTGGGAGACTCTACAATAAGAAGAGATTTTCCTTCCACAGATGATTTGTAGTGGATATCTGGTGAAATGTTATAAGAAGAAACCATTCCATATACAGACAATCTGAAGTAGAAATCTGGTGAGACTTTACAATAAGAGATCTTCCCGCTATAGGCAATTTGAAGTGAGTCTCTGATGAAACTTTATAATAAGAAGACTGTTCCCTCTACCAACAATCTGAAGTGGATATCTGGTGAGACTTTACAATAAGAAGAAACAGTTCCCTCTACAAACAATCTGAAGTGGATATCTGGTGAGACTTTACAATAAGAAGAAACAGTTCCCTCTACCAACAATCTGAAGTGGATATCTGGTGAGACTTTACAATAAGAAGAAACAGTTCCCTCTACAAACAATCTGAAGTGGATATCTGGTGAGACTTTACAATAAGAAGAAACAGTTCCCTCTACAAACAATCTGAAGTGGATATCTGGTGAGACTTTACAATAAGAAGAAACAGTTCCCTCTACAAACAATCTGAAGTGGATATCTGGTGAGACTTTACAATAAGAAGAAACAGTTCCCTCTACCAACAATCTGAAGTGGATATCTGGTGAGACTTTACAATAAGAAGAAACAGTTCCCTCTACAAACAATCTGAAGTGGATATCTGGTGAAACTTTGCAATAAGAAGATAATGTTCCTTTTACAGGTGATTTGAAGTGGATCCCAGGTGAAACTTTAAAATAAGAAGAAACTCTTCCCTCTACATACAATTTGAAGTGAGACTTTACAATAAGAAGAGACATTTTTGAAACATCAAAGAAAACAGAGGATACTTCCTGTGTCTAAATCTGCCACACATGTTTGTAAGTTTATAACTTAGATAACAATAAACCAATTCTCTAGTACCATCTAAAACTGTTGCCTTGAAAGAGGAATTATTGTACAATGAAGTAATAACATACTACTGTCATTTCTGTACTTAGTAATGATAAAAATAAATATACAAATCTACTCAAATTTACATAGCAACCAAAATAATAATAAAAAAAAAAATTTTAAAAAATAAATGACTAGAGATGTTTTGTAATACTGATCTGTGCAATAGCTACTCAAACATTATCACAACATGCAAAGAACGTGATTACACAACTTAACAAAATCAAGACAACGCACATTGATAAAACAAACAATATTGCTACATGCAAAGCTACATAAAGAGAATTCATTGATAAGAATTACAATGTACTGGACTGGTACAAATCTTACTTCTCCGTCTTTATTATATGACAGAATATAATGACAAAAAAAAATATATTACAACTCCACAATTAAAGGCATGTCATTTGAACTCATCAACCCTTGAAAAACATTGGACTCTTCTGTAAATCAATGACTCAGACCAGTCCAAATGTGTCTTTAGGAGTGAATGAGTTAATTAAATCTGTCAAAGATCTGTATATATCTATAGTGATCAGAAGACGTGATTATCATGGAATAAACATACGCCTGGAAAGATTTACATAAATCTGCAGAAAACATTTTGCTGGAATGTTTTAAATGTGCCTGTACATGCTTCAATGATAGGCTGAGAGAGCTGTACAAGTTAGATAATTCTTCACTTTATCTTGAAAAATTTGGCTGCAGAGATCTTGAAATTAACATTGTTTGTCAGTCATATTCTAGAAGTGCTTCATAACAAGTTGGAAAAGAGTATGTGGTGTTTTTCTTCTTCTTTTAATTTTTGAAATTTAACAGTCTGTGCATAATGCACATCCCTTTGATGACAATGGATCACAATTGGTCACGTGAGTGACACAGATGATTAAAAAAAAAATCAACTACACCTGTGTGCAGCCTGGAAGGAAATGGTACACTTGTATTTATCAATGAAACTCTTTCATGATATAAAAATAACACATAATGTACATAATACTTTGTATGTAGAGAAAATACGTCTCCATTTGTATATATGTGGATGATATTTGAAATACCTGACAGTTTTAATGCGAAAAAAAAAAGTGTCAGGCTGTCAACAAAAACATCTAATTTTAGTAACAAATTTGATATTTCAATTCAAAACTGAATTTTTTTCTACTCTAAAAAACAGATCTAATCTGTTTCAGCATGTTACAATCCAGAAATCTTGGTGAATTTTAATCTCTAGCTATAGATGGAAAGAAAATATTTATTCCCTAAAATTATTATGAAGCTTAAATCAAAATTCTTTAGATAACTGAAAACCTTACAACTATTACCACAAAGTCCGCCAATCACACGAAGGTACACTGTTTTACAGTTACTGGGATTGTTTATTAAAGGCTCGTTCAACAAATAATCAAGTTGATAACATACCGACACAAAAAATGTATTTAATGAAATCCTTTCAGGATTTGACTTCATAGAAACTTTATAACTTTTGTCAAAAAATGAAAAAAAAGTAAAAGCAACACATCTGTATTGCATAGCTCAATGTTATCTGAATAAATAAATAAATGAATAGATAAATCGATCAATAAATCATCCCATATTGAGAATCAAAGTCTGATTTGACCTTTGACAAGAATTTAAGAAGTTAAAATCTTAGGCTAAGAAATGTAACTATAATTTTTTTTTTAATTTAACAACAGATCATCGGTGGAGAAAGGTGATTTTTATGCAGAAGATTTTATCCATCACCAAACAATAATTGCACAAACCACTCCACTTTAAAGTAAAGCATTTATGTGAACAAGCTGAATACAAATAAATGACTGTAAAGCTTTTAAATTGCTAATCAACATGTCATGCAACTTCTGGATTGGTAAAAAACTCAAAATGACAGGCACATGTTACTTTAGTTTAAAATAAAATGTAATATTAACTCATCAACCCCTGAAAAACGATGGATTTTTCATTAAATTAATTACTTTGACCAGTCCAATTGTGTCCGGAGGGGGCAATGGGTTAACAATAATAATTATTTTGTCATTTATTCATATGGTATCTATGGTGCATCATTTACAGAAATTTAAGTGTTAGATATCTATTTCAGTTTTTCACAATTTCAAATCTAAAAGTCCGAAACTGTAAAACTTTGTTCAGGACATTCAGTCATTGCTGATATTATAAAAAGCTATAACAGGCCTGTTATAAATTTAAACTGAGACTAATATTTTAAAAGACAATTATTTCATAATTAATTACATAAGCTAGCACTCCGTAATACCAGCAATTTCACAACCATTTTTATAGAATCTTTATATGAGAAATTTAGTTTTTCTCAAAATCTCTTTTATTTTTTTTTTTTTTACATAATTCGTAAAACGATATATTTTACATGACTCTCTAAAACTGAGACAAATTAATTTTTTCAACTTCACAAACTAACAAAACAAAGGAAAACCTTATTTTTATTTATTTGTTACGATGAACACCTATGAATACACGTCACATTTTTTTATGGCTGCACTGTTTATTTTCATTGGTAAATTTTTGTGTGAAAACTTTATTTCATGTGAACAGGGAGAAATATACACCTGTAATTATAAGAACAATTTCCCTGTTAACCAAAAATTAGCAAAAATGGTAAATTTACATCTTAATTATTTCTACTAAATGGTGACAGCAACACATACACATATATAAAATAACCTAAACTTCACAGAACCATCAACAAACTGGCAAAAAAAAAAAAAAGAGAACAAAACAAAAACAGAAAATGGACATAATTGTCGTTTCTAGAAAATCACCTCTGATGGCGACCATCCACATTTTTCCAAACTGTCTGTTGTACTATAACCAGAATCACTACTTAAAACTGTATGCCGCTTCCATCGATTCTCTGGTGAAGTATCTATTAAATTCTTATAATCATCTGCAGATCTGTTAAAGATAAGAGAGATACTGAGATTTTGATAAAACAACAATTCATAATGCTGTCACAGCAAAACTCTGAAATGAGAATTTTCTTTTTACTTTCAGGGGTCGACCTAAAATAACTTTAGATAAACATACCTAAGGAGATGGAAATACAAGGTCACATCTGAAACAAAATGTATCCTTTTAATCTATAATTCAATGCTATCAGATAGAATGAGAGGGGGCAAAACTCATCAAAACAAAACTTTATCACTATTTTCTAAGTTCACACAGATTTTTGTATTTTTTTTTTTATATATTAAAGTACACTCACACTGAATTTGGGGGTGGCAACGACTTGCGAAAACGCTTCATATCAGATTCATTTAGTACACCCCATTTTTTGTCTTCTTTTATTGCTTCGATCTTTAAAAATTTCATGATGTGTTGTTTTCCCTTAGTACAAACCTAAAAATAAAAAAACAATTTGAAGTTGACGCTGGAATATGGTTTTCATCCTCATACTGTGGAGAACTAGAACTAGAATGGATAGAAATGTAAGATTTGTCTAGATCATAGTTTCTACAAATCAAATAAATTAAGAAAAGAGCACAATTTACTGAGGAAAGAAATTCTTAACTTATCCTTTTTTCACAAAATAACTTTAAAAGTTTAAAAGGAATAGGTACATGTACATGTTACACCCAAATTTGGGTTTTGTGCATTGATTTGATATAAACATTGTGTCAAGAGTTTAATAAACACACAATCTTTACACTTGGTAGCATTTTATCACAATTTGAAAGAATGAAATCATAGTGTCCTTACACATTAAATTACATTGATTTTTAACCGTGACTTGTAGGAGTTGTTATGCTTGCCTGATTGTGTTAAGGGTAGATGGCATTATTTCAATTAAAACTGAGAGAAGTTATACTTACATGAGCTGGTGGAAGAATTAAAGGATTATGGTCCAACACAAATTCTTCTAAAGTTTCTAGTTTTCGAAAAACTGTGGGTAATTTGGATATCTTATTGCTTGAAAAGTCCAATTTTCTCAAACTTAATTTACTAATTTCTGAAATCAAATGAAAATTTAATTAACAGCAAACGATTATCAGTACTGTTGGTTTCATAAAATCAAGCAATTCTGATAAAATTATACAATTTTACTTATTCTCTGGATACCATTACAATGAAATCAACAGAATGTAGCATGGTGCAAATTGTCCAATGTCCTCAGTCTGCACAGCCCAAATAATGACTTTACATATAGCATTGTCATTATGTATATTGCTATAACATGACTTTGACATTGTCATTATATATGACTTTGTCATTATATGACAAACATTGTCATCATATATGACTACTGTATTGTCATTATATATGACTGACAATCATTATATGACTATATGACTACTGTATTGTCACTGTATATTACTATTGTATTGTCATTATATATGACTTAAGTATTGTCATTATATATGACTTTTAGATTGTCATTGCATTGTCATTATATGGCAAACATTGCCATTGTATGACTTTTGCACTGTCATTATATATAACATTGACATTGTCATTGTATAAGACTTTGATATTGTCATTGTATATGACTTTTACAGGCTACTTGCATTGGTCTAGTGGGAGAGTAATGACATACAAGTGGATGGTCCCAGGTTAGATTCTAGGTACAGGCTCATACCAAAGCTTTAACATTGGTAGTGACTGTTCCTTTGCCAAGTGTTGTTGGCAAACAAAGTGAAATTCACCAGTCTTTCGGACGAGACCTAAAACTGATGTCTAGTGTCATGGTAAGCATGACACGTAAAAGAAAAAGAGTATCAAAATGTAGAATAAAACTGAGATAATTATGTTACATTGGTACATTTAAGATACCAGTGTATGATAATGTAAATTTTCAACACAAAACTTCCCAAATTTTAAGAATATGTCAGTAAATTTCTCAACATTGCAATAGACCAACTTCTCAAATGGATTAGATAAACCCTTATTTGGCAATTCTATATTCTAGATTATAACAAAGAAAACCCAAACATTTTTAGATTTAAAAATATACATACCAACAGGTAACTCTTGGAGTAAATTACGTCTTATATTTAATGAACGAAGCGACTTCAGGTCACCAATTTGCGTGGGTAGGTGGGATATTTCATTGCAGCTGACATCCTGAAAAGAAGAAAAAGAAAATATGACTTCACGCAATACTGCATATTTCTCTTATACATTGTAATAGTTTTCTTATATAATGAAAGCACACATGCGTTTGAACACAAACACAATGTGGATGCATAAAAAAGTGCCAAATATTTACTGTTATGATGTATATCTACACATGTTTATTCACCTGGTCTGAGGTTAGGGTCAAGAGTTTTATCATGCGTAACTGACCTTTTGTACTAAAGAGTCAGTGGCAGATGGCAGTATACAGGTTTGGCAAAGAAATGATGGCAAAATGCAAGTTTGGCGATATAATGGGATTATAGTTTGGGGGAGAAATGTATAGATGTATAGATATATACAGCGAAACTTGTATATAAAGACTCCCTTAGGGACACAACAATATCAGTCTTCATAGGGAGGTGGTCTTTACAAAGATTGATTTGTACATAAGTGGTACTATTGGGAACAGTCTTTATGACCAGGTGGTCTTTACACACAGGTGGTTGCTAAAGCAGGTTTTACTGTAGATATATATGTGTGTGTGTGTGTGTGTGTGTACAGTGGAATCTTGTTTCAAAGTTCACAGAACCACCCCTATTACTTCAAGATATCTGAAATTTTAGATAACCAAAATTTTACTTCACATATAGGCCTTTTTCTGTAGTTTCCCCATTCCCAATGCAGAATACATGTTTTTTTCCCCAATTTGATAACAAAATTCCCAATTACCGATATATGTATATATAAATATATATATATTAGGGGTGCGACACTTCGATAAAAAACCAAAGAACCAAACCGTTGATGTCGAACCGATTGCTTCGGTTCTTGTCTTCCCGTTCGGTTAAAAAATTATCATTCAATAAGGTCCTTCTAATGACCTAAACAGCATGACATTTACTTGAAGCGAACACCAATACTTCTAATTAAAAAAAACCTAATATTCTTTATCAGAATAAAAAATAATCTATAAATGATTAATACAGATATAATTTGAATGTAGATGTGATAATATATCCAGCCTCTCAATAACTTGCAGTTATTTTGTAACATAGCGTTAAGTAATTTAGTGTTAACAGTATAAACTGCAAATGGCGGCTAATATGAAGTTATTCTTTCATGTTGTTAATCAGTCGTTATATCTTGCTCACTATGATCACTTCATTCCTCGAAAGAAGGGGGATCAGGAAGAGAAAGAGCTTGAGTAGTTCGAGTTCGTGTTGGATTATTTCCAACTGAAACCAGATGCCGATGACAAATATGGCAATGAATAATCAACAGGGAGTAGGCAAGTCTTTTAAATAAAAAACATGACAATATGACTTCCAGGGTTTACTCTGTAATGTCTACACACCTACGGAGTTACTCTAATGGCAGAAAGACTATGTTCTTTACAGTTAACCTCAGCCTGTAGTATTCTATACCCTGTCATTAATATTTTTTCCAAAATGTAATTCCAAAGAAGTAAGGATTAAACAAGATGTCAAGAGTAAAATTTATTAGTGAATTAAACATAGCAATACAGCATATTTCTCTTACAATGTAAATGGAGAGAATATTTTAAACACAAGTGTTCCATATAAGCTAATTACAATGTATTTCTGTATCATTGATCAGTAGCTTGTTAGAAATACTACTGTGCCATGCAAAGATTTATCTTAAAGATATTTTATTTCACAATATAGTGTAAGGTAGGCTAAAGATATAGAACTAGAACCCACATACTGCTGTGTTACACCACAGGGTCTCATATTTGGATTGAAAATAAGTGCCATTGACTGACATTCGTTCTAGAATGTATTTATACTTCTGTGGTTGTACTTGGAGGCCAAGAGTCAGTTGTAAGATTAACCGAACCTGAAAAACCGAGAACCGAAACAGAAAAAACTGAACCGAACCAAAACAATCCTGAACCGAACCGAAACAATCCTGAACCGTCCCACACCTAATATATATATGCACCCAGTATTTATTTATGTAAGTAGGATTACTTAGAATTCCATTAAATAAAATATTTCTTTTTAACACTAACTCAGTGATAATTAATTTCTATTTGACAGCATACATGTGTACTTAAAGGAATTTTGGATTATTTTTCATTCTAGCAGATTTAGAATTTTTTCTCTGGGGTGATTTTCCATATTTTGATCATATCCATTTTTTGTTTTTGTTTTTTTGTGTGTGAAATACATGGATAATATACTTTTAACCTATTCCTGGATGTTAAAAAATATAATGGAAATATACAACAACAATTTATGAGCAGTTTAATGGTTTACAGGTACTATTACGTTTTTTGCGCTACTTTTTTTTTAAAGTTCAGCAGTTGCGGTGTGTTTGCGTCAACATTTAGAAATGGTGAAAGTCACACTAAATTGTTATCTGAAATAAAATCTGGAGACCATATGTAGATATCTTGACCCAGAGACATCTCATCCTTGTTTTAGTTGGGGGGGGGGGGGGGGAGGGGGGGGGGGGGGATATAATCCAGGTCTCTCCTACATCGATCCTAGTAAGCTAGAGCTCGTGTAGCATGCTTCTGTTTGCTAAAAGTGCAGTGCAATGTCAGTCACCACTCTTTTATGCCATGTGCTTTGAGAATTTAGAAATAGAATGGTTGTCTCAAAATTTGATTAGTTATCAGTCATTTAACATTCCGTATATAAGCATATGACGAGGTCAGGTAGATGGCTATCTCGAAGCTTTAATATCATGATGAAGCTAAATGGAAACGGTTGGGGAGGGGGCTACGAATATTGCAGTTGTAGTTAAAAAGTAATAAATTATTTGTGAACATAGTGATGACATCTAAAACCAACTGGTGTGAAAATATATATTGCTAGGTGCATACATGAATTTTACATGTACAAGAGAAAGTACAAAACATTCAAGACTAGATCTAATTCTCTTTTTTCAAGCTCGAAGCAGATTTAATAAAAAACGTCAATAATTTACTTTTTTAAAGTTTATAAGTAATACTAGTTACAGAACTTTTTACGCGACCTCTAATCTCCTGCTATCAGTCGCTTCAAATAATTTTATAACCCAATAGCTTTCAATGCACACGCTGACATCACAACTATTATCTGCGTAGGCCCTACCCAAGAGGGACGATTGGACTGATCATTTCAATCAGTGTCGTTTATTAATTAACGCTGTGTCCGACCACTCCATACCCTCTATTGTTTTTTACAGTGCTACAAATGTATACACAAGCAAGTTTATCAATAGTGCTTAACAGTTCAGGATCGTTCTCTAAACTGAAAAGGTTTTGAAATGCAGAAATTATAAGTATTCACAACTTTTTTCGCCAAATCATAAATTTATTCGCCAAATTGGAAAAATATTCGCAAAATACGGAAAATGCGAATGCCAGGGGAAACCCTGTATTACCATTGGCATTTTCCAAAACCTGGCAGAAACAGGCCTGACATATATTTATCTATCAATCAAAATCAGGACTGATTGTCCAATTTTGATATATAACGTAATTTCGACTCATCCACATAACGAGATTCCACTCTTTTTGGTTTTTCTAAAGACAACAAGACTTACTATTTCCATCAGTCGTTTGAGTTCACCAATTTCTTCAGGTAAAGAGACAATTTTGTTGTGACTGGCTATTAATACTTCTAAAACCTGTAGTTGTTTGATGAACGGAGGTATGACTGTTAACAGGTTGCGACTGAAAATATATACAAATGTTAACATTTTATATCTAAAAACTAATTGATACATGTAAATAATGCAGCTTTTAATTAAGCTGGAACAAATTCTAAACTGATATTATGGAAGATAAAATGATGGCAATAAATTTGTTTCTTTTTAAAGTACAGTGGTAATGACCGTTCAGAATACTTGTCCCCCAAATTTTTCAATCAAGTAAACCTCCAGACTTGGAAAGAGTATGTCATAATATGTACATGTATATACTCAGCACTTGCCACCATGTTGTACAAATTTACCAAACACATTTTGTATCAATACATGTATTCATTTGCCCTGGCTTATCAGAATTGTATTAAAGGAATTTTTCAGCTCATAGGTTTTAGAGTCCAGGGTAAACCCTGTAAATGATCATGTCTATGTGCTTAATAGAATCTACCCCTACCGTAAAGGTATGACAAAGGAATCTCAATCCGAGGGTAACATTCTTGAATGACAAACCCAAAGCTTGCCGAAGGTTTGTCATTCAAGAATCGTATCCCCAAAATTAAGATTCCTATGCCATACCCACAAGGTAGAGGTTTTAAATACATGTACAGGGCCAGTGATTTTCTGTTTCAGATTTGCTTCAATTCTGTTTTCAGTTTTGGTGAATTCTGTTTTTTTCAATTTTTGTAAGAAAAAGAACCAAAAACATACTTTAAATGAAAAATATTTAACAATACAGACTCATAATTATACTTCCAATATTCTGCAACACAAATTTAATGACATTTAAATGGTGAAGTAAATAAAACATATATATGTATATGCAACATTATGTTTTATAATTTTAGAATATTTGATAAATAATTTGTAAGTCTGTAGGCCTATACTCATAGTCTATACAGTGCTGACAGAATTTGCAAAATTAAACGTCATCATCCTCATAAAGATTTCATAGAAACTGATCAACCGGTGCTGATGTATTTATTTTTTTTACATACATGTGTTTTCAGCCATCGTAGCTCGCTGTCAAAAACGTCAAGGTGTGAAAATGTGTTTGTGTTGGTAACAAAAACGCGCTGTCAATCCAGCGGTTTGTCGTAAAAAGTTGAGATGGATTGTACATTGTGAAATTTTACTATAAATTATAAAAACTTTTATATACTGTATATATTCAGAAATTGAACTAAACATTATGAAATCCTAATTCAATATATCAAATTAGAGCTATTTTTGTTTTAGAAGACACCAGATGTCAGTCAGTTCTGATGTTGTGACATTGGAAATGATTGCCCTTATCTTTCGATGTGTAGGCCTGTGTTGTCATTTTTATACTTGCCCAAATCAATAACTACATGTAGCATGGTCTACTGTCATAAACCAGGGATGACAAAATTCATACTGCATGCAAAATTAATATTATAAAATGTTTTATTCTAAATAATACACCCCTAAATTGTTACAGTGGACATAACCATTCTTTGAAATGGACAGATCCAAACGTGACTTCTAGGGTTGATGAGTTAAGATATTGCCTAAAAGATTCAAAATTTTGAGAAGATAAATATACAGAAAATATATTTAGCTTCATTTTGATTTAATCAATGCAACCAGTTGCCATTTTTAGTCTAATTTAAAACTTATACTAAAGCCAGTAAAAGCAAACATGATTATTCCCTATGCCGAGTTTACAGATAAAATGTATTACTAAAAGATAGTAATTATGCTACATGTGTGTTCATGTAACTTTTGTTATTTATGATACTTTTAATTGGCAGGTTTCCATTTTAATTTTAAAGAAACCATAAAACAAATTTACATCCAACAAGAAATCCCAGGTTACACTGCACGAGGTTGCTATCAAAGCTACACTGTACATGTATAAACAATTTGATATATTTTGATAATACAAAGAAAAATGATCATTATTTAAGCCTATAGCTATGTGTTAGGAATCAAAATCACATGCATGTGATTGCTGATTCATTTATCTGTCAAACAAAACGTCAGTATCAGTACGTACATACATGTATACAATGCACATGAACTATGTAGCAATAGTTATAATATTGCATGTTCCTACTCTTTAGAACTAAACAAATATTTTATCCCTGTCTGAACAATACCACATGTAAAACTTCTGCTACATATGAAACGTGGAAAGAAAATGCTAAAATGAAATCATTTTTGAGCCTACAAATTTGTACCTTTCTTATACATGTATCCTTGTAAAAATTGTTGGATAAATAGGCAGACTAATTCTAAACAGAAAACAGATGTTTACTGACAGAAGAGCTAAAAGTGTTGGTTAAGTGTTTCAAAACAAATACTCCAAGTACATCCCATTACATGTCTGCTACTAGCCGATACACTTGGTTTGACATGAATGATATCAATGAGATCAAAATGTATCCATAAGTAAACAATTATAAAGACTGAATACCCTTAATCTACCCTAGCTTTCTGATGAATAAAGATAATGATATAGAAACTAATGCACTCATGCAGCATAAAACATAAACTTATGATAAAGGCATTAGAAACAGCCAGTTTTGTTAAAGTTTGAGTCATTTGGCTAATTGATAGAAGATAAATAATGGCTAAAAGTTGAAACTGATATATTGTAACTGCATGTATCTACATATGTCCAAAGACACCTCACAAACTATATAGGTAGTAAAAAACATAATCAAGTTAATTTTTCCCCCCAAAATTGTGCCCATACAAATGTACATGTAGATAAAATAAAATTTCCAAAAAAAACAAAAAAAAAGAGAGAAAGAAACTTGGCTCACTTGCAAAAAAAACTTACAAATATTCTTATGCAAATGTATACATGTAATTTAACTTGGACTGCTCAGTACTTAGGAAATCATATTTCAGGATTAGGTAAGTAGTGCAGCGCCATAAAAAAACAGGTCATGAAGATCCTTTAATTGGTACAGTGTATTTTTTGTGTGTGTCCAATCTATTTACATAAAGTTGCCTTTGTTTTTAAACTTTATTTATATGTATTTTTAACAATAAGTAATCTTTACAAGTTTACAGAAAGTTGGTCCAATCCATAAAATAAGTTTAAAACATAAAAAATGAAAAAACAAACTGACTGCCAAACATCCTCCATTCTACACAAATACAGCAATATCCAATGCAAATCTTCAAAAATTAAACACATGCAACTTTAAATAATGTCCCTTGAAATCAACATTCTCAAATTCTTGAATATCCTAAATTAGATATTTTTGAATGGGGTGTTAAAAGAAGTCTTTCCTACAGTAAATATGTAAATGTATTTGAATGTACATGTCCAGTTCACACTCATAATAACTGTGCCTGACCAGTGATTCTAAGAATCACTTCAGCATAATGAAAGGACACTAGTTCCTGCAAAACTTTAAAGCTGACCTGAATGTGACCCCAGTTTCTGATCAGCATTCAGTTGTGTTTGACTGATCTGTTTCTGACCCCAGAATCTAATTACTCAAAGCAATTATCCAGTTTGAAATAGAGTAAATCAATATTAATAAAATGCTGGACCATGAGACTCGAAATGGAATGAGAGTCACTCTGCAAAACATGATTATATTAGTGAATTACAGTATCAAGGCAAGAATGAGAGAAAAAACAATACAACAAAAATAATACACAGCTGGACTTCAACATCTCAGTCCAGTAAAGCTCCTGATAAATGTGTGGATATAGATCATATTTTTTATCATCATTATGTATCAAATTTGGCATTGAACACATATACATGTAAGCCCTTCCATTTTAAAATAGTGGTCCTTTTAACTACAGTACTGGCCTCAAATACTGATGTTAAGACCCTGCAACCTGAAGCATACATGTACATGTAACTGGCTACTGTGACAAAATGTACTACTTTTAAAATGTTTTTCATTAAATACAATATCAGGTCCTTTAAATAACCAAATTAGTGTGGGGTAATACAGTGATTATGACACTCATTTCAAACAACATTGTCCAGGTTTAACCAACAATGCCCAGGCTAAGCCAACACTGCCCAGGCTTAATAAAAACTGCCAAGGTTTTATCAACACTGCACATGTTTGACCAAACCAACACCGCACCGGTTTAACCAACACTGCACCAGTTTAACCAACATTGCCCAGGTTCGATGATAGGTGCCCTAGTTAATGCTAACATCAACACCAACAACGCAAACAACATTTATATATCAAGTAGATTTAACTTGACGTTGTTTGTTCATTGTAGAAAAGTAATGGCCGATGAAGTTTATAAAATGATATTGCTGTACAATTTTAAACAGCTTTAATTACATTTTTTCTTCCTTATGACAAAGTTCTTCATAGCTGCTTAAATTCTGAGAATAATTCTACAAGAGTTAAATTATGCATACATGCCAATCTCTAATTCTTTACATGTGAGAAAGAATTACCCATTAGCTTTACCGTTATATTCCTTTTTATACATATACTTAAGTTTTGGCAATATTATGTATCTACTGAAAGATGGCTGAATTACATGTATACCAATAACTGTACATGTAAGTCAGCTGTTGGATCAAATCATTAATGTCATTTAATTGAGCAGTAAAATTTCAGAGACCTAGTCTTATCTTTCGTGTTCTATAACTCACAATTGTACATTTTATTTTGATTGTGCAGTCCTTTGTACACCAATATGTAGATGTGTAAATATTCAGTGGCAGTCAGCATGTAAAACAGTACTTCTACCTTTTATTAACACTTTAATAGCACATACCAATATATTCATTCTTAGGATCTTGATAAATCACCACCAACTATATATGGCAACTACACCTAACTAAGTCAAGTTGGCACCTACATGTAATCAAGTCAACTTGGCACCTATATGTAATCAAGTCAACTTGGCATCTCCATGTAATTAAGTCAACCTCTCATCTACATGTACATGTAATCAATTAGCACCTACATGTAATCAAATCAACTTGGCAGCTACATGTAATCAAATCAACTTGGCATTTACATGTAATCACGTTAATCAGCACCTACATGTAATCAGGTCAATCAGCACCTAGATGTAATAAAATCAATCAGCACCTACATGTAATCAAGTCAATCTGGCACCTACATGTAATCAAGTCAATCAGCACCTACATGTAATCAAGTCAATCAGCACCTACATGTAATCAGGTCAATCAGCACCTACATGTAATCAAATCAATCAGCACCTACATGTAATCAAGTCAAACTGGCACCTACATGTAATCAAGTCAATCAGCACCTACATATAATCAAGTCAATCAGGAACTACATGTAATCAAGTCAATTAGGACCTACATGTAATCAAGTCAATCAGCACCTACATGTAATCAAGTCAACTTGGCATCTACATGTAATCAAGTCAACTTGGCATCTACATGTAATCAAGTCAAATTGGCACTACATGTAATCAAGTCAACTTGGCATCTACATGTATTAATCAAGTCAACTTGGCATCTACATGTAATCAAGTCAAATTGGCACTTACATGTAATCAAATCAACCGGCATTTACATGTAATCAATCAGCACCTACATGTAATCAAGTCAATCAGCACCTACATGTAATCAGGTCAAATTGGCACCTACTTGTACATGTAATCAAGTTAATCAATACCCTCATGTAATTAAGACAAAGTGGCACCTTTTTATACTAAAATTTTGATAAATGACAAAATCTTGAGTTTTCTGATAGTAACTAGTTCTGTTCTGTCCTTTTCTGAATGTGTCCAAAACATATTCTGCCATTCATAAACTGGAAACATCATTAAGCATGATAGTTATTTTTTGTTGTGTTGAAGTTTGACCAGTCTTCTAATGATGGTATAATGATTTATAACAAGTAAACATAATGATGAGAGAATTTAATAATTTGTCATGTGAATGTGAAAAACTTTTTTTTAAACTTATGATGCACTATTGATGTTTTTATCTGCAATATGACATACATGTACAGTTGTTGCTAGAATATAAAACACATTGCCATAATACTGAAGTATCTAACTATCTTTCTACTTTTTATTTTACTGTACACATCCATAAATCTATATTTATCTCTTCAAAGTGTACCTTACATGAAAGCATTTCTGAAGAAATAGCAGCGTCTGATCCTATACAAGATGCATTGAACTACTTGGCAATATTACAAATAAATATTGAAATGGAAATGTTAGTTAAAATATATATCTATACTGTGAATGCATGGATGTAGAGAGAGTGAGAGTAAGTGTCAGAAAGGCTTGAATGTTTCCTTATCTTGTATAATTTGTATGTAAAGTGCAAATGTCAGTACATCTCTAGTAGTATATATTTAAATTTATCAAATACAGTGGAATCTTGTTATCTCGAAACTCACGGCACCGCCCCTATTACTTTGAGATATCCGGAATTCGAGATAACAGAAAATTGTCATTGATATATTATTCTACCCATAAAAATTGGGACCGGTCTTTCCATTTTCACATATCCGGAATTTCGACTCATCCGATTTCGACATGACAAGATTCCACTATAAAATGAAAGCAAATATCCCTCTAATATATGTCAAATAAACTGAATTTGTTTATTTGCTTTGTCACAAGTCAGTTAAGGATCCACAGAGGTGACAGGTCAATATATGCTTATGTTAAGGTTTCTACTGTCTCTAATTAAGGTCATTCAAAAACCCAATGAGCACCTGAAAATGTTACACATTTCTTTGTTCTTGTCATTTGCGCTATCTCTATATCATTCACCCCTAAAGACAAATTTGGACTGGCTTAAATCATTGATTTACAGAAGAGCACTGTTTTTAGGGTGAATGAGTTAATAATTACAAAAATAAATTACCGTAACCACTTCTAACTGTATTACATTATACAATTGTGTATACATGTATCTTTTAATATGTTTTTACTTTGTCATCTGTTTTATCAGAGAAATGTTAATGTTTCTGCTATTAAGAGTACATGTAGTATGATGTACAAGTGATTAATGATATAAGCAAGGTGACATCATTAATAGCTCAAAATTTAATGTTATGCATATTTAAAAGAAATACATTTCTCATCTTGCATTTTTAAGGTTATTCAATTTAATGTTTTGATATGCAAATGAAGAATTTTCTCAGATGAATGTATCAAAAATGTTACACATATGGTACATGTATGTCTTATCCAGGGTGTTTTGAAAACTTTTTAGGCTGCTAAACATTGTCTGAATGTACACAACAATCTACTAGACCGGAACAATTTATTCCCAAACCAGTTATAATTATGACATTTGTTTCTGCTAATGCAAGGTGAATGTGGCGTAAGTGAATAAACATTTTCATATTTTGTTTCCTCATCAGCCAAAGGTTCTATTATTTCAGTTGGCCTATGAATTATTCTTTTTCTCATTTAAAAGACCATATGTTTGGTTTCAAAGGTTAATTGGGTTTTATTGCAATCCTGAAGCCAAATATCAGATAGTCCCAAGTTATAATCATATCATTATCCATACATGTGTGTGGTATAGTGCCAACTTTTGGCATTGTACATTAAACCCAAAACTTTCAACACTTTAAAATAAATATACATGAACATATAGCCATACAGTAAGCTCATCATGTTTTTGTCATTTCCACCACTGTGGCAATTGTAGAATATTGGTCGTGGCAAGCGAGACATCTGTAGTGGCGAGCATCGTGGTGAAAATATACTCCCCAGACTGAATACTGTGACAAGTCACTATGTTCATGTGCACTGTTGTAACATGTCATGAGTCTCGTGACAAAAACGGCACTACATATTGACTTAAGTATGACATATTGACTTAACATAGTGATCAACAAAATCATGCATGGGGTCCTACTGGTCCTAGCCTCCTTACGTATGCAAACATTATGCAGATTCACACGGGGTATTTCCTGCCAAATTTGGTTAAAATTGGCCAACTGGTTCTTGAGAAAAAGTTGAAAATGTGTATGGGCTAGCAACAGACGCTGCATGACGACAGACAAAAGATGATTACAACAGATTACCTTTATCCTTTGTAAAGTTTCATCAAAATCCCTTCCAGGCTTCCTAGAACAAGCTGACAAAGTGAAAATTTACCCCTACCCCTTCCTTTTTCAGTTTTAAAAAATTCATGAAAATATTTTAAAATTAAATTTCAGCAAAATTCTTTCATGAAAGATTTTTTTCTCCTAATTACGGGTAAAACATGAATGCATTACTCATATACAATCCATTTTTCAATTTATGCAATGGTTTGTAATAACTTCTAGTTTCTCATTTAATTAATTAGAGTGGTCATCACCTCAATGCTACAGTATATCTGGCAGACACATAGAAAATGCAACATATTAGATTAGGCTGTGAAATCTTACAAACAGTATTAAAAAAAAAATGTTAATTAATAAAACAGTGAAAAGTTCATCACAATTCCACATGCATTTCTGCATGAGCCTGGAGCATTTGGATTTTAAACCAAATACTGACTCCAAAAATTACTGGCTCTGTTTTTACATGTTCAATACAGCCGAAAATATCTCTCAAAAGAGGTTTTATTTCAAAGATTTATTAGTCAAGAGGTTTTCAGAATGTTATCTTAAAAAACAGGTGGTCTTTCTGGACAGTGGTCTTTCAAGCCGGGTTCGTTCCACTGTACTTGTACGATATACACTTGATACAAACATCAGAGACTACAAAAACAGAGAAAAACTTATTTACCTGAGACACAGATGTGTGAGGTTTTGAAGCTGTACTATGGATTCTGGGAGATATTTTATCACATTATGGTAACAGTTCAATTTTTCCAATGAACGATATTCACTGACTTGTGTTGGAACTTCACTAAAACGATTTCTAGATAAATCTGAAATAAAAAGAGAAGAAACAATTAAAAATGATTTTGATTACCGAATTCGACCCAATAATCACCTAGGGTGGCGAGCACTACAAAAATAAAAAAAATAAAAGGGAATAATAGGGGTGGACACATAATGGGACCAATTATTAGTCAAACTGACATAAAACAGTTAATTTTTCATAAGGCATGATGGTAAAGTTGATGTACGATAGTTATTACTGAGGACACCTATCAACACTCTTCTGTTAAATACCGGCATTTACAGGTCGACTGAATTGGCCACCCTGGAAATTATACTATAATCTTCCATAAAACGTTATTTTGGGGAAAATTTCTATCATACTAGTCAATTGACTTATTGTACCGGTAATGTTACAGTATATCCCTTTAATCAACCTATTAATTGAAATCTTTTCATTTATATGATTTTACTAGAGTAAAGGCAAATACTGGTAAATTGAATTGACCATTCTGGATTTTATACAAGAACCTAAATTTTATAACTTTTCCAATAGAAAAGGATATCATTTACAACATTTTATTGTTTCTCTCCTGTCAGGCCTAAAATAAAATTAAGTTTGTTTGCTGTTTACCCACGGAAATCACTGCAACTCGGAAAATGTTATTGCCGTTTTAAAAAAAAAAAGTTTCTATTGACGATCTTTCTGGAACGTTCGATTACTGTCACAACTTTAAACAGCAATACTATTAACTTTGTCTTGATCTCTGAGAATATACATGTATATATTTTGACCATGGCGCTATTATTTATTCATTGAAACATCGTATATTAACAGTATTTTATCTGAGTAATGTAAAATAATGGCCAGAATGTACATAACATGACACTAGGGGCCTATCAAGGAATTGCAAATTCATATGACCTTTTGTAACTCTACAATATATTACCAATCCATCTACAGTATTAGGGCATAAATGAGTTCCCCGAACTCTCTGTCCCGAATTGAAGCGATTTTTTTTGGGGGGGGGGGGGTGTCAGGAATTTACCTTAATCCCTTTAGAGATTCTGTCTGTCGGGGCAACCCAACAGAATCTCCAAAGGGGTTTATTCAGATTTTACTCGCTCAAAAAAAATCGCTTAAAATCGGGACTTAATTGGCCTAAGCTACTGCTATATCCCAGAATGACACACATATTTTCTCTACGAATACTATTTATAAAAATAGGAAACCAAAAATCCTGTATGATACATGTTTTACAAAGATAAACAATTTATGAAACACCTGTGTAAATTTGTTTGATGTGTTTCCTCCTTTTATGAAAGCTGAAGGGAATGTTATAGCAAACATAAAATCGTGTAGACAGTTACATAAGAGTTACCTCCCGTTTTTTTTATTTCACAAATATTTGTCAAAACGTAATAATTTTACAAAAACGATATCAATTCTAGTAAAATGAAATCAATTAAATTTATACACCTGTTTTCTTTAATATAACCCTGTGTATTTCTCTAATTTACATTAAAAATACAGACATTTTGAAAAAAAAAATTACTGGTCAACCGGACCAGTGAATAAAGGAATTTCACTGGTCAAAGAAAATATTTTACTGGTCTGTATATATACACAGTTGAAATGAAATGGAAAATTACTGGTCGTTTAAACCAGTTATCAGATAGATTTCACTGGACTTTTGTAAAATTTAAAGGTTTTTCTGGAAAGACTGGTGAATTTAAAAAACTGGAAATATATTAAAAACGTCCCAAGAAAGTTATCATTTTAAAACACCAACTCGTCACTGCACCATGTGCCTTACTATAAACACTGCCTTGCCATGTGATTGATGGGAGGTCAAGTTGAGCCTCTGGTTTGATACTGGCAAGTCTGTTTAACTTGCAAGCAGTGAACAAATACTATGAAATGATCATTTAGTTTCGATAGATAATTGTTGTACAATATATTAAATCTTAAATGTTTTTGTATATTTTACTTTATTTTTAATAATGTTCTAATGCAAAAATGTACAAATAGTCACGAAATGATACACAAAATAGAACATGTAGCATGAGACACTGTTGCAACATGGGGCATGGCCCGACGCAATGCGAAAGAATTATTCATCTGCACTACCAGGGTGCTATCTGAAATTTCTGGGGAGAACAGTGACATATACAAATAGATTCCAGAATATCTGCATACATTTTATTTATACTCTGTCATGAACCTCTGTGAAAACTTGTTGAAATAACAAGTAACCCATCTCTTCTTCTCCTGTCTGTCTCAAACATTTATGAAATATTTAATGTTTCCTCATTTAAAATTATTTTCATTATAATTGTACAGAAAATGATTGACTACACAATGACATCAGTACTTACATGAGGGAGAACAATATATTGTTTCCCAACTCGACGCCAGAAAAATTTCCAATAAAAAGAAATAATTTCCCTACCTATCTACCCATAGGTAAAAGGGCAGAGTCGGTAAACAGCAAACAGAGAATATTTTATGTCTGGCCTCACTGTCTATACAGCATGTCCCCTTAAATAAACAGGCCTTGAAAGTTGTTGTTTTAATAATTACAATGTACTTGTAGATCGTTAGACCCTTATTAAGTGTCAGACAAGATGCCAGGACAGGTGAACCTTTACCTGTATTTTACTACCTGTATTTCTATGCTAGTGAATTAAATGTCAAACTTAGACAAATTATAAAAAATTAAAAAGATTTATTATTTTTTTCAAATAAAAAGTAAATAGCCATTGATTTACTGTATAAAAATATATACAGAAATACAGATATTAAAAATTGTAAAATGTTTTATACTTGATCATTTATGATGATAAAATTAATTATATTAAAATTCAATTTAATATTTATAAGTAAATTAGTATCATTTTATATTATTTTAAGTCAATTTAGTTCAGATAAACATGCATTTCATTAATTTTTTGTAAATGTCAAAGTAAAACAAATTATATGCATTTAATTCTTATTTTTTCAAAAAGTAACTAGCCATTAATTTACTGGTTGATGTCTCAAGATATTAAAAGTTGTAAATTATTTTATACTCTATGGTGATAAAATGATATTAACATTTAATTTAACATTTATGAGTGAACTGAATTTATTTTATATTATTTCAAGTCAATCTAGTATAACTACATGGAGTGTTTTAATCTTCAAAGTTCAATCGACGAGTATTTGCCACTTAAGGATTATTTGCAGGGACGGTATTTACCGGTAAATACCGCCGGAAAATACCAGGGGTGGAATTTACCGCCCAACCTAGCATGAAAGTGCATTACATGTAGTTGTCAACAGATGTTGAACACAGTGCATTATCCATCCACACATGATGACACAATTTACATATATACATTAGATACGGAGACACTTGTGTCTATTAATGGTGGTTAAGATGACAGAGTTCTTGAAATTCACCGGTCTTACCAGAAAAACTGGTAAATTTTACAAAAGTCTGGTGAAATCTATCTGATAACTGGTCCAACTGACCAGTAATTTCCATTTCATTTCAACTGTGTTTATATACAGACCATTTAAAAATTGTTTTTGACCAGTGAAATTCCCTTATTCACTGGTCTGGTTGACCAGTAATTTTTTTTTTCAAAATGTCTGAGATGAGCAAAAAAAAAATATAATTTTTTCCTTTTGATTTAATTTTATGTTTGTGTACCCCTGATTTGTATCATTGTACCCCTGTTTTTGCTACCCATTGGGTGCAAAAACCTGTTTTCTGAAAAAAACAGTGGGAACATTGCCAATATTACTTTATACAGAAATTACTAGGATTCTATTCCAGGGCAATAATACCCCAATACATATACAAATGTACAGAGCCTCATGAGATGCTGGAAATTACAAAGCCAGAAATCAGACTACATACATGTACATGTATAAGCTGACCTGCACAGTCACCAGACTTAAATACATTTGTATTATAGGAATTGTTTAGTTGAAAATTAAAAATAATTAAAATTAAGCTGTGCTGAAACAATGAACAATACTGAAAATCTTTCAGAGGTTCTTATGGATGTCTGGCAAAATCTCCATATTGGATATATTCAAGGACTTTAAGGTTTTTAACTTTTTACCATTCATTATTTAGACGTATTTGTATGACTGAGGAGAGTAGAAGGTGAAATGATGAAATACTGAACACATGTAAGTTTTACTGTTTTATTTGTTTACTTAACACTTCTCAATTGATCAACAAAATCTTGCCTGTGACTTAAAATACAAAAATGTAAATGTACATTGTACCAAAGAACAATATCAAATTTAAATATAAAACCCCTTTAAAATCTTATAATTTTTGTTTCCTAAGTGAATGTTATGGTATCAAGATATAAAGTGCAGCATATACATGTATATAGTGTTTTCTCCAAGCCTGATTAACATGGCGCTACACCATGCCCTTGCCCCTACCCGTGTTTTCCGCCACGCTGCTCCTAATTCTGTTTGTATTAAGCAAGCATATACAACGGGATTCAACTTGAATTGTGTATCAAGTACTTCCCGAACTTCTGACAGGCCACAATATTTGAAACATCATGTGCCATTTGAGGGAAACTACTCCTACATAGCAACAACAACACGCCCATGTCGACACGTTTGAAAAGAAAAAGGGATTGGGAACTACAGAAATGCAAAATCGTGCAGACGGTTGCTTGATTTCTTTCCAAAGTATGAATTAGACTGATTATATGGTAATCTCAGTTTGACTTGACTATTGCAGTGATGCTGATGGCTTCAGTTCATATGATAATGATATGGGGATGGCTCTGTCGGTCCGTGTGAAAACCTTGTTGAAATTAATTGAAGTGTTCAATCTAGGTCGCGCCATTGCGTCAATGGCCCGCTGAAATCAGACATGGCGCAATTAAAATTCAATGATGGGCCACTCGGGCACAATGCTAATCTTCCCAGTGATAACTTTATTTCAATTAAATGTCTGCGTATAAGCTGAAATAATACCTTGAAATGTAACACCGTGGATAGTCTAACGCGAATAATTCAAGCCCGCTCCGTTTCCGATTATCTCCATACTACGCTAGGTTAATGCGGTGATCGAAGTGAACGGAATATAACGACTGAATATTTGGGTTATGGATAGTCTTGAGCAAACCACATAGCCGGAAGTAACTGCCTGGTATTATTAGTTAAAACGAGGCTTCAGTGTCAGAGTCTGCCAAACGCTTTAGGTCTGCTATATGCTGTCAAGTGTTATGTGATGCGTCCATGTACAGACGACGTTTTCTCTCTGTCAAAATTTAAAAACATGAAGAGAATGTCGGACTTTTTCTCAGCCACCCAGAATTCTAAAAAAACTCGAAATGATATTCAAAACAACCCAAGTTCGTCATCAAGTGAAAAAAAACAGCAGAAAAACAGAATCTGTCTCTGAGAATCAGAAACGAAAGTTTCAAAATCAGTGGTTACACAACGACCATTTTAAAAACTGGTTGACTTATGATGACAAATCTTGTACTGTGAACTATAGTGTTTGCACAAAATTTTAAAAAGTAAATCCCTTCACCACAGGATGTACCAATTTTTGTATATTGGTGAACAATGTACATGGACAGTTATGATGGTTACAGTAAACTCTAAACTCATCACAATTGGTCAGATTTTCTTTATAAGTTATGGCCCCTTCTTTTTGAAAATGGCCCCTTGATTTTAATCGCAACGGGCTGTCTGGCCCCCTTGTTCGTGGTCCTAGATTGAACACTGTAATTGCATGTTAAATATTTTCTTTCTGTGGATAAACAAGATTAAAACTTGATGGTTTTATAATTATTTATTTGAACGTTAAGATGAAATGTTAAAATATTAGAGCTGAATAAATACTGTGAACTTCGTTTTCGTTCATGAAAAATCGTCATTAAAATTATTTAAATGCTGATTGATATCTTCAGCCATAATATATTTTTGAATAACACTTGCTTTGTTGTAACTAAATCGTAAATAAATTAAAAAATGAAAAAGTAAAAATAAAAGTGCAGATTCAGTTACTTCCATTGCCGATTTGATAAATATGTGCTGATTCGATAACTGTGAACCTGTACCATAAGATTGGACGTTAAACCTATACAGAACCTGCAAAAAAGGTAAATGCTATTATACCAATGTTGTCATTCGTCAATGATTCTCGACATCAATAACAGGGGTTGCGCTGGTTGAAGAAATTATGTTGCCCAAAAAATATCTAGCTGTCAAAATCTGTCGCAAGTTTCAAATTTTTGGAGACAGATTCAAAATCAATAAAAAGAGAGATTATTGAGGTTACATAAATGTGTTAACTGCCATTACTGTCAATTTATTTAATTAAATTCAATGAGTTACATTAAGATATTATTTTCTGTGTTTAAAATTTTATGCAATTGAAATAAAACAATGTTTTTGTATTGAAATCATCATTATTTTAATATGTATCCATAACTCTGTATAGGTTCATGGTGTGAAGTGCGGACGTCACAGAAGACACCGTGATCTCACTTTGATGTTTCTCAGTTTATTATTTTGATTAAAATCATCCAGGATCGATATACAAGCTGCATGGATATAGCAAAGCATTAATAATGTTGATATTATAAGTCTCCTTAGGGATCAGAACACATAGAAAGTGATTATAGGTGTGGATGTTTAAATACACCAGTTAGATCTAATTCCTTTATCTGTACAATCATGTACCTGACTACTACAGGTCATAGTGTATTTACCCCCAAATTTCGTCTGATAATTACACCTCTATCAGTCTGTGTTGTTTATTGACATTAATTAATAAACAGGGTTTTTAGTCACTGATCCTAATGACCATTTTGATGATATAAATCACTTGTAACCTAGGTGACTTAAAACTTCCATAAAATGGGGGCACCAAAAAAATCGCCAGAAGCAACTTTTTGTGGCCAGTTTAAATAGAAAATGGCCATTTGTGGCCCTGAATAATTGTCTATTGATGTCAATTTCTAGGAATCTGCATCATTTCTCAATCTAATATTATAGTTATAGGACCCCAGTTATCGAGTCGAAGGATTTTTGTAATCATGAAGGACAGAACTTAGACTTTTAATGTTATCAGACACCACTGTAGTGTAAATTATGAGGTAACTGCAGAAAATACACGTTGTCTCTAACCTAGGAAAAGCTCTCCAAGGGATGATACACCCAAATAGATTGTATTGCTGTATTTTTTCAAAATTCATAAATTTGATGTAATTGATCTGTTATATATTCTTCATCTTAACATGTCAGACGTTAAAACGGTAGTTTTAATCCTTCATTTGGTATTTTTCCTCTTTTCCGGTATTTCCGGCTTTTCATGTTCATGGACTCGACAGTTTCACTTGCCCAATTGCAACTTCTTGCAGAAAAATATAATTCCGCTTCAACAACACATTAACCAATAGTACAAATAAATCATAAGTAAGAATATCATCTTTATACTGAGATATTTAACAATAATAAAACATTCAATAACACAAGAAACACTTGGGCAAGTTCCTGTAGTGGGGCGCCGTACTGGGGTACGGTATGTCTCCGAAGATCTCGGTAGGATTTACATTGTATTGGTGCAAGACAGAGCCCAAAGGAAGCAATAGAATCTACGACTGGATTATTATCTGATTTACCAATGAATATAAAACCTATCGTATTACAGGGAAAATTAAAGAACCGAGACAGCGAGAGTGAATCATTCCTAAAATTTCAATAAGCATTTTCGAGGAAGGGTCACTTGCCTGTTGAGATTGTGTCGCCCAATTCATATTTTGATGATATTTTGGGATATTCTTTGAATTTTCTGCCACTAAGACTGATTATTCCTGTATGTTGAGCATCTTCAAAAACTTGTTCTAATGTCCTAGAAAGTGATGTAGGGCTCTGTCCGCCAGAGCTGAATGTAGTCGCCATCTTGGTCTTTCATGTTGTTTTGACCTGTGTGAGCATGCGCGCGTGGCGAGGTCGGTTTAGATGACATCACTAGGCCTATTGGAAAGATGATCTCGAGAATTCATGAATGTATCGATGCCTAAAACTAAAAGAATGATAATTGAAATGTTTAATAAATAAGTTATTTTTTATGTGCCTTTTTAGATAATCAAGGATACAAATACACGATAGATGAATTATAACAAAAACAAGACACCAAAAATCTTCCCGCAATATTTGACAATGGGGGCAGCGGGGGCACGTGCCCCCCATTTTTTGCAAGGGGGGGGGGGTGGCACAAGTACTTCTGAAATAATTTCTTTTATTATACAGCCATAATTTTTTTTAATACTTGATTTCTTCAAAGCAGTGGCTATAATTCTTGAATAATTTGATTTTCTGGAATATTATTACCAAAATTTTCGCGCCTCGCAACGCTCGGCCAAAAACAATTAGGGGAGACCGGGGATAGTTGGAACAATTTTAAACAAACATCTTCACTCAGAACATATGTATTGCTATCACTTTTTACCAAGTGATCTTAGGAAGAGAACCATATTGTCTTTACAATGACACATTGGATGAATGTCAAAAATGCTTATTACATTCATAAAAGAAGTTTATAAAATGTCTGAAAATGTTTCAACCTGCCCCTTTTCTGGGAAAGTTGAAACACCATGTAGGGAAAGTTGAAACGTCTGGCTTTGATTGTGAAACATATCATAATGAGTCCAACAATAACACAGTGAGGTCTACAAACTATATTATCTATAGATAAGTGGCCTATTAATTTAATTTTAACAAAGTCTCTGCAAAACAAAGTGTCTCCTTTCAAAATAGAAATGAGTTTTACCTTTTACCTGCAATCATAAAACTAAGATAACCACATTTAACAGAAAATTGCTAATTGAGTTCTCAAAATAATGTTCTTTACACAAAATTGAATTTAAAAAAATCTGCTGCAGATTCCAAGATTAATCAGAAACAAGGAAAACATAAATGTGTACAGTCAAACTTAGGGACACAATAAAAACAGGTCTGTATAGGGGGGTGGTCTTTATAGGGAGGTTGATTTGTACACAAATTGTACTATTGGGGAGAACAAAAACATTTTTTTGACCAGGTGATCTTTATACACAGGTGGTCACTAAAGCAGACTTAACTGTATTTTAAAGTCTCAACAAATGTTCCCATTCCGTGGGCGAAATGAAACGAAATAAAACTTTCAGTTCCAGTGGACAGTGCATTAAAAGTACATGTTCTCTGAAAGTTACAAATTTAGAAAAACTATCACATAACCTACAATATAGTAGACGTTACTATTTCCTGAAGATGTGTAAATTTAAAGAGGATCATAAGATGAAAAATCAACATGGAACTGAAGCTCCGAGCACCCACCCACAGGGAATGGTTGTGGTAGCTTCATAACAATGGAATCCAGCAAGTGAAAGCAGTATTGAAACGAATTTACACAAAAGTATACATGATTCTTTAATTTCATAGGCAGAAAAATTTGCATTTTTTCTGACACGAACTTAATCACGGGTATCAGACTTCGAGCAAGATTGGTTACTAATTGTCTTTTTGATGCTTCATAAGTGTAAGCTGTTATATTCATGGATATTTAATTTCACAGTATTCTATTTGACTGCGAATATAGCGATATTAAATCACCTGCGAATAAGAGCAACTACACAGTAATTTTAGGCCAAAAGAGAACCTACATGTAAAACATTAAAATCAAGGGGTTATTTGAAACATTGTTCCATTGGTAATGTTTCAACTTGCCCCAACACACAATTTGGATAATTTTTAGTCTATATTTCACTGAACAGAAAATTATTAGCAAAATGGTTATATCATTAAATGCACAATGTAATGTAAAGATACTTTACTTCAGTAAAAGTGTGTTCCACAGAACAAAAATACTGTCAGTGAAGATTTTTACTTTGATATATCAAAAATGTAAAATATCCTTGATCTTGACCCTGAAAAATCAAAATGGCTGTACCCTATAGATATAACTGCACAACAAGAGTGATGACATCATTAATTTAATACTAAATTCACAATTCTTGGTGTTCCAACTTCCCCGCGTTCCAACTTTTCCCGGTCTTTCCTACATCATAAATAGGCCTACCTTTCCTTCCCTGTTGCCCAACATCTTCGTAAAGAAATTTTCGTTTTCTTTTCCTTAGCTTGTATCAATATGAAAATTTATTTGTAAACTTGGAAAAATTTGCATTGTATCAAAATGTAAGTTATATCTTACTAATTATTTACACATTACATCGGTATGTAGCCTAGGCGTGGGTACAGGGGCGGCTAGGGGGTGCACCAATCCCACACTTTCTCACATACCAATTTTTTAAATATACATTATCAACACGTTTGGAATCCAGAAAAAGGCTTCCCAGGACGTTTAAAAATCAAAAAAACTTTCTGGACACCCTCATCAAGCTCATAAATGATAACGATAAAGAGATAATGTAGGGAGGGTACTAGGACCTTTCTGTCCCGGTTTTAGTAAAAATTTTTGATGATCCAACCTTCTTTTGAGAGGGATAATCAAAGTGTATAGATGCAGAAAAGGGGATTCCAAATTAAAAAAAAAGGCCCAACCTTTGGTTTGCTTCCTACGCCACTATATATATATATATCTACACACATACATACACCTTGTTATTTCTGTATGTATGCTTTATGTATGATTTATTTACGCAGATAGTATCATTTCTGATCCAAGGTCCATGGTAAATGATAATGTCGTAGTGATATTTGTGCTTTATATATATGCACAACGTTGTAGTGATACTTGTGCTTTATATATATGTACAACGTTGTAGTGATACTTGAGCTTTATATATATGTACAACATTGTAGTGATACTTGTGCTTTATATATATGTACAACGTTGTAGTGATACTTGTGCTTTATATATATGTACAATGTTGTAGTGATACTTGTGCTTTATATATATGTACAACGTTGTAGTGATACTTGTGCTTTATATATATGCACAACGTTGTAGTGATACTTGTGCTTCAAAATATGTACAACGTTGTAGTGATACTTGTGCTATATATATGTACAACGTTGTAGTGATACTTGTGCTATATATATGTACAACGTTGTAGTGATACTTGTACTTTATATATATGTACAACATTGTAGTGATACTTGTGCTTTATATATATGTACAACGTTGTAGTGATACTTGTGCTTTATATATACATGTATGTACAATGTTGTAGTGGTACTTGTGCTTTATATATATGTACAACGTTGTAGTGATACTTGTGCTTTATATATATGTACAACGTTGTAGTGATACTTGTGCTTTATATATATGTACAACATTGTTGTGATACTTGTGCTCTATATATATGCACAACGTTGTAGTGATACTTGTGCTTCAAAATATGTACAACGTTGTAGTGATACTTGTGCTATATATATGTACAACGTTGTAGTGATACTTGTGCTATATATATGTACAACGTTGTAGTGATACTTGTACTTTATATATGTGTACAACATTGTAGTGATACTTGTGCTTTATATATATGTACAACGTTGTAGTGATACTTGTGCTTTATATATACATGTATGTACAATGTTGTAGTGGTACTTGTGCTTTATATATATGTACAACGTTGTAGTGATACTTGTGCTTTATATATATGTACAACGTTGTAGTGATACTTGTGCTTTATATATATGTACAACATTGTTGTGATACTTGTGCTTTATATATATGTACAACGTTGTAGTGATACTTGTGCTCTATATATATGTACAACGTTGTAGTGATACTTGTGCTCTATATATATGTACAACGTTGTAGTGATACTTGTGCTTCAAAATATGTACAACGTTGTAGTGATACTTGTGCTATATATATGTACAACGTTGTAGTGATACTTGTGCTTTATATATACATGTATGTACAATGTTGTAGTGATACTTGTGCTTTATATATATGCACAACGTTGTAGTGATACTTGTGCTTTATATATATGTACAACGTTGTAGTGATACTTGTGCTATATATATGTACAACGTTGTAGTGATACTTGTGCTTTATATATACTTGTATGTACAATGTTGTAGTGATAGTTGTGCTCTCTATACATGTACAACGTTGTAGTGATACTTGTGCTTCAAAATATGTACAACGTTGTAGTGATACTTGTGCTATATATATGTACATTGTTGTAGTGATACTTGTGCTTTATATATATGCACAACATTGTAGTGATACTTGTGCTTTATATATATGCACAACGTTGTAGTGATACTTGTGCTTTATATATATGTACAATGTTGTAGTGATACTTGTGCTTTATATATATGTACAACGTTGTAGTGATACTTGTGCTTCAAAATATGTACAACGTTGTAGTGATACTTGTGCTATATATATGTACATTGTTGTAGTGATACTTGTGCTTTATATATATGCACAACATTGTAGTGATACTTGTGCTTTATATATATGCACAACGTTGTAGTGATACTTGTGCTTTATATATATGTACAACGTTGTAGTGATACTTGTACTTTATATATATGTACAATGTTGTAGTGATACTTGTGCTTTATATATATGTACAACGTTGTAGTGATACTTGTACTTTATATATATGTACAATGTTGTAGTGATACTTGTACTTTATATATATGTACAATGTTGTAGTGATACTTGTGCTTTATATATATGTACAACGTTGTAGTGATACTTGTGCTTTATATATACATGTATGTACAACGTTGTAGTGATACCTGTGCTATATACATGTACAACGTTGTAGTGATACTTGTGCTATATATATATACAACGTTGTAGTGATACTTGTGCTTTATATATACTTGTATTTCCCTACACTACATGCATCGTAATTGATCCATTGTCATTTACGTTAGAATTAAACACCTTTATCTCTGCGACCGAGTTCTAATGTTCGGAATTCTATTCACTGGAGTGCTATCGAAACATTTATTTTTTGTGAACGTGTAGATGCCCAAGTGGTTAACACGTCGTGTATGAAAGCCAGATGATTTATGCCGCAGGTCGAGGGTTCGAACTCCAGTCGGGGCATAGTGGGTTTGTAGGTATCTCGTTCTTTTGTATTTGTGCTTTATGTATGGTTTATGATTTATTTACGCAGATAGAATCATTACTGATCCAAGGTCCATGGTAAATGATAATGTTTTAGTGATATTTTAGCTATATATATATATATATATATATATATATATATATATATATATATATATATATATATATATATATATATATATATATATATATTGTCTCATTTTATCTATCTATAAAAATCAAAGATACCAAAGCCAATCTTCAGGATCAGGAGACAATTACACTCTATACAAATCTAAGTGTTAGACTTACACTTAAGTTTCTCAAGTGTGAATAAAATCCCTGGTGAACATTGGAACACAGGGACCTCTAGACCACCTCCAGGGGTGGGATCAGGTGTCATGGAGGATTAGGGCCTAAGCATTCCCTGTTGACCGATCACCGAGTCCATCCGAGAGTCCACACTCAAATTCAAATGAATCAAGAGAACATATCCTCTTCATAAAATGAACAGACCACTCAGCATCCGCTATCGCACAGCTAACTCTACTTTTCATCTAGTGAAACTGAGTGATTATAAACAAGGTCATTATATAGATCGTAAAATTTGCGGAAGGTTGACATCAAACGCGATTCTTGATATTCTTGTAACAACAGCTTATCAGTAAGTAGTTTGCCTCTGTATATGAGATGATCATATGTTGAACACCACCGTCATATCGCATCATCTGTGAGAAATAAACACCATATACTGGTATCTACGGGACATTAATACTTTTAAAAATGTTGAAAATTGACGAAAAACCGAAATCGTCGCGTTTGTCTAATAGCCTGGCTGTAATTTCCCGTCTGTGTATTTAGTTAGTAACACCGAGTAGGAAGTCTATATTTGTTAACGTCTTCGATATAATTGGTTCTCATGGGAATGCCGTCAGTTTGCTGAAAGACAATACAGATATATATTGTCTATTAGAAATTCTAGCATTTTTTTTTCTTCAGTGTATTTATGCGTTGAATCCGGGTGGATTCAACGAAATTGGCATCATGATTACCAATGACTAGATACATGTATTTAAATTTTCGGGTACCACTTTTAGTGAAAAAAACCCAGATTTTGTCGACGATGCCAAAAAGTCTCTCTATAAATTTTTCATGCGGAATTGCTGTGTAAAGATTAGAAAAATTCGTATGTTTGACGCCATGAATTTAGAAAAATGGTGTGTCTAAATTTTCTGAAAGCTGTTTAGAATTTTTAAGTTTCCGCATCAATTTACATCGCTTCTGGAATAAGCAACTGTACAGTATTGCTGATTGCATTTTTTTTATTTTGATACCGTACTCAAGGTATTTATTAATTCTTATGAAAAAAAAATTGAACCCCATTTTTATGTGAATGATAAAACTAATCACGTGTTTTCCCTATTCAGTCGGCACACTTCCCAAGTCGAGGTTTTATGATCCACGTCGTTCCTCAAACGTAACAGACGAATACCATGATCCAAGACAAATGCAACGGAATAATAATAGAGTGTATTTATAGTAAACAGTGCAGGATTTGGAAATCTCAAGAATTTAACACCTCATCCGTTGTAGAACTTCGCCATGAGTTTCCGTGCCACCCTTTCTGCATAGCTTTCCCTTTGGATTATATTAAAGAGCCTGGATCTGCTCTTAAGATTGTCCAATCCAGGCCAATTTTTGCTTTCGAATCTGCAGGGGAAAAGACACTTGATTTCTCACCTGTCAGCGTTCCTGGATACTTAAGTAATCAGGCCACCAAATTCTGTGTATTTTTTTCGGGCAGCTATAGGTTACGGACCCGGGGCCCGTTTTACGAACGGTTAAAGGTTCTAAACCCCAACTTTTAGTCTTAACTACAATAGTTACGCATCTTTAATTGGTCAGTCGCATGACAATTAGGACTAAGACTTAGGATTAAGGGCTTAAGACTTTTTGTAAAACGAGCCCCAGATTTTCTTGTCGGAGACCACAGTTGTTCAATATTTGTTCTTTTTTATTTATATCTCCTTGGAGTTCCACACTTTCTTAACCCATTCACCCCTCTAGACACATTCGAACTGGTCTGAATCATTAATTTATAGAAGAGTCCATTCTTTTTAGGCGTTGATGAGTTAAGTATGTTCGGGCTTTCTCTATTCTTACCTTGATTACTAGTATCTAGTATGTGCTACCTGTCGTTGTTCCAACAATGTTTCCTAGATGGGACAATCAGTAATATTCTCCTGCTCACCATCGCCTAGTGTGATAGACTCAATGCTCTTTGCGTTTATTAGCAGGACTTTAGTTTTCTCTCTGTTGATTCTAATCCCAAATTGAAATTGAATTGTAATGGATGTCTTGTCTTGCACCTGTTTGTGTAAGAGAAAAGCAAGATCATCATCAAAACCATGGTCATAAAGTTTCTCCAGGAGGAGCCACTGAATTTAATACGACCACCCGCAAGTTGTTCCTTCACCACCAAATATATGACCACCAAAAAGAGAAAATGTTATAGTATGTAATAATGCGCCGCCCTGTCTGATTCCTGTATGCAACTGGAATTTCTCCAGACTGTGACATTTTCTCCGTGTTTCATAGGAAACGGTTCAATATTGGATCTGTATTGGCCTGAAATTCCAAAGTGCTTCATGACCTTCCGCAGGGATTCTCTGTCAACGCCATCAAAGGCCTTCTCGAAGTTGATGAAGTTGATGCACAATGGCGACTTCCATACCATGGATTACTCAATGCGAAGTGTGGGAATTTGGTCAGGGCATGGTTGGTCTTTCCTGATTCCAACATGTTCGCCATACAGATTCTAAACCACAGATTCCATCAGTTTGTCAAACAGAATACGGACAAAGATTTTTCTTGGTGTTATATGTAAAATCTCAGATACCAAAGTAAAAATCTTCAGGATGTCCAGGACAGGTGTACAAGTCTGGTGAATATCATCGTCGTAAAACCACGGTCCGGAATCGCTATGCTCTTTCCTACCCGTGGTTCCCTGCGAACAAAATCTCTCGTAGCTCATGAATATTATTCATAAGGCATCAGCCAATGCGAGAAAATGGTGCTCGCATTGGTCCACCAATCTGACAGAGGCTTTTAAACAACTTCTGTATTGTATTAGAACAGTAATGACGAACTCAGTAGAACAATGTATCTGATTGGTGGACAAATGCGAGCACCATTTACTCGCATGTGTCTATAGTAAGTAAAATGTCTAAGTATGAAGCGCGTGTGCTTGATTCTGTTGTATCTTTAATTTCTAGTTCGCTGCTATATATCGCATTGACATATGTATGATAATTGTCAGTATAAATTGACAAAACGTTTTCGATATATTTAAATTTCAAATTAAAGGACACCGCTTTTGTTTTTTTTCTTATGATTCAGCAATTTCTAAATAAAGTCTGCTTCATATGAATAAGGACTAGGTCAGTCAAAGAACGGACACAATTGGTTCCCATAAGAATGCCGACAGTTTGTTGAAAGACCACGTCTCCGAACATTACGTTTATATTGTCTATTAGAAATTCCAGCATCTTTTTTATATCAACTTCAGTGTATTTACGTGTAGAACCAGAGTGGTGTTGGACAAAATAAGTATCATGATAATCAATCACTAGATATATAAATTTTCGAGTACCACCTTTAGTGAAAAAAACCCAGTTGTCTATGATGCTAAAAAGTCACTCTTAATTTTTTATGTGAAATTGTTGTGTAGAGAGTAGAGGAGTCATATGTTTTGATTCTGTGAATTTTAGAAAAAAAAATGGTAGCTCAAAATCAGTATCGGTTGTAGGTACATCAAAATAACGTAATTTCTTCCTTTGAAAATGGGCTACCTGTGTATGTAGGATTACGGTAATTCGTATGAACCTTAATTTATCTATAATAAATAAACATCGCAGTATAATCTTCAGGATGTCCAGGATACATATACAAATCTGGTGAATATTGGATGCTATATCTGTCTATTAGTGTTAAAGATTGAACTTCTGATAATGTGGCTACATAAGGTTAATTAATAGGTTTCTGATTGGTTTTATGTAAAACTTAAATTATCAATTGTAACATATGAAGTATTAGACTCAGTCAATAAAGTGTAGTTGTAGTGAACAGACGTGTTTGTCTTGTACATATTAGGCCCGTTATTCCCTTGTAGTTCTTTGAACGTTTGACATTGTAACTCGGCTTACAACTCCCAGTTATATCCCCCTCCTCCCAAATCTAGAGAAAGTAAAAACAAGTGAAAAAGTGCCAGACCTTGGTTTCTCAAGCAATTTTCACAAAATATATAGGAATTTAGGAATTTGTTTGCCTGTGTATATCTCTTTTTGGTTACGGTATAGATCTATCAATCTAAGTAGTAAAAAAATTGAAAAAAACCCACAGCTAATGCCTCTGAAAATTAAGGTCGGTCTCCTGGTTCTTGATGAAATTATGCCTCATAAATAAAAAAGTGCCATAAAATCTCTCACACACATACGCGCACGCATGCTGTTTGTGTTTTCAATTCAAGTGCAACTAGTCTAGGATTCAACATGTCTTATATTTGAAAAATGCTTAAAATGCTAATTTAAAGAAGTTAATTTCAATATGCATAGATCCTTTGATATATATATTCAATGTTAAATGACTCGCAAAAACACATATGGTAAGTTGGTATATATATCAATATATATCACAATGCAACGTTACAAACATCCTCGAACTTTAAAATTGATTTCATTCTATTCCATTGTTTACTGTAGACAATAGCATATCGAGTGTGATTTTCGATTTTTGCAATAAATACAAAAAAGGAGATAGGATCATTAATACTTTTTCCATGGTGCTGAGCAAATATAATGACAAAAGGTATCAAAAACACTTTGAAGATGGTTATTAAATTTAGTTATAAGGAAGGGGCATTACCTGTGTATTTCCCCAGTTCTTTTCTTTCACTTTCTACCACTTAGACTGATGTTCAACAACAAAAAAGTATATAAACCGACATAAAAACTCCTAAATTCCTATACATTTTCTGAAAATTTCTTGAGAAACCCAGTGTGGCAATTATTCGTTTGCAAATGATTAATTGGACCTTACTATTTGTATATGCATACAACACTGCGCCTGACCATATTTTCGCAAAACACCGCTATATAGGAATATAAGAATTTCTGTGCCTGTATAAAAAACGAATTGGTGTTTTGTTTGTATGTTTTTCTTTTGTTTTGTTTTTTTTTCTTTCGTTTTGTTTGTTTGGTTTTATTTTTTGGTTTTTTATTTTGGAAAACAACGCTAATGCCCCTTTAATTCCCTCTATACATTTTTAAAAAGAACTTTATATTTTCCTCTTTATCAATGAATCAGAGACGAACTTTTTAATAATTGTTTGATTAATGATCCGTTTAAAGCATTTAATTAAAACAAAACCACACTAAACATTTAATAATCTTTAACATACAAATCTGAAGCATGACAAATCCATTTGAGCAATAATAATAATAAAGTCTTCCAATTTGTTGGGTTTTAGAGACCTTTAAAAAATCCAGACCAAAGGCCAGACATATTGCTATTTTTGTGTATGGTTATCTATCGGCAAGATGTTCAAGACGAAAACATAAAAAAGGAAACCTGCTGTAGTATACCTGGGATACGATAGAATTTGCTTCCATTGAAAACTTAATTTGAATTTCTACTTTACAAAATCAACACTGTAAAATACTCTTAACCTCAAAGAATATGCAAAAGATTATGATGGGAAAGGAAATGGATAGTTGTAGGAATGATATGTAAACAATAAATATTTAAAACATTTGCAATGGCCTCTTCATACTCGCATTTCTAGAATGTATGTATAGACATTTGCAATAGCATTAAAGATAAATGAAAATGGAGAGTGTAATTGTATTAATCGTTTTTGTAATGTTCGTGGAATACAGAGAAATTAGCGGAGGTAAGTATTTTCGGTGTTTAGCGAGTACATGTAGTATAATATCATGAAACGACTATGTTATCTAGCGAATTATTTGAACTTTTGGTTATCAGCAAAATAATGATGAACAAAAAATAACCCCCCCCCAAAAAAAAAAACAAAAAACAAAGATATGATAAATCTTGACGAAATACTAGTGTCTATGTCTCTCCAAGAGGGGTACGCTAGACATGAGTCGGGTTGATCTATATTTTGTTTGTTGGTTTTTATGTTTTATTGGTGTTTGTTTTAAGCCACACTCAAACCATTTGTCAGTTTTATGGTGGCGGCCAGTTTGTAACGATGGAAGAGAGATATTGGATACAATATATCTGGGAAGAGAAACCACCGTGCCATCCGCAAGTAAACTGACAGACCTTCACACAAAATCGGCTTAGGTTCCAGCGGGACACTAACCCACCGTGACAAGAGGGGCGATACTTCATGGTTTATGTCACGATGCTCAACCATTTGGCCACAGAGGCCACTCTATATTTGTATAACGTCCATTAGAGATCTAATATGTTTATTGAAAAAGAACACTTCTGGTCAGGGTTAATAATCCATGCTTTTTTCTGAAATTGTAGAATGCGGAATAAATCGTCTCTATGATGTTGTCTTGGTGATCGACGATTCCGGAAGTGTCAGTGATGATGGGTTTAACCAACAAGTGGCATTCTGCCAATATCTTGCCACTAAGTTGTATATAGCCGACAAATCGGTTAACTACGCGTATGTTTTAAACAATGACGCCGCCGAGTTTCAATTCGGCTTAAGAGAGCATCTCACTTATTCAGACATCGAGACAGCGTTTGCAGGTGCCACAAAACGCGGTGGATCGTCTAATGTTGGAGCGGGATTTATATACGCTTATGACAATATCTTGAGTACATCAATGAGAAATGGTGCAACAGGATACGTCATCCAGATTACAGATGCCGGAAATGTAGACGCCGCTGGTGAAACGGCAGTATCTAATGCCAAAGCAGCAGGAATAACTATATTTACAATAGGCGTCGGCATAAGTGGAACGGATGTTCAAAATATGGCAACTACTACTTCACACTACTTTAGTATTTCCAACTTTGATGGACTGACGTCTGTTGCAGATTCCATTGTTGAAATATTTTGTCCGTACTGTAAGTATGATTGAATTTATCACATTTTATCAATTTGCTTTTCTTAATCTTACATAAAGTAATGTCATGTTATATTGTCAATCTTACAAACTCTTAGATCATGGCGAACATTTTGCTCCACGAATTGCTTGATAAAATTATCGTATTATCTTATCATATCTTATTATCTTATCTTATCATATTATCAGTTGCCACGCAACTCATGTCAGGTAGTCATCTAAAGTTATACCTAAAAGGTAAAATCTGTTAGAACTGGTACTATATAACCATTATAAAAATCTCATCTCATAACTGCCAACGGCTGTTCCAAGAATTGTGCGTACAAGAACGGGTGCGCATTCTTTATGGAAATTTTAATTCCAATTTTAAAAATGAACAACAGAAAAGAAGGAAAACATAATACATAAGTAAATATAAGTATTGAACTTCTGTCAGTTGGCATTCATGGGCTTATGGACGCCAATTGGGCAAAGTAATCTCATCAGCAGTTCAATGCTTAAATAACAGCTACTTTTGCCTGCTCCCTTGAGTGGCCGTTATTGACAGGTTTGTCTATATTGGAAAGTTGTTATTTCTTCTTCAGATTGTGAATTGTCGTATTACATGTACACTGACCTAAGTTCATCATTCAGCTCTGTAGATACAGACACAGGTAGGATACATTTAGAAATTGTATTGATTTCAGAAAAAAAAATGATATTGTAGCCACTGTAGAATAACAGCATTGTATTTTGTGACAAAACATAAAATTAACACCTATTCAGAGAATATTTAACTTTATCAGTATTATTGTTTCTAGCCACATAGCACACATGTATTTTATTGTTTGGTACACGCTGTTTAAAATTCATATATTTTGTTATCATTATCAGTTATAAATATCTATAGTAAGGATAGAAGACATACAGGTCTTTTTATATTACTCTTTTTTTGTATTTTTCTTCATTTCTATGGTTTTAAAATGTTGAACATCTAAATTTGTAGATCTTTTTTTGTAGATTTTTGTTAATGAATATTAAATACGTTTTCAGAAGGAAATATTCACGATTTATTTTGCATGTATTGTCTCAGTTGTGTTATCATGTTCTCACAAATATGAATGTGGAATAAGGTTTTTTATAGTTTTGTTATCGGATATGATTGTAGCAAAAAAGAGTAGGTGTATTTATGATGCCAAAGGGCGGCATTAGCTGTGTTTTCCAAAGAAAGAAATATTTGTTTTTCACTGCTTAGCTTGATGTGCAGTAACAAATAAGAGTTATGCACAGGCCAAAAATTACTATATTTATATATAGGTTGTGAAAATAAGGTATGGTCCAGTGTGCTATGCATATACAAATAATAAGATCGAATTACTCATTCGCAAACGAATAATTGCCAAACAGGGTTTGTCAATTGTATTTTCACGAAATAATATAAAAAATTAAGATTTTTTGTTATTTTACATCAATCTAAGTAGAAACAAAATATAAAAAAAAACCATAATACCATAGGTATAATGATCAACACGATCGTTTCTGTCAATTAGACTTCATCAGTTGTGGTACAATTTTAAATAGATTTTCTAAAGAGAAAATGGTATCAGACAAGTATAAATATTAAATCTAATTGTATAGCCACTGTAAAAAGATGGCCATCTTAGCTTAAGAAGAATTTAGAATTTTAAATGAAATTTTTTTTTTTTGAAAAACAACACACAGCTAATTCTCCTTCAAGTAAAGTGAATAAACAAATCCTATTGTTTGTGTCACATCGAACAAAAAGTAATCCCTGTTGACTACGGTTGCATCTTCAATGTGATACACACTTTCTCTTGTTTCATACAGTGCACGTGTCGTATGTTATATAAAAATATACAGATAAAAAATCTACACATTCTTGAACAAGTCCATCAAATAACTTATAGTCATTAGCTTGTGAATGTATTTGGTGGGACAGTTGCCTCGAGCTGAATCAGATCATGCATGAATCGTTTATATTATAAATAATAAGTTTTAGCATCACTTTTAAATTCAAACCATAGGTCTTAATAGAGGCTCTATGTCGTGGTATAAATGATCGTTGACATTGTTTGGCTGTATTGAGATAAGTAAATAATACATGTATATCAAATACTAGTTCCAAAGTATCTATGGGATTTCATACTTATATCAAGGTTTAGGGCGACGTATTTAAGTACAATATTCGATCCCTCATATAACATTGAGGTAAACCTACCTACAGTTTGCTTACGTAGACCAATGGAAGCATTTTTGGTTTATATCTTCACTAATCCTTTACATTGTAAATACGTTATAACAGTTAGCGTATAGACTTATATGCACTTACATTTCTGTCATGATGGAGAAATTTTCTTATTTACAATCTGTTGGCAATGCCTCCATATAACCGTTATGACAAAAATGCTGTTCATCATCTCATAACGGCGGTTCCAGGAATCATGCTGATTTTGAATTCCAATTAAAAAAAGAAAAGTCGGAAAGCATAAGAAATAAGTAAATATCAGGATTGAACTCCTGTCAGTTGGCATGGGCTAATGCAAATTTATCATGAGCTTCATGGAATTTGCTTTTGTCAAATTGGCATTTATAAATCCGTGAATTCCAGCTGACAGCAGTTCAATGATTAAATAATCCTTATCGTATCCATTTACGTATGTATGTATGGTAATTATCGGTCTGGTTTATTTTTTGTTATTTTCAACCTTAGATAAAAGTACGAATTTAGAAATTTCCAAGCCAGGACAAACACTCCATCCATGAGACTATGGTGATTAAGGGCGAATTTAAGACGGGGTGAATATGTTTTCTTTCGTGAAAGGGGGATATCCAGGTATACGGTATTTCACAAAGTGTCGGTGTGACATCAATTTCAAGTAGGATTAAACTATCTATTATAATATCACGACAACATGAGTGGTCCATGTTCTTTGAACTATTATCTGTACACCTAGAATTTTTTTGCTTGTGGTTATTTTCGCCCCTCTACGACAGAAAACATATTTCTTTCGTCTTAGATTTTCCCTTAATCACCATAGTCTCAGAGATGGCATGTATGTCCATGCTTCAGTTATTTCGCTTGAAAATTTCACTTTCATTTTGAATTTGACTTTTCATTCAAGGGGAAAATATCAAAAGTTATACCAGAGCGAAAATTTTCAGGTATACGCTATTTGTTTTTCTTATAATACAAAGTTCAACACCACTCTTTCAGGAAAGACCATTCAACTGAGAGACAAGGCGTATAGTATTGAGTGTTGTGGAACAGCATCCGCCATTGATTTTTATGCAGTTGCTGCTGGAGAATTCCAGTTTCAAGTATGGCGTTCTAACGTCCTGGCAGCCAAGATTGATGTCACAGTTACTGGTATGGTCACAATTTACAAAAAAGCAATTCATCAGAATTATCCGCATACTGTATATTTGAAAATTTTCGCTCCAGGTTATGTTCGCCCTTTTACGACATACAAAACATATTCATCCCGTCTTAAATTCACCTTAAGTCACCGTTGTCTTTTGGATTGCATGTATGTCCTTGCCTCAGTTATCTAGCATGAACAATTTGCATTCAATTTAAATTCACCTTCTCATCTAAGGAATAGAATGGCGAAAAATACTTGGGAGCGAATATTTTCAGGATTACAGTATTTCATTGCAATGCTAATAAGGAATCTTGGTTTATGATTTGAAAAGTGATGAATGTTGCATAGTGATTGTAAACAAGATCTTGTAATTATTTCATGTGTATAGTTTAAACTTCACTTAACCAACAGCGAAACCCTTAAAACAATATAAAACGAGGGTTTAAAGATAAAACTGTAGGAAATATTAGAAAATGAGTTGGTAGTTTATCTGGATATTTTATTGTTACGTGCTAATGGCTAAATCATAAAATTATTATTTGAGTGACTGATTACAGGTATTGCAAATACCTGTAATCAGTCACTCAAACGGGCATTAGATAAAGTATTGTAGAGTTTTATTCCATAAGAAAACTGGCAGATCCTGTGGTCCATGTGATAACGCTTTACCAAAGGTGACTTATCCATAGACATATCATATTTTTACTGACCTTTGCAAAGTTGTGTCGCTAAAAAGATTTTTGAGTCTACTGTCGATATGATGCCATTACATATGCACAAATGATCTTTTAGTTGGTAAGATTATTCACCCTGAAAGACTGAGTAGTGGATTCGATTGCCGGTACAATTCGTATCTGAGACATTCTAAAATGACTATTCTATAAACAAGGGTTCGACAAGGTAATCATCTTAGATAACACTTAATGCACAAGAAAAAAAGAAATTAAACAATCAAACAAAATGTTTATAGTATAAATCAATGTTTTATTTAATTTTTAGCCTCCCAGGTGAATACAATCGTAAATCTAACATTCACAAGCGAGGAGAGTATGGCTATCATATCTGGAGATTATTTTGGATGGTAAGTGGATGAGAATATATATATATATATATATATATATATATATATATATATATATATATATATATATATATATATATATATATATATATATATATATATATATATATATAGAGAGAGAGAGAGAGAGAGAGAGACAGAAACGATATCGTCTTGAGCATTATAACTTTGGTATTATGTTATAATATATATGTATATATATTAATTGTGCTAAAACGATTTACGTTTCAAAATTTTATAAATCGCAACGAAGTTTTAAGACAGCCACTATTTGATGAAATATCTTGAAATACTAGTAGATAAATTATGTATACAAAGAGTTAATTCTTTCGTGGTAGTGTCGCTTGAACAACCTTATGCAAAATACAGTGTAAATCGTGATAACGAAACATTACCGGAAAAAAAAGATAATTTTCAAAATTCCAGTTGTTAAAGGGTATCTGCCTAAATTCGTATCCAAACATGAATTTTATAATGAATAGACCTCTTTATAAAGGCCACCTGTCTATAACGACTACTTTTGCTTGTTCCGTTGAGTGGCCTATATATACAAGTTTCACTACATTTTTATACGTTATTTTTGTTTGGAATTTTGAGGTACTGGAAAACCACAAATCCAGTTGGATATACAACGTGTTCCGATGACCTTTGTCTCAATACCTCGATGATTGCTGCCACTGGAGGTATTGCAGTGGACTCTTCTTACGACTGGAGCGGTGCATCCACTGTAACGGGGAAAGCATATGCTTTAAAAGTTTACACAACAAATAGTAAGGTTTAATATCTATTTTTTACTGTGAATAAGATATCATACTTATTCTCTCTCTCTCTCTCTCTCTCTCTCTCTCTCTCTCTCTCTCTCTCTCTCTATATATAATATATATATATATATATATATATATATATATATATATATATATATATATATATATATATATATATATATATATATATATAATACAATACACAAACGTTAATGCTCTGAAAAAAGGAAATATCTGTTAAAATATATCAATGAATAGAATTAAATGGTACATTTAATCAACAGAATATTCACGATTTAAGGTGGAAGTATATTGCCTTTATTAATCATTTAATATGTATTTAGAAATCACATGCTTGATTACTTTGTCGTCTGGAGGATTTGAAGATATTTAGTATAAAATTAGTAAGGTCAAGGGCAATGATGCCTTTGAATGAAAATGAAATAGTGTAGTATATTACTTATATTACTTCATATATATCACCTCTAAAACAAATCCACGTCTTATAATGATAATAAAAATAATTATCCAATATTGAAGATATAAAAACCTAAAAAATATATCTAAAAATATATATCTAAGACAATATGCAAACACAATGTAGAAAGAGAATGGACCTTTGGAAAATAAAATGGAATCAGCTTCTACGGAGACGTTAGTGTCCTCTGATGACGGGTCACACCGCACCGTGAGTCCGCAATCAAGTATATATTAGAACAAGAGACCCATGGGCTACATCGTTCACCTGAGAGGTGTTTGTATCTTACGTTCAGATGGAATAACAAAGAAAGATAAAAAAAACCCGGTCCGATGTATGACATCCGTTTTAATGTCAATTACAGACACAGAGCCGACATTTGATCTTGGTACCACAGAGAAATCAATACCAGACCATACTGCCGTAGGTGTAAGTGTCATGGAGTTTTCATTCACAGATACGGATATTGCTGAAGTCTTCACATACTCAGTATCTGATTCATATTTCGATGTCAATGGTACAAACAGTAAGTTAAGTATATCTCTCATTGGGTGTTATCACAAGTCCACGGTATGAAAGTCACTCGTGTTTTAACAATTAAGAAGATCATAATACTTTATTTTATAACATTTTTGGTAGTGAAATATAAGGATTTATCAATTAAATAAATCTATTACTTTACTTTTTTCAGTGTGAAAAGTAAGATTTTGGGACTACTTTTTCTTGTTTTATAAGAAATGAATATGTCATAAATAGAATATTTGCCATTCTTAATAAATAACATTTTTAGGTGACCTGAAATTTGGTGACCTATTGCGATCGTTGTTTGTCTGTCGTCGTGCGTCGTCCGTCATGCGTCTGTTATCTTTTTCACATTTTCGACTTCTTCTCGAGAACCGCCGGGTCGATATCAACCAAACTTGGTCAGTAGCTTAAGTATCTGAAAGGGCATCAGAATTGTAAATTTCGTGGTCCCCATGGGTGGGGCTAAAACCATGAAATACATTTTATTTTTAAAACACCTTCTCTACTCCGGGATCACCGAGAGACAAATGCTATATATGGTTTTGATGACTTCGGTGTGCCCTACTTATGCTACCAGGGGTGGAGCAATTTCGGGGCATGGTCAAAATCCTGAAAAAGCGACAACGTGTCAATTTTCTGGAAAACCAACGACTTTTTGTATAGGCATATGCAGTTGAAAGATGTAGTGACTGAAGCAAAGATTATTTTGTGGCCCCCATCCCCGGGGTCCCAGGGGCGGGATAAAACCCATAGAAAAGCAATATAGTGCCAATTTCTTAAAGAACCGTTGACTTTTTTGTATAGGCATATACATTTGAAAGTTGTAAGGACTAAAGCAAAGACTATTTTGGACTTGGGAATTTGGTGGTCCTCACCCCGGGGTAGCAGGGTCGGGGTCAAAAACAGAAAAACAATATAATGCTAATTTCCTCAAAAACCGTTGACCTTTTGTGTAGCTACATGAATTTGAAAGTTGTAGGTACTGAAGATTATTTTGGATTTGGACATTTAGTGGTTCCCACCCCTGGGGTCCAAGGGTCGGAGCCAAAACCATAGAAAAGCAATATAATGCCAATTTCCTCAAAAACACACAACATTTTGTATATGCATATGCATTTGAAAGTTGTAGGCACTGAAGCAAGGATTATTTTGGACTTGGAAAGTTAGTGATCCTCACCCCCAGCGTCCCAGGGGGGGGGGTACGTCTAAACCATAGAATAGCAATATAATGCCGATTTGCTAAAAACTGTTAACTTTTTGCATAGGCAAATGCATATAAAAGTTGTTGGGACTAATGCAAGGATAATTTTTAATCTATAAAGTTTCATGGTCACGGAGGTTATAGGTCATCGGCTCTTAGAAATACCAAAAATGGCCAATTTGCACAACAACCGTAATTTTTTTGTATAGGCATATACATTTAAAAGTTGTAGAAACTATGACGAGGATTATTTTTGCTAACTTTCAAGGTCATGGGGTCAAGGTCATCTGTACTTAGACGCACTCAAGCTGCCAATTTTCTTCAAAACCGTAAACTGTTTGTGTAGGCATATTAATTTAAATGTTGTAGGGACTAATACATGTATTTGTTTTGCAAAGTTTCAAGGTAACAGGGTCAAAGGTAAAAGGTCGTTAGCGCTTAGAAGTGTTTCCAAAAAGTGTCTGTTACCTCTGTTATGATTCAATTTATACTCGTTTTGTTTGTAAACATGTACCAATTCACCTTGGTAGACCTATACCATTACCTCGATCTCGCTCACCGCACATCTATGCCGAGAACTTTATCAAATATATCGATTATATATCGTCGGGACATAGAATTTCGTAATCGTTTTAGATAAATATCTAGGGCCTAGGATCACGTGTGATGTCTGTGCCTTCTGTCACTTGGCTTTCACATGACAATCCTATTTACAGCGGTGAGTTAGGCTTATAATCTATTCCATTTTTCTGTTTATTTATTTTTATTCATTTGTTGTTTTTATTGAGGAGGGGGTGCAATAGTAATTTTTAGACTTGGGGGAAAAAGTTTTAGATTTCCAAATGTCTAGGCCTAGGTCATGGAAAAAATTCTACCAACTGAGCTACTCAATCTTGGTGCTTACCATCGTTATGTTATAAATTTCACTTGCTATGACTTCTATTGTTGTTTCATGTGATATCATTTTTGTATATTTATCATTTATATGTATACCTGCCGAATTTCCTAACAGTAATGTCATTAAAATATCTTTCGAAGTCACAAATAGTGGTTTGTCAGAAATGAAGCAATTCAAAGCAACAATTGAATTATGAGTAAAAACCACAGAAGATCCATATTTGACACAATTTCAATAAAAGAAAATGCGAATTATTTGACACATCCTCATTTGAAAAGGACCCTCTATTCCAATGAAACTTTCCCAAATATTCATTTCTCTCATGTGACCATTAAAGCCCTTTTGGCCACTTGTTAGGTCATCTAAGCCAAAGGCTCATTGTGGCCTATTGCAGACGTCGTCCTTCGTGCGTCTTTGACATTTACACATTTTCAACTTCTTCTCATGTTAAGAGAAAGTTATTATGATTTATTTAAGGGTCATTCTGACAAAATTAAAAGGTCATGGGGTCAACGTTCAAGGTCACAGACACCTTAATAAACAGATAATAAGAGTTTTGTCAAATATGAGACTTTTTCGAATTGACAGGGTTTTTTCTCAGGTGACCCTTAATGCCCATTGGTCCTCATGTTTTTTATCTTGTGAGGAAGAAGAACACACACTCCTGTTAAATATTATTCCTCTACCTCACGCGATGAAATAAATATGTTATTCATAAAAATAGCAAATATCCGGTATATATGAATTGAAAATAAACGGTTTCTGACAGGATAGACTGTTTTTTACCTCATGAAATATATCTACATATTCTATAGAAAACCCTAAGTTTGTTGTAAGCAGTTCTTGCATGGCTCAATCTTCTTATTGGTACCTCCTCTGATATTGACCGTACTTCTAAGGTAGGTAAAGTTGTTGTTGACATGTTCTATGTCCCCTCCTGCAGTTCTTATCGCCTGACTGCTGTTCGCATTAATGCGCATCATTTTCGTTTTTGAGGCATTGATGTTAAGTCCGGTTGATCTTGCATATTTCACCAGTCTATCTATTTTTCTCTGCATCAAGATTTTTGATCATGAAAGAAATGAAAGAAAAGTTTTTAAAAAGCTTGAATAAAGATAGTATGCATGGAATTTGACACATGATGCTTCATTTGCTTGTTAGTTCAATGTCTTAGCATCAGGTACCCTGTACCTGTTCAGAGTGGGGTCAGTTGCCAATTATTTGAGATATCGACTGAACATTCTTTGACATTTTTATTAAAATTATAGGAAAGTGTAGTTACCGCGGCAAAGAGGAAGGTATTTACTACATGTATTTTGAAAAAAAGTGTTCCCTTCTTCCTTGCCACTGTAACTTGGATAAGGGTTAAATTTGTTGCAATTTCTTATTATCACCGATTCCACAATATGTATGTATTATCGCAGCAACGACTGGAAAAATAAAGAAGGTAATGTTGAACGAATTTTCCTTTGAGCTTTTACTTTTAAAGTGAGGTTAAAACTTATTTTTATTGTTATTAAGCGGTTCAATCAAAAATTTGATGACAAAAAAAATAAGGCACAGAAATGTTCTAATGATAGGTGGTGTGCATTTCTTAGGCCGAAATTCTGTCACAACTTTAAGTTACTTTTTAAACTTCCAAATACGATGTATGTTGACTATATACATTGTAGTCCAAATCACCTCAACTATCTCTTTGTTCCCACTTCCCACTGGCACATACATGTATGATAAATATCCACTACAATTTGCTTGAATTGTGGTAAAAATTTAAAAACTGTGATACCAGAATTATGATAGAGATTTAATATTGTGATGTTATGTAATTTTAGTACTAAAACAGGCAGAGTGAAAATAGTAGAGTACTTTCCTAAATTATATATCTGTATCAGACCATATTTACTCTGGGCACATGTCAAGCTTTTAATTTCAGAACTTCATAGATCACTGTCACAATGGATTTAAAAGAAACATTAAATGATTGCCCAGTCTCTCCTGTTCTATGAAATTAAATGGGTACACTACACATGCATATCTCCTCAAGGATTTAGTATTGACATCAGAAAAAAAACTTAATCAAAATTGTTCAGTATAACATTTTCCAGGGTTTTTATCAAATATTTTTTATTAAATATACAGATAATGATCAGATAGTGGCCTTTCTGTTGACTAAATTCTTCTACATTTTGAATTATTTTTCGTATGCCTGTCCCAAGTCAGGTAAATGTACCTGGACCTAGTTCAGCTGCATGTAGCTACCTGCCAGAGGTCTTACCAATAGTTGACGTCCACTTAGTGCCCTTTAGTTGTTTCTATTTATGTCTTTATATTTGGACCTAGTGATCTCATTAATAATTTTGTCATTTAATTATATGCTCACTAACTTGATTTACTATGACTTAAATTTTAAACAAATATATTAAAAAAAAAACAATTTTTTTTCCGCTCGTCCCATGAAAAATCTCTCGCATCTGAAAAATAAAGCTTTAAGAAATAAAATAATAAAATTAATTATATCGTTTGCTTGCTCCATATTTTTGCTCCAAAAATCCGAAGAACAATTAATTAATTTAGCATGGCCTAAGATATATTCAATTTGATGTATCAACTCGTAACAAATCTGGAATTCAAGTTATGAATTACGTCAATGTTTTAGGTATAATATATATATTGATTTTCGAGTACTTAGTAAACAATTCTTCGAAATTTGCCTGGGAAAATTATTAATCATTTGGATAAATCACCACCCCCGCTTTCAGAATTATACATACTCAATCTTCACAGTTGCAATCTAATGTGAAGATGAAATCACGTATTTCCCGAAATGTTAAAACGATTACATGTTTTAGAGTAAATAAATTCAGGGGTGTATCATTTAAAATTCAAATTTTTAAATTGCAATATTAATTTGTTCACTCCTTAATTATGACATTAGACTATACTATCTTTTTGGGTGAGTCTAAATGTGAACATAGGGGGTTGATGAGTTAAAATGCAACATTTCTCTTTCAGATTTCATAAGTGTTAAGTCTGCTTTACCTCACACGGGGCAACAGATGGTTCACTCAGTTGTTGTCATTGGAGAAGATTCCTGTCAACATGTCGTCACCGGCACCGTCACAATTACTACATACAATGAGGTAAGGAAAACTGAAAATTTAACGCAATTGAAAGTTATTGACATTACTATGTCCTAGAGCTGCACCATGATAATGAAATTATATGTTTTTATTCTAAATAAAAGAGTATTGGGTCAACTGAACTTTAGACTTAAGCCACCTATTGCAATCCGCCTCGCTCTGCCTGTGTCCGTCGTGCAAACAATGGTCGCCATCTTGAAAATCCTTTTATGAACTTAAACTCCAGTTCTACTGAATTGATTTTAATGAAATCATATAGAATTGTTTAAGTTGACTGTTGGAACATACTATCAAAGACATATTGTAAGTTTCTTAACTTATCAACCCCTGTGGTCACATTTATACTCCGCCAAATCAATAAACATTATGATTCACGGCCATAAATCAGGAGTGAAGTTGATATTGCATATGAAGTTTTTGTAGAATTCAGACTAATCATATACTCTCCTGAATTTTGACAGTCGAATAGATGAGTCCAAAGGTAATGAGATAAATAAACTATATAAACGGGTGTAGAAAAAGATCATAGGACTTTTTAGTTATTCATTTTCTTAAACCACCCCGTTGTTTCTATATTTAAGTAATTACCGAAATATAACATTTTCTCACACATGGTAACTTGTGAAAAACACATATTAGATGCAGAATTAATGTCATTATCTATATCTGAATCAATTGTTACAGTATTAACCCTTTCACCTCTTAAAATTAAGATGGTATGCTCTTTTCTATTGTTAAGAATAGTCCATTATGGCCTGTAGAGTTGAAAGGTTTAACTTCACATGCGTCATGAGCATTATAACTTTGGTAGTATGTTTATAATATTCATAACCACTAGGTCGTTGCCACTGCTGGTGGACCGTTTGAGTCCCCGAGGGTATACATAAACCTAGTACCTGGTATTTCGGTACCAGCCGTTGATCTTATACTAAAGTAATATTTGGCACTGTTAACATCATTTAAATTCAATTTTTTTTCTAAAGCTAAGATAGTCATTTTTAACAGTGGTTACTCTTAGACGGATTTTGGCTATACTTTTAGAGATATTATTTGGCCTTGTATAATACCACTATCTCTTTAGAAAATACACATAACTTTTAAATTGGAGCTCAACTGATGAAGTCTAATTGACAGAAACGATATCGTCTTGAGCATTATAACTTTGGTAGCATGTTTATAATATTTGTAAATGTTTTTTTCTTCTATCTTGAGCCACCGACTTTTACCAACCTGCCAGATGATGTAGAATTGAGAGATGATACAGAGGGGGAGACAACTCTATTTACAGTCAGTGTCACTGATCTTTCAACAGGTGACACAGTTGCATGCTCCTTGTCCAAGACTGTGCCAAAAACTACGTATTTCAGCATCGGATCACTATCTAATGGAAGTAAGAAGATTATCTCCCTTTGTTACTTATCAAAATTGAAATTATACTTTACCAAATTTTTAACAGCCAGCAAAAACCAGTTTTACTGAGTTAAGATATTTAAAGAACCTCTTAATTGAGAAAATGAATATATGATATACATGTATTACATACTTATCCCTACTTTTTCAAATGTGTTTGGGCTTACATGTACATGTATATATGTACATGTATATATATTTCATGAAAAATACTGCGGGAACAGATTGATGACATTCGCTTTGATAGATATTAATCTTGACCTGTTCATTTTGGTAACCAAATTTGTGACCAATGAAGTTGTTATTCCAAGAGAGAGTTGTCATATTATTTATTGATAAATTGGATTTATTTAATATTGTGATATGCTTTTATCCGTATACACTTCTATCACATATAGGTGCAGATATCAAAATGGTATCAGGGGCTGAATTAGATTTCAAAGAAGTTCCAGAGTATCAAGTATTTATCAACTGCACAGATAATATTGACTATATAGATAGCATTTTAACTATTAAAATAATAAGTGCAGAGACAACGACTCCAATCACCTTACCAGGTATTAATGAGATATGTATCTTTCAGAAATATTCAAAGACCTACATAATGATGCATACATACGTACGTACAAATATATCTACATTCACTCACACATACACACACACACACACACACGCACACACACACACACACACACACACACACACATATATATATATATATATATATATATATATATATATATATATATATATATATATATATATATATATATATGTGTGTGTGTGAGAGAGAGAGAGAGAGAGAGAGAGAGAGAGAGAGAGAGAGAGAGAGAGAGAGAGAGAGAGAGAGAGAGATTTGCTCACATGTAACGTTATAATACTTTCGTCTATTTCAGCATGGACTGTGGCTGCCATATCTGTGAGCTTGACTGCCATGTTCTTTGTATTAGCTATCATTTGTTTTCTGCTGGTTGTTATACTTGCAACTACTGATGAAGCAGAAGTAATGCCTATACTAGAAAAAGAGGAGGGAAAGAAGGATGAGGAAGACACTAAAGAAATCAACGAGGACCCCTCTCCCAAGTCGTACGCACTAGACCACGAAAGTGAAAGTGAAAGTGAATGCGAAAAAGAATCAACTGTATAAAGAAACAATAAATAGTGAAAGTAACCATGCATAACGGATCAAGCACCTGAAATCTTTCTTATCTTCACACCACGAGTTTCTTCGGTTTTTACTCATCTTTGTAATATCTTGAACCTTACCAGTAAGACACAATGTTCATTTGTATTTATAGTTCGATACACTATCAAACTGATTCATTTGAATATTTCTACATATTCATGATTGTTCTTATAATTATTTATCATTATTTATTATTATTATTTATAAAATTTATTTGCAATTGTAATGTGAATTCTAAATATAAATCGCTACAATAGTTTTATTTTGTTTTGTTATTATTAAATGTCCCAAAGAAAATGACAGCAGATATTTATAATAAAATGTAAACATTTTACTTACATCATTTTTATGGCACCTGATCCCAGAGGACCGTGTTTGTCCATTTTTACCATATTGGTATCTATATCCTGGGCATCCTAATATTTATTCTTTGGTAGCTGAGATTTTTTATATTTTATGAAATAGAAAAGAAAATGTCAATAATTATCATCATAACTACTGTTACCATTATTATTATACTTTTTTTATTAGTACTGTCTGCATCATTATTGTATAAATATCATTCTGCACCATAACTATTACATGTACTATCTTCGTCATTCTTTATAAATGTTATGGCTGTGTTGTTCATCCGTAATTTTTTTCTCTGTTCCTCAAGGGATACGGATTAATACAAGCTTTGATTAGCTTGTTTGTAGATTCTCGAATACATGTGTTTGTTCAGTTCTTACTCTTCTTCTTCCGCCATTTTTTCTGAATTTTTCCGCAGCAGTTTCGAGAAACCGCTGTACTTGGGGTTCCACAATATGTTAGATTTACGTATCTAGTGGTGCAATCAGGGTTTTGTTTTTTTAGAGGGGAACTAAAGATTGAACTACAAGTATTACTATATGGGATTTTTTTTTAAAATTTCATATCCAAATGATTATTACTTGAAAACAGTAAATCGTAGACACTTATGGTCATCAGTAATAATCATGGGACCATATGACCATCTTCATAGTCAAAGGACAATGAGAACTTGACCTTTGATTTTGAACATTATTTTTAAATTTACACAAAATTTTTAAAACATGAAGAATCTAAAGGATGGAAAATACTCGATACACGATATATTTGACAACTAGAATGATATTTAGAAGAGTTCTCAGGGGGTTATCCCCACCCCATGAAATTGAGAACATTTTAATAACTTTTAAATGGTTAATAATCCACCATATATTGAGCGCTTGGAATACATATACATGTATTTCATTGTTCACATTTTGATTTATTTTCCTGGAGAGCTTGAAATACATGTATTTTGTTGTTCATATTTCGATTTAATTGTCATTACCCCTTGAAATGCAGACCTTTGATTGTTAAAGTTTGTTTTAATTATGAAGAGAGATAAGAATATATATTCACCACTTGGTTTCATTTTCATTCGTTTTAAACGTTTTATAGATTGCGTCAATAGGTACATGACACTAGTGCAATCAAATGGTTGATTATCATTGAGTATCTATAGCCACAATACACACATGATTTAGTACCTATTGTCATGATAATAAGAACCGACTCTTTAATTATCGAGCGAAAACATTTAGTGGAACCAACGAACCTTATAAGCACTGACGTAGCTTGTATTGTATTTTAACAAATAAGATTTTCCAATATCAAGGACTTGAAATACAAAAGTATGGAAATATCATCCGCCATCGTTTCGATAAGTGAATGTTCAATTTAAAAACAGGAATGAACTTTTTATGATTTAGATCATTGCTTAAAGAGTCTATACCTTATTTGTGAATCAAAATTTAAAGAAAATAAAGTTCATTAAGAAGTGTAAAAGGAATTAAATAAAGATTGCTGCAAATGTGATGAAGACCCAATTTTTGTTAACGTAATGTAAAACAGATAAAAAGTGACATTATGTATGTTGGACTTGATATATGAACAATGTCCATGATTTCGCTTACGTCTTACGCTAGAATTAAAAAGTTCCCTCAGATTGAAATTACTACACCGTAGACTTGATAAATTGCCTAGAATGTGAATATTATCATTACATCCATAATGGCTTGCAGTGCCAAGCTGTCGAATCCAGTATTCTTAACGTTGTCTCTGGAAGGAGGTACTCAAGGTGGAATTGTAAGACCATCATGCATTAGATGGCGGTCAGTTTTTGTATTAGTCAAACAGAAAACCTTGTTGAAATATCTGGGAAAAGGGCTACCATCAACCCCAACTAAAATGATACATTTTCCCATATAATCCGCCAAAGATCGAGCAGAGTATAGGTGAAAGACGGTGTGATTCTGAGTAAGATGCTCGAATCACATGTCTTTAGGTTATTATCAACCGTGGAACCCGTTATGTACCACGGAATATAGTGAAACTTGTATATAAAGACCACTCTAAGGGACACAACAAAACCAGTCTTTATAGGGAGGTGGTCTGTATATAGAGGCTGATTGGTACACAAATGTACTATTCGGGATAGCAAAAAAGTCTTTGTGGACAGTGGGTTTTTATACACAGGTGGTTGCTGAAACAGGTTTTACTGTATAGATGTCCGATGTTTATGAAGTATATTACAACACTACTCTGATTCTACACATAAATACACTGAAGTTGATATAAAAAGATGCTGGAATTTCTAATAGACAATATATTTGTAATGTTCGGAGACGTGTGTTTTCCAACAAACTGTCGGGATTCCTATAGGAATCAATTGTGCCCCTTTATTAGCTGACTTGTTCCTTTAGTCACACGAAGCAGACTTCATTCAGAAACTGCTGAATCAAAGGAAGAAAAAGCTAGCGGTGCCTTTTAACTTGACATTTAGATATATCGACGACATTTTGGCAATTTATAATGACTATTTTCATACATATGTTAATGCGATATATCCCAGCGAACTAGAAATTAAAGATACAACATAATCAAGCACACACGCTTCATACTTAGACATTTTACTTAATATAAACACAGACGGGAAATTAGCATCTAAGCTATACGACAAACGCGACAATTTCGGTTTTCCCATCATAAATTTTCCACATTTAAGTAGTAATATTACACAGTCATCAGCATATGGAGTTTATATTTCACAAATGATCCGATATGCCCGGGCGGGCATTTGCAACGTTGCGCAAATTTAGTTTTGTTTGCAATTATTCCGTTTCACCAAGTGAGATGTTGAGTTGCCTTTTTGCGGATGTTGAAACGTCTGTACCTATTATGATCATGGTTTGTTTCTAACGAATCATTGGAATTTGACTGTGGACTCACGGCGAATCTGACCAGGTGACAGGAGATGCTTACTCCTGCATGGCACCTGGTCCCACTTCTTGGTTTCGAAAGGTCCGTGTTTGTCCATTTTCTGCCATATTGTATCTGTGTCCTGGAGATCCTAAAGATTTATACTTTGGTATTTAAGTCAAACTCGCATTAAATGTCACATCTGTGTAAAGGGCTATTAAGGCCATGCAACCATAACCCTTGTTAAAGTCATTATAATAAATAGACCTCTTTTTAGAGTTCCTATGTTTAAAACGAATACTTCTACTGTTCCCTTGAGTGGCGTTTATGGACAAGTTTTACTGTAACAGGTTTATTCATCTACCGTGTTATATAAAAATATCGTTCATTTCGACATTTCATTTTTTGAAATATGAATAATATAACGTCAAAGACACAGATCTCACACATTGACTGCTAAATTAGAACATGACGTATGTTAACAATGACATTACAGTTCTACTCTCCTAATTCTAATGTCACATTGCTCTAGAATATAACAATACTGTTTTAATGAACCCATCTACCATGAGTGAACATTTGAAAAAATACAAAAGTCTCCGTTCAATTAAGTAACGTTGATCCTCTTGCATTTGAAAAAAGTATTTATACAAAGGTAATGTAGAAAAGAACAATATAATAACATTATATTGTGTTGTCATAAGACATGGCCACCGGGTCATACTAAATTTCACCCTAAAAAGGAAAGTTTAAATATGATAGGCCCCTATCCATGACCATGATATTTACATTTCATTCGTATAGTTATACTTCGAACCTCCGAGAAAACATTTCCCCTTGAAATGATGGATTTATAAGTATTTCAAGTATTCTTGAATGTAAGCTAACGATTTGATGAACTTCCTAAAGATGGAGACAGGTTTCAAAAAGTGTATGCTGCTATTGTCTTATGTTATGTATATTGTACAAATCTCGCTTTGTGGTAAGTATATTTATTATAAACATAATACCAAAGTTATAGTGCTCAATACGATCGTTTCTGTCAATAAGTCTTCATCAGTTGAGCTTCAAATTTAAACATATTTTTAAAGGGAAAGTGGTATAATACAAGGCCAAATACTAAATCTAAATGATCCGTCTAAGAGTAAACACTGTAAAAAATGACCATTTTAGCTTTTGAATAATTTAGAATATAAATAGTGTTATCAGTGCCAAATATTACTTTAGTATAAGATATGACATGTACTTAAAGGGGAATTAGCTATAGTTTTTTTAAAATCATTTTATTTTTTACTTCTTAGATTGATTTACAATAACAAAAAGAGGAGATATACACAGACATAAAAATTCTTAAATTCCTATATATTTTGTGAAAATTGCTTGAATAAACCATGTTTGGCAAATATTCACTTGCAATTGATTAATTCAAACTTGCTATTTGTATATGCATACCATACTAGACCTGATCTTATATTTAGAAAATATATAGGAATGTAATTTTTTATGCCTGTGTATAGCTCTTTTGTATATCCTGGACTTCCTATAGATTTATACTTTTGTATCTGAGATTTTTTATGCTGTTACTGTTACGGAAGCCGACAGGTGCCACATGTAGTAATAAAAATGTGTCGTTATAACAACATATGTCTTGTTATAACGACTTATTATGTTGTTATAACGACATATTAATTATCTTGTTATAACAAGATATGTCGCAATCACAAAATATTATGTCGTTATAACATTTATAACAGTATATTTTCATGTCTCCAGCCTCAAACCGACTCACCCCTCTTGAAAAAATTCTAGATCCGCCACTTTTGTATATGGTTTGCATAATCAAAAAGTATATGGATTTTTTTTACCGGGGAAAACATTTTCAGAAAATCGTATAAATATTTTTATGTTACACCCTCAACTCCCCTTTGACTTTTTATCCGCCAATGAATACATTACTTTTCTGACCACAAATGTGAAAAAAACTGAAGAATATAAACAATCTGTCTCTGGTCTGCTGTAAGATAAATATTCTGTCCTTTTATTTTTTATTACTACATGTGGCACGTATCGGCTTCCGTAACTTCAAGTACAAGTAGTGAAAGTAGAGAAAATCGAAATAATTTTTCTTTGTACAAAGCTCCTTTAAACGCATACTTCATTTCCAGTATACTTCAACAGAAATGTTCAAAATGTAGTAATATTCATAGTGATTAAAGCCCCTCTATATTTCCAGTGCGTAGTAGATGTCCAATGTCTGCCTAATATGTGTATTGTCTCCTGGATATCATGAAGATTAACCCCTTGAGCCCTACATACCACAATTGACTGGTATAAACAATGGAATAGAGCATACCATTTAGATATTTAAGGATAAAAGGGTTAATATTTTGGCATCCGTGATTTTTATATTGCACGTTGTAACGTCACGTAAATGAAGGATTAGTTAAATTCTCAATATTTTGTTTATTGTGAAATTTCCATTCAAAACATGAATAAACACATAACAAATATTTTGATCGCTCTTTATTCTTAAAGGCATAGTTTAATATACTAAACGCATGATTGAGTACTCAATTTGTTAAATATCGCGTTCGATTCGCCTTGATGGCCACAGCACGCTTTTCTGGAGTTTCGAACCTATGCGACGCGTGTTTAGTAATTGATTAGAATTTCTTGCATTCATTGATAATATACAATATATTGAAACAGAAAAAGATTGGTTTTTGGAATACAATTTTGATTGAGCTCTGTAAATGCTTTACTGAGCCGATATCAGCAAACTGGCACCATTCGGAACCGCCCACAATCAGGACGATATACAGACGTCACATTTGCGTCATCAATTCCAATCGGCTTCTTTGGCCGCTAGAAGTATCCCTGGGCATCGACGGATAAGTCCTCGTACCGTATGGGACAAATTCCGAGAGTCCAACATCCGTTCTCGACGTCCTGCTATCCGTCCTGTTCTGCTTTGACGTTATCGTGTTGTGAGGTTAGCGTGGTATAGGAGGCATCGTCTTTTCAATAACAGAGAATGGGCGAGTCGAGATTTCGACAGCAGTTACGGTCGTGTTCGGGCTTACCGTCGTGCCGGAGAACGTTACATTTATGCCTCCGTTATTCAGCGTGAAATGGAACGACGTCTACGTCAAAAGTCAACAACCACTCCCCGCCTACTTTGGACGCTTTGCGTCGTTCTTTATTGCGAATATGACGGAACATTCCCCAAGCATTTCTGCATAACCTGATGCGTCGTAGGTGTGAAGTATGCATCGGTGAAATGGCGGTTATACACGCTATTAAACTTGTAAAACTTTTATTACATCCCTTACTTTCAAAGTGCACATAATCCGTGATTAGATGATTGAATTGAAAGACAATGCATTATACTAAATAATGATATACATAATGAACATAATATTTAGTATCTGAATCTATAAAAGAAATATTTTTGCCTCTAGTGTATATATACAGTCAACTCTTGTCATAATGGCCAAGTTGGGATCCAGTAAAATTGCCGTTATATCAAATATGCTGTTATATAAAATTTTCAGGTTGACGCCAAAATAAGTTTGCATGAACATCCTTTGTTGTTAAAGCCTTATTAAAAATTAAATCTCAAATCAGTATAATTCCATGAATGAAAAAAACGACAACAACAAATAAAATTGTTTTTATTGTTATTTTCATTTCATCAATTTTATAAATTATGGCTACATTTTATCATTTTGGATGCTTTGCCGTTATAACATGTCATTTTTACAGATTAAATGCATGTTTGTTCCCGAAAATCATTGCTGGTGCCGGAAACCAAATATCCTGTTATATCAAACAAATTATCATGGATATAAATTCCTTCTGCTGTTAACCAAAATCCTGTTATATCAAGTGCTGTTATAACAAGAGCTGACTGTATATATATATATATATATATATATATATATATATATATATATATATATATATATATATATATATATATATATATATATATATATATATATCGGATTCTTCCTATTTGCATGGCCAAAATAACAGGAATATGCAGTTAACAGGAATAGTGTGTTAAGTGAACAATAATGATTCATGTGCAGTAGTGCTTTCATTTTGTATATATATAATATTGGAAACATCCTAGATGTACTAGAGGAGGATTCTCAGTTACCATTAGAGCACAATAATGTCATAAAAGTAAAATTTACATACAACACAGTTTGGTTTATTGTCTTATTTCTATTAAACTAGTATTTCCACATATTACGTTTTGTTGTAATTAGTATATTTTTCACCAGTTTGAGTAATATTTTTTGTAATAAACAAAAATTCCTAGTTTAATCTATGCAACTAAATGGAAATTTTAACATGTAAGATAAAGGAAATCGTTTTGCGTTTCTATGCAGTAAGAACATGCAATTATTATTATTATTATTATTATTTTATATATATATATATATATATATATATATATATATATATATATATATATATATATATATAATTACAGCTCCTGGTGTAAATAGAAAATACGACATCGTTTTTATTTTGGATGAATCAGGAAGTGTTTCAAATTCCGAATTTAATGTTCAGAAGAGCTTTTTTCAATCATTGGCCACTGCCCTTTATGTGGGCGAAAACTCGGTCAACATTGCCGCAATTACTAATTCAGATTATGCTGCGTTTCAATTTGGACTGACGGATTATATGACGTCATCAGCGGTATCAACAGCTGTATCAAATATTAATCCCGCGGGTGGCTATTCCGATCCATACGCCGGTCTGACATATGCCTATGAACTCTTGGGCAATTACTCTCGTCCGGATGGATTTGGTATCATTATTCAAGCGACAGATCATTCCAGCAGTAGCGTGACATGGGAAACGAATAATTTGAAGAGTATTCTGAAATCAGCTGACATATCGACTTTCATTTTTGGGATACAATATGCTTATTCTGTCAGCCTCCAAACAGTTGTATCCAAGACCGAATACTACAAATTCTTGTCAGCTTGGAGCAGTCTGCCATCAGAGTCATCCGCAATCATCGAATATATGTTTCCATACTGTGAGTACATTTTGTGGCTACAATATATATCCAGATATATTGACCAGTAGAATTTGAATACAGTAAATCCTCGTTTTACCGCCACAATTTGTTCAGCACAAAGTTTAAAAAGGGTTTGGCGATATGTAAAGGGAACCTATAAATAAAATTATGGATAAAATTGGAAAAGTGGACTTTCAAATTAAGCAAAGTGGCTAATGAACCGAGGGGCGTTATAATGAGGTTTTACTGTACATACAAATATGCAATTTCAGTTTATTACATATTGTAAAATTATTTATTTTTTGTAAAATGCTATAAAAAACTACAATTTTGAGTGTTTTACTGATACTTCCCTTTGGAGGACATTAAATTTTATTGGATATATATATGACGCCTACACTGTCATGGCATAGTGTTACCAATACTTATAACATTGCGGTAAAAGTAAAATATTACTACTAATACTAGAACTTTGAAATAGGTGTAAAATAATGCCATCAGTACTATGACATTGTGATGACTTTAGGAGTAAAATAATGCCATCAGTACTACATTGTAATACATTACTACTAATACTACAACTTTGAAATAGGTGTAAAATAATGCCATCAGTACTATGACATTATGATAGGAGTAAAATATTACTACTAATACTAGAACTTTGAAATAGGTGTAAAATAATGCCATCAGTACTATGACATTGTGATCGGAGTAAAATATTACTACTAATACTACAACTTTGAAATAGGTGTAAAATAATGCCATCAGTACTATGACATTGTGATAGGAGTAAAACATTACTATCACCAATACTATGACATTGCGATAGAAATGTTTTGAATACTGATGAAATTGTGGTATCCAGTTTTGAATATTTGTTATTGGGTCTACACTGGTATACAATTTCAAGGTCACAGAGACAAAAGTACACAAACAATTCTATTTTTTCACCACTTTTGTCACAGTTATGAACAGTTATAAATGTCGGAGACGTTTCCAATTATTGATTTTAGCCCAATCAGAAACAGTCGAATTATAAGCGTAATTTACCTTGTTTGAAGTTGTTGATATCATGTTATACTCACCAAATAAATACAAAGAACCTAAGTTTGCACGAAAACAGATTTTGATATTTTTACTTGACAATATGTTAAAAAAGTTTTTACTTTACATTCAGATTAGATTTATAGCATATCAAACAGGTGCGTTGTGTGTATAAGGTAATTTCCCCCTCCCCAGAGTAATAAGAATATAGTTTATTATGTTTGATTATTTTTCTCCCGTGGTTCAAATACATATTTTTGTTTGTAAACAAAATCTGAAACATCTGTGTACTGGGTAGGACTGATTCCTGTTCCACGCGATAACCGATAACGTTTTTGCGGTACTAGTATCTCTTGCGGAACTTGTAATCTTCCCGCTGAAATGACGTTAGCACGGAATATCGTCTTCTAGCGTCATTCCATCACCACTAGAAACAATAGTCCCGCACAAACGTTATCGGGTATCACGTGGTACATGAATTAGTCAAATTCTCGTTACATATAAGTCCTACATCATAAATTATATTGTGACGTCATCGATAATTTACATCCTATAGACCTTTTATCAGTAACTGCGGTCCTGTGACTTTGCCAGTCTTCCGGTTGGCAAAATGATAGAGAAACCCACAAAAATATAGACGTCGTTATAGTAACTAATTGTTTCTTGACGACATTTTCCGGGAATTTGTATCATTTTGCCAACCGGAATACTGCCAAAGTCCCATGACCGCAGTGACTGCTAAAGGGTCTATTCAAACGGTATACACGAGTGTACCATGCCAATTTTAAAAAATATTTCTTTGTTCTTTCGAATATAAATTAATATTGTAACCATAATACTAAAGTTATAATGCTCAAGACGATCGTTTCTATCAATTAGACTTCATCAGTTGAGCTAATATTTTATATAGATTTTCTAACGAGAGAGTGGTATCAGACAAGGCCAAATGATAAATCTAAACGTATAACCAGAATCCGTCTAAGAGTAACCACTGTAAAAGATGGCTATCTTAGCTTTAGAAGAATTTTGAATTTTACTTGTTGCTAGCAGCGCGAAATATTACTTTAGTATAAGATTATCAGCTGGTTCCGAAATACACTCAAAGGGTCCACCAGAAGTGGCAACGACCTACTGATTATAAATATAAGTAGGCCTATAATACCAGTCACAATGCCCAAGAGGATCGTTTCTGTCAATTAGACTTCACCAGTTGAGCTCATATTTTAGATAGATTTTCTAAAGAGAGAGAGAGAGAGAGTGTGGTATCAGGCCAAATAAATCTAGAATATTTTAGAATTTTAAATGGTGCTATCAGTACGAAATATTAATTTAGTATAATCAAACGATTACAATATGTATACTTCACAAATCATACTACATAATTATGATTTATATTACAAGATTGTTATGGACTGTACTACATGTATGCCGAGCCCGGTAGCCTTTCTACACTCAGTGACGGTTTATCGGGTAAGTGTTTTTCAATTTGTGGCTAAATAACTCAAAATTGAATTCTTTTTATTAATTATTGTCATTCAATTTGACTTTTTAAAAAATTGGAAAGTTGACGATAGTGAACTCAGAATCATCAATATTGAAACAAATCTGAAATAAATCAGTTACATGGTAATAAAGGAATAAGTGGCTAATCAAGGAAAGTGGCATAGTTGATTCCCATGGGAATGTCTGTAATTTGCTGAAAGATTACAAATACATTGTCAGTTAGAAATGTCAGCATATTTTTATACACGTACCCACTTCAGTATACGTGAACTTGTTTTCATTAAGGAGATATTTTTCAGAAAACATTGAATTCCGCATAAGCTAAACACTATATTAATCTCTCGAAGAACAATTTCTAAAAATTTCAGAAAGAGACACCGATTCTAAATAATGAAACTAAATGACATAGAATTAACATATCAGCAAAACTTATTATCTTGATCTTTTATTCATATTTCAGGGAGAAATTATCTTTTAACGGATACAGTATTTGTTATAGAGTGTTGTGGCGCTGTATCGTCACTTGAATTTTATGCAAAAAATGCAGGTACATTTCAATTTCAAGTATGGCGATCAAACGAACTGAAAGCAGAAGTTGCTATTACTGTTTCAGGTATGTACTGAAAGAAAAAAGGAAACACTTTTTTTCAATTTTTCACCTTGTTTAAGACAGACATATTTCATTCAGTGTGGATACAATTTCTAAAGATCAGTACTCGGTCGGAAAGTAAACTCTGTATGCGGCAAGTAGGAGGATATTTTTGAGAATTACACAATGTGAAAAATTTTCCCAAATTTTACCATCACAGCGAAATGTATTTTTTCAAAGCAAATACGCACATGATTTATCTATATTTTATTTTTTCATGTGAAAAGTTATACTGTAAATCCGGTATATTCGCGAATGTTTTTACGCGTAATATCGCGTAATGAAGCATGATAATATTATGACGAAATGGACATTCAAAATCACGAATTTATCATCTAGCGGATAAATTTAAAACTTCTGTATGGCCGAAATAATGTCCTGCGAAAAGTTCCGGATTTACAATACATAGAAAAAATGGCCAAAATGACGATATGTATTTCGGTTGGTTAATTGTTAGCGTCTTTTCCTGCTTATACTGTATACCTGGAAATGTTCGCCCCTGTTTAAATTTAACCCTGGGGTGAGGGGGTGGGCAAATTTATAATGATGATCAAAATTTATGACATCCATGTGGCTATGGAGATTTAGGGCGAATTTTGTTCGTAGTAAATATGTTTATGCTATAAAAGGGCGAAAATAACCCGGGGCAACATTTGCAGGTCTACACTACAGTAAGACTTGTATTGTCCGATTCACATAAGATGGCTGGTGGAGATTTATTATCATACGGATTATTCTACTCACTTTTCGGATATGGCAAGCTGCACGGAAAAAATGTTTTATTCTCCATTTGAAACTCATGGCGACAAGTAGGAACGATTACTCTAGTAAGTGTAAATTTAATGGTATGCTTTATTACCTAAAATTTAAAGCAGCATTAGCAGCGACTAGGGCGTGATTTTTTAAAGTGATAAAATATCCTTATATAAAGATACAAAGTTATCATTAATTACACTTGAACATATTAATATGTTTAACGGTTCTACGAATTTGAATGAGACAGTAAAAAACGGTGGTCCCGTGTCACAGTAATTGTCGGCACGTTAAAGAACCCTCACTGCTCAATGGCCGTAAGTGCCGAGCATAGGCCAAAATTTGAAGCCCTTTACCGGCATTTGGTGACGTCTCCATCTGAGTGAAATGTTCTTGAGTGGGACGTTAAACAACAATAAACAAACAAACAAAACGAATTGGAAAATGACAGATAATATTAGTGGGCATGTATCAAAAAAGAAAACCCAAATGGTATTGTTGGCAATATCCATACCGACCTCACATCGGAAAGTTCGTAGACATGCGTAGTCATTTGTCTAATGGGGTAAAACGTATTTCAAGTGAATCCAATCAACCCGAGTTTAGTAATTTTATCGATCTATTTCAGGGAGACACAAAATAAAACGTTGAAATAGTCAGATTACTTCGGTGTCTGTTTATAGTACCCAAGTCAAATTGGCATCTAGTGATTTTTAAATTTTTTTATTTCATTATCATTTAACTTTTATTTTAAGTTGACTTTTTGAAATTCGAAACCCGACAGTTTAATATCATTTGAGGAATAAAACGGGATCCCTGCGATCAAAATCTTTAAGCATGTACGTACGATACGAGATGAACGGTGTATACGTCATAAACAACAGAGGGCGCTGTCTTCATCACTTCCACTACAAAACGACCGCTTCCAGTAGGCGTTATTTTATCGTAATAAAACGGAATATATGCAGGGAATCATAATCTTTATTTTAAACAAAACTTGTCAAAAGGGTGAACCATTTCTTTAACTGGAAGTGCTGCTTCCCTCAATTTTCTCTGAAGTTGAAAAGTGTCCATATCATGTTTCCCTATATGAACTTTTGAGTTACCTTTCTGATATTAGTAACAAAATCCTCTTTACCAGATTGTCCAATGGTTATATACATGTAGCATTGGGATTTGATTATCATGGATACTCATTGAGTATGACCATTACACAAAGGACGCTTTTCCTCCATGACACCTGATCCCACCCAGTGTTTTCCGGAAGTCTTTGTCCAATATTCACGGCGGTTAAAATTCTTTACTTCAATCCTTTGATATACATATATGCCTTTTTATTATATTGAGGTCATTAAAGAGTTATGCAACGGAAAAGGTTTTTCAATCTTAAAACCCACAATTTTTATTTTAATTTAGAAAAGTTATAAAATACATCAAAGTTGAATCCAGATTCGGTACTACTGCCTATGAGTATGTACAATGTAAAACTCTACTTGGTGGGAAATAAAATTATTCGATCACAACATGTCTTAGCGATATCAGTTCCAGTTTTACAGTTATAGCTCTGTCGTTTATCCATTTCCAATTTTGGTCAATTGAAAATGAGTACACGGCTACATGCAGTCGTATACTCATGTATACTCAAATGAATAAACGACAGCCAGCTCTACAAACTGTAGTTCGCAAAAAAGTATCAAGACAAAACTGTTAGAGAAGGTGGTTTAAAAAGTTACATATTTGGTAAACCTAGTGATATATTATAGATCTTCTTGATGATACAAAGAAAGATACAAACACCCCAATATAGATTATACAAAAAGTAAGAAATTCATACACAAAAGGAATGTAGCTTTAGTTTATTTATTATCATAAGTAATTTGAACATGCTGTCGTAATAAGAATGTATCCGAATTTTCCTGGACTTTGTAATGTTTCTAAAAATATTAAACTTAAAAATTTTCTTTCATTAAGTGTCAACAATACATAAATTTTAATGATTCAATATACATTAATGATTAACCAAAAATCCCAACATGGGTAAAGAAGAAAAAGACGACAGAGCATAGGTGTTTGTGAACCGTACAGTCAGACTGGTCTTCTTTATATTTTGGTAACATACAAATTTACATCTTCTTAAATAAAATGTTTTGAATTAATCCCATTAGAATGCATGTTTGCAGTTTGATATCATAAGAATATTCATACACTGATATGATCGGTGATCTTTTGTAGTGAACATTACAACGTCTCTTCTTTTGATCCCAAACAACAGAAGTGACGCATACCAGATCTAATATGTCTGAACCATCTTCGTATCCGGGAACGTTATTTCTTCTGGTCCTAAAAATGTTTGAATATATATCGTACATTACTTCTCTATCAATTATGGATTACCGCAATATCAGTTATGGATTACCGCAATATCAGTTATAGATTACCGCAATATCAGTTATGGATTACCGCAATATCTATTATGGATTACCTCAATATCAAACCCTTACACAACTGACATTAAAATAAAATACAATATAGATTTACTTATAATGATTACAAAATTTTCATCAGATTAAAACAAAATATTCATTTTTCATTAAAAATAAATAATTCTTACACATTTTCTCGATTTCTCTTCAGTTTTGATTTCTGTCTTTTCAGAGGCAATATGACATCCACTCTGAACCTTGTTTTCTATGTATGGTTTTATACTACTTAACAATCTGTATTCAGTTTCACATTCCTCTTTTAAAAACATACTGATCTGGCTGCCAATCTCATGACTGATCTCATCAATGGCGGTATTTTCATTACTTTTTACCTCATCGTTTACTGACATGTACATTATTTGATCAATTGTAGCAATGTCATCCGTTTCTTTTAAATTGACATCATAATGCTTAGTGGAATCCTCTACACCACTGATGCTCAATTCTTCATTGACAGTGGGGATGTCTCTTTCACTGTAACCGATTTCACTGTGGACAACAGTAACAAAATCTTTTGCGATGTTGGGCTCGGCGTCACCACCTTGAGCGGTAAAGACTTTACCGTTGTTGAACTTGACTTTATTTTTTAATGCAGTGTCAACACCGCTGTTGACAGTCGATTCCTCATTGACGACATAATGTACGGTGTTGGCAGACGCAGAATCAGTAGTTTGGACGCTCTTTCTTTCGCCGATATTTTCCTTGCTTTCAAATAAAAGATCATCGCCATTGGCATCTGAATTGTTCTTGATACTAAAATCATCTACAGTTTTGGCACCGACTTCAGATGTGAGATCATTTCCATCGCTGGCATAAACTTTATCATCGCAGGACGGCAAGATCCCATACGCTTTTGGGATCGGTTTGGTCACCTTTCATCGCCGTGATTGTTTTCCTGTTGGATCCCATTAACACCTCCGTTGGCGCATGTATTTTTGTAAATGGTGAAATCACCCACATCATACGTATCAATACTGCCATCCTTTACAGTGACATTTTCATTGTTGACACTGGGCTTATTTTCTTCTGCGAAATCTATCTCATCTTTGCTGTTGACATCTGGTTTCACCTTGACTAAAATATCATCTAAGCTCTGTGTGTTTGGATGGTCATTCTTCGTACTGACATCGCTGATGTTATTGTCAATTTTTACCCGGATGTCGACTCCAGTGTTGCCATCTGATTCATCAATGTTTTCAGCTGTACTGTCGACACCAGGGAGATAATCTTTTATAAAAGTGACGTCATCTTTGTCATCAGCGTCATTATCCTTTACCGAACTTACCCTCATATCATCAACATCATTTGCGTTGACAGCATTTAATTCTGCCTGAGTATTGCAGATATAATCTTTGGAATTGTTGATGACAAGCTCGATGATGATGGCTGCCATACTTTTGAAATCCTAATCATCGCTGATGCTATTGTCACTTTTTACCCGGATGTCGACTCGTGTGTTGCCATTTGATTTATCTATGTTTTCAGCTGTACTGTTGACACTAGGGAGATCTTCCTTTGTAAAAGTGACTTCAGTTTTGCCATCAGTGTCATTATCCTTTACCGAACATATCCTCATATCATCCACATCACGTGCGTCGACAGCATTTAATTCTGCCTTAGTATTGCAGATAAAATCTTTGGAATTGTTGATGACAAGCTCAACGATGATGGCGGCCATACTTTTTACATCAACTGTATCTTTGACGGTTGCATGCTTATTTTCTCTAATATTCCCTTCTTCATAGAGACTCGTGTCCTTACCATCATTGCCATTCTCTACTGCCTTGCAAACATCCACTTTGTCATCGGACCTGCCCTTGACGATGGTTATTTCTTTGACAACTTTTGTATCATTAAGATCCGTAAAGGTATTGTCGTCTTCATTTTTTACATCTCCCTCACCAGTAACAATGATAGCTTCATCGTCCACTTTGTCATCGCTTTCAACCAATATATGTTTTATAAAATTTAGAACATGTAATCACAAACTAAGCTTACCGACAAAAATAGGCAGATGGTTTAGAAATGCGAGAAACAGGAAAAAACGTATTATGTGTAATCAGAATGATATTGGTGATGAATTTCATTATATTCAATTTAAATGTCCCCAGATAAACTCCATTAGAAAACATTATTTAAATAATGAATTTGAAATAAATGTCAAAATCATCAAATTAAAAAAATCAATCGAAAAATCCAAGTAGACTCCAACATTACGAAGTGCCCTCAGTAATTTATTCAGCCTCACAATGACTGAAGATTATTTTTAAAATTCCTATCTCCTTCCGATGGACTGCTTGACCAAAATGATGTTTTGACAGAAATAACACATTTAACTTTGAGAGGAAAACGTGGGGGTGAATGTTTTCTGTAAATCATTAAGATCGTTTATTTAAGCATAAAAAATACTTTTAAAATTCTGTTGAACTGAATCTTCGCGGGTGTCCATACAAACATTTTCAAGTTTCGAAATAAATATTAAAACGTGTCGAAATGAATAATCCCTAGTGCCGATTTAACCATACTATTGCAGCAAGTGTCGAATCGTAAATTTCCACGGTGCCGAAATCACTCGGTGCTGACAAGTTTGACTTGCATCCTTCTTGCCGACTTCTTCCTTTCTCTTTTATGAAATTTAGATCTAGTTTATAATAAATGTGAATGCAAATGGCATTTCATTCAATTACGGCTAATCAGATATGTGAACATACAATTTATTTCCGTTTAAAATGGTTTAATCATGTAAACACAAACATTATTGATGATGTTTTGAATCTACACTATCTTTTCGACGATAAATCGTATTGTCGGGTTATTTTTTATGGTATACGATCATTTCATGGTGATTACACACTTTCCGAAAAAAATATTTCTAACTTAGCTAATGCTGCTTTAAACTCTTCCTGGTCCTGAAGTCACCAAATTTACTCAGTACTCAAGTTCAACTATCTTTTCACGATTTTAAGGTAAAACATGCAAAGTTTATTCTGTTACTTGACATGTTTGAAAATCGTACATAATGATCAGAATTATTGCTCATTTGAACTTGAATACGTACTCAAATCTTGAGTATCGTACTCAATAGACTTATTCGTTTTTTACATGAAAATCATAAGTGTGACGCAAAGATTTATATGGAAAATATTAAAAATCATAATATGTTTCCTAATCACTAAAATCCAGAAGTTTTATAAACAATTTTATTGTCAAAATAATGAAATAAAAGTTGAGCTTGAGTATTGAGTAAATTTGGTGACTTCGTGCCCAGGTCAAAAAAGGGTTCACTAGACTCCAGCACACCAGGTTATATTAATTTTACTATATTATACGAGGCATTCATTTTATTCATTTTCAGCGTACCAGATTAACAGTGTCGTGACGTACACGTTATCATCTGATGAAATCATGGCCATTGTATCAGGAGACAACTTTGGATGGTTTGTTTAAATATTTTCAGTTGAGACCATTCCAAGTTTTGTCCATGTTAAGCCTAAAATCAAAAGCCATCTTTCTTTATAACAAACACAAAAGGATAGGAAAATGAAACATTTTAAGTTAAAATGCAATTTAATGTACATTTAGGTATTTTCCTGATGCGTTTATAAAAGAAAAAACACAACCAAACTTATAAAAAAAACATATCTTTGGCACATACTTATAAACATCCTATGTAATAATTGGTTTCACAATGACAAAAATAAATGTTCATGTTTAACTGCTGATTTAAGGATTATTTTTCATATCCCCTAGATGTTAGTGTTTTTTTTCTGTTTTATGATCTCAAAAAACCAATCCGTCCCCGAATACTAAACAGAAAAAAAACTTGGAATGACCTGATTTGAGCATTATATTGATGTTGCTCGTTCAGTTATTACAAACATAGGTATAATACCAAATTGATAGTTTTGCAAAAAAGGCCAAAACAAATGCTCAAGCCTAAACAATGAATTCTCCCTTAACAATAACTTTTCCTAAAAAAATTTCTTTTGTATGAATTGATGATAATGATAGACACATTTTTACAGTGGTAATTGTCCGATTCACATAAGATGGCTGGGCGGAGTAACCTTTTGATTATCATACGGATGATTCTACTGATTTTTGGGTTATGACAAGCTGCACGTGAAAAACGTTTGATTCCTCAATGGATGGTCCTGTATATGTACAGTGTAGTTAGAGTAATTTTTTTAATGTTATGATTTATCACCTAAAATTTAAACTCTCCCAGGTAAAAAAGGGTTCTCAAGATTCCACCGCCAGGTTTTATGGACTTTACTATACTATTAGACGTATTTCGTAATACATTTTGGTTCAAATTTGACCTTGTATGATACCACGTTTTGTTTTGGAACTCTACATTTATTTTGATTATAATATTTTTATATTGTAATATTACAATTAATCAAATTTGAATACAACTGATAAAAAATCTGCATATTTCAGTATATTGAGACAATTGGATTATCTTTTTATGCATATTACATTTAGTGTAGAGTCTCATGAAAATCATCTGATTTCATGTCTTTGAATTTACCATGAGATTTGGTGGGCGTTACACTAAATGTGTAAAATGAATTTGTACAAGTATTCGATTGTTACGATTTTTCCCTTTCTAGGTACTCGAGTGGAGTTAATCCAATCGGTTATTCCACGTGTTCAGGTGAACTATGTCCCACAGCTACACGTTACATCGCAAATGGTGATATGGCGGTAGGCACTTCTTATTCTTGGTCCGGGGCACCGACTCTCAGTAACAGAGCATACGCCATAAAGGTCAACGCCATTAACAGTAAGACCAATACTGTGAATCCGGAAATATTCGTGGGACTTTATTTTCGCGATACACAAGTTCTAAATTTATTCTTGAGGTGATATTTTCGAGATTTTGAATACCCCTTTCATTATCAAATTCATTATCAAACTTCATTATGTGATAATTTTAATTTCCGGAGCAAGAGCTCTCGCGAAATTACTTGTAAATAAAATTCTCGCGAAGGCTGAAAACTAAATTTAATAAATATACTGTATACCTTGGAATTTTCGCGCCTGGTTATTTTCGCCCTTTTACGATAGAAACATATTCAACCAGTCTTGAAATCGCCATTTTCTAGTGAATGGCATGTATGTCTGTGCCGCCATTGTTCAAATGGAAAATTTCGCTTTATTTTTAAATTCACCCTCTCATCTAAGGGTGAAAATTGCGGAAATTAAACGGGAATGAAAAATTCCAGGTGCACAGTAAATGATTTTAGTAGAATTTCAATTCAACTTAAATTTTAAAATCGGGGCAAAATTTTATATACATTTATTGGAATACCAACACATTTATCATTATCTTAAGTATTTGCCTATAATTTGATTCCAATGTTATTTCTTTGTATAATTCATTTCCCTGTATTTGTCAGATACAGAGCCAACATTTCAACCACCAACAGCTACAATATTTTTCCCAGACCATGCTGAAATCGGTTTCAGCGTAGTGGATAATCCGTTCCAAGATCCGGACCAGGGAGAAGATTTAACCTATGAATTTTCTGATATATATTTCGACCTTGATTTAACCACCAGTAAGTTCTTAAGTACAGAAAACTGCTAATACTATATAAACTATTGAATCACATTTTTGTTAGTGAAATATAAGGATTTATCATTAAATAAATCTCTTGATATTAAATGTTATTTTTCACAGTGCAAAATCAATGTAAATTGTGTTATTTTCACTAGGTCAATCAGAATACTGTTAGTATGATATAAAACTATTTAATCACATTTTTGGTATTGAAATATAAAGATTTATCAATTATATAAATTTCTTAATATCAATTGTTATTTTTCAGTGTAAATTGTGTTATTTTCACTCGGCCAATCAAATTACTTTTGTGACTACTTTTTCTTGTTTTATGAGATTTTTTAAATGTAATAAATAGATCCCATGTTTTATGAATAACACTTTTATTTTTAACACGATTTAACAAGTATCCTCTATGTACACATAATTTGGTGAAAAATTGTAGAACTTAGTATTGTTACAAGTGAAATAAATGATTACAATTACAAAGTTTGTACTCGTTTAGATAGTTTTGGCATAGGCATTTACTAGACGGTGTATTGCCATATATTTTTTTAAAAAATAGTTCCTCAAATGTATTCTTATATACAGGTATGTAATTCTTAAAAAAAGTTTCAACTTTATTTATTTTGAAACAATTGACAAACAAGTTATGTCAACTTATATTAATGTCTCTCATTGGCCCTGATGTTGGCGTGCGGGGTTCCTTGCTGTGTGAGCAAACAGGTGTACCCGGGTAAAAGTCACTTGTCCGACTTGGCAATCACCATGCCATCTCACATACCACTTTATCAAATCCAAAGGAACGAATCACGGTCGCATTGGTGAGAATCGAATACTCTATCCACTGTGCTACTCAGACTGTAGCGTCAAGTAACTAATTCTAGTTAATTAAACTGTCGTAATGCTACACATACCACTAAATTATTTTTTCCAATCAAATATGTCACAAATTATTTTTATGCTTCAGATAGAATAGTGGTGAAAAATACACTTCCTCACACGGGACTGGAAATTATACACACTTTGGTGACCATAGTAACGGACACGTGTGAGAATGTAATAACTGGTACAGTTACCGTGACAACATTCAACGAGGTAATTGCTTATTGAAAAAAATATTAAATGTAAAAAAAATATATATGCCAGAAAATTTTTTATGCTTGTATAATGTTTTCTTTTTAATATTTTATGTTCGATACAGGGAACTTATAAAATAACCCTCCTCAGGAGCACAACCATATACAGTGACTATTTTTCGCCAATCAGATCTAAAACTAACTGACCTTTGACCTTTTCACTGAACTCGAGAGGTTTCCTTGGGTCCGTTGTCAATTGCTAACAGGGGACGCTGACTCCTTCCGAACACCTGGTCCCATCCCGTTTGTGTTTGGCAATTGTGCTTCATGTTGAGACCATTTTTATATCCAATTCGATCATACATTCGTTCTTCTTCATTTTACTTGAAAATATCATAATTTGTTAAATATTTATCCAGTAATCAATCTTTATATGTAGTCTTAATAAGAAGAAAACCGTAATGTAACCCCTGTCTGGACACAAGTCTGTCTCGGGTATACCTAGATAAAGCGACGCACATCCGGGTTCAATAAAAAAAACCAAAGCAATACTCTCTATTTTCCAAACTAGGGTGTAACAGGTACTGCTAAAACATATTACTTTGCCATTTATCACTGATTTCTGTACCGAAAACTAAACTATTTGTACCCCGTTATGAATTAGTTTCGTTGTTTTTGTAAATATATTCAAATATAGAACTAAAACTTCTTTGGGTCGAGGTTCAAGGGACAGCCTAGAAAAGTTCGAAATGTCGGGCTTCGGCTCCGGTAACCGAGAATCATAGATTTTTAGTTTAAGTTGTTCTATAATATATATTCGACGGATTCGTATAAGATATATATATTCATGATTTTTAATAATTAGTGCTAAAAATAGCATAATTTTCGTTTAATTAAAACATTGAGTGTTTGTGAAAAGGAAAAGCATTCTCGTTGCATGCTTTCGTACACATGTAAATTTTGACTTCGAATTATCTGTAGTAATTTTCTGTTTTTATATAAATAGGCCCAAATGTTTATTCGAAACATCGAGAAATTCGACTCATAAGAATTTTAAATTGTTTTGAAGAAGCGTTAAATAACAAAATTATTCCGGACTTTGTCAATAGTTCGATTCACACAGAAGTTCTACTGTATATATACGAAGTGGATGTCAGTATACCCAACATAATTATTTCATAATTACTGATATGTCTACACAATTCTTTACTTCCCGATAACGACATTAGTCCATTCCAAGTTTTAGCTGTTTAGCATACGCTAATAGATAGGTTTTGAGATCATAAAACAGAAAAGAACACAAACATCTAGGGAAAAAAATTGGGACATGAAATGATCAGTTTAACATTTTTATCATTTTGAAAACTAACATTTCACAGAATATTTATTAGTTTGAGCCTGAAATATGGTTTTACTTAATTATGTTTTTCTTTCGTTAACACAATAGAAAAATAGTAAAATGTGCATAAAGTTGCACCTGTTCTCATAAAAATGTCTTGTGTTTTTTTTATGTCGTTTTGTGTTTTTTTCCCTGATAGAAAGGTAGGTTTTTTAATTGAAGGTGGACGCTAAACATAAATATCTTGGAAGGGCCTTAGTTATAACTAAAATATCTTCAATTTTTCGTCATTAATTTTTCAGTCGCCACAGTTTGAAAACTTGCCAGATGAAGCAAAGGTTTTTTCAAATACAACAGAAAAAACATTGTTGTTCACAATACAAACAAGAGACGATGCTCATGACCCTATCACATGTGTAATTGCAAGTGTACTTCCACAAGAAGATAAGTTCATACTTGAGGACACAGGGAATGGAAGTATGTACAGCATCCATAGATTTGAGGTCATATAGATATTAATTATTTCAATAGCTAGAGGCCAGTTTAGTTTCACTAAAGGTCGTTACTTAACATGTAGACGTAAATCGAAACTTACGTCAAAAATGAATTTCACTAAAGGTCGTATCACTCTTCCTACGTATAAACTTACGTCCGAGTCTACGTCTGCTCCACACAACTACTCATTTCACACGTAACGTAGTGTCAACAAGTCAGCATATATTTACGACTTTTTGTGAAACGTACACGTAAATAAAATCATAACTCGAGTTACATCTAAAGTTACGTCTACGTGTGCGGGCAAAGTGAAACTGATCCCTGTTGTTGGCATCGAAGACGTGTAATTTCTATAGCAAATAATTCATTGTTTTCATAACAAAAACATATGTATGATTTATTTTTTAAAAATACTACTTACAAGTATGCCTTCTACAGCTGATCAATTTTCAGATGTTTCAATCAGTACACCAATCTACTTAAACTGAAATCAGTGCTATTATTACGTTATCTTGTTGTGTATTTTAAACTGATATATATGTAAATACATTTTCAGCAACATTCTTCTACACCAAGGACGATCCGGATTTTATATATGATTTGATCCCAGAGTACCTGGTAACTTTTGCCTGCAATGATGGTGTTACTAATGCTACAAATACTCTTATAGTCAAAGTTGTTGATGTGACACCAACTACGCCTTACGTTCTTCCAAGTAAGAGTTACAATAAAAACATACATGTAACTTTCTAACATATCTGATAAATATGTAAACTCTTCACTATTCATTTGCGAATGCTCACATCAGTATGTTGATTTTTTTCTGTAATTATCACGTGGTTTACAATTTTCCGTTTATAGCTTTGGTCAACAAAGCTCATGTGACCGCCACGTTCATCTATGACACATGCGCATTTGATAAGCGCTAGGTATACCAAAAGACATTTTTACGATGTTTTTAGGATAGAAATACATGTAATTCTATTTCCCATCCCAAAAGTCAGGCATATGACAAAATCTACCCAAGAGTAAATAAAAGTATCACATTTCTCTTATTCTCGTTATAAATGTACAAAGTTTAAACATTTTACTAAAACCGGGATCTTTTTACCTTCTTCAGGTTAAGTGACTTTAGCCAGACGGATATGATATCAAACGTTCACTCGTTAGGAACCACTATTCATATCATGATAACTATACGTAACAATTAATTATTCTATGATGTCATTATTAAATGTCATTAGGAAAAACATTTAATTGGTCAAATAATTATCATTCTTTGACTGAATCTTGGTGACTTTAAATCAATAGAATGAACTTCAGAGCCTGTTCATAATTCACTCAGGGCTAGCACACCTCCTTAATTTGTCTATCATAGCACTCAATTCGCCTGAAAAGTGACATAAAACTCCAGTAACAATGAGGTTACATTTCCCTATGCTTTTTAAGGTTAGTGCGGTGAGGGGAAATTTTGCGACAACACACCCTATGTATGATGACCTTAAAGGGGCATTAGCTGAGTTTTCCAAAAATAAAATTACTTCGTTTTTACTACTTAGATTGATGTAAAACAACAAATAAGAGCTATACAATTTCATAAAAATTCTTATATTCCTATATTATGCAAATAAGTCCAGTGTCATATGCATATAAGCCTGCATAATAAGGTTGAATTATTCTTTTGCAAACGTAAACGAATGATGACTAAACTGGGTTTCTCAAGCAATTTTCATAAATTACGTAGGACTAAGAATTTTTAAGCCTGCGTATATCTCATTTTTTGTTACTGTACATTAATCTAAAAAGTTAAAGAAAAAAGAGAGAATTTCTTATTTTTTGAAAAAACACCGCTAATGCACCTTTAGTTATTTTGTTTGATACACGCTTTTGTAATTTAGTTCTGATGTATTTGTTTTATCATTTTAGCATTTATCATGACTGGACTCACAACAAGTGTAGCATCAGCTGCCGTCATTATGGTACTCATTTGTTTCCTTCTAGTAACTATCCTAGTTACAACAGATGAAGCGGAAGTGAAGACAGAACTCGAGGCAACCGGTTACGATGATGGCCAAGAACGATATATCATCAGATTTGGGAAAAAGATAAAAATAGGCGGAAGGATTTTGAGGAGAAAAGGCGAAAGAGTTCCTTTATTTGAAAGAATGCAACAAACTGAATATTATCACAATTTTATGTGGCCGTCTTTTGAAGATCCACGTGAACGCGAAGATTCGGGCTTCAGTAGTCCAGGAAGTAGGGAAAATTCGTTTTTGTCTGGAAGATCTATCTCAAGAAATGGCCGCGAAACTGCAACCCCTTCACAATTGTCAATTAGGATTGATGAAAGAGATAAATCATCCCTATCTCTCACGCCGCGTCGTGAAAAATCACAAGCAGGCGACATTAAGAATCTCCTTCAACAAAATGTAACCACTCCTCAGACGAAACAGCGAGTTTCATCTCCAATGGGGGGAATACGTCGGCCATTTTCTAGGTCTGAATATGACAAAACATCTCCTGTTAAACCATCCGCTCCTAACGCTGCACAAGGCTCCTCGGCAAAACCAACAATCATTCGAGGAAAAAAGATTCGACAAAAATTCAGTAACAAAAGTCAACCAATGTCAATTATGGAATTGACAGACAATGATATAAATTTGGATTCTTCCAAAGGGACTAATACTTTGTCATTCTGAGTGTTACTGGCGATTTATATTCAAAGGATTTGTTTACATTTCACATATCGTACCTATTTTCAAGATAATCGTTGTGCTATCTAGAAATTGATATAACTGATAGATGTAAACTCCGTTTGATAGCTCAGCGTAAAAAGTGTTGCGCTTCATACGTAATGAAATGTTTCAACATATATATCGGAATTTCTGTGACGAGGTATAGAGATCTACCAAATCAAAGTGGCACCTTCGGGTTCTGTCTAAAACCAAAACAACCTGATCTACTTATAAAATAGGGATGTACAGGTAAAACATTTTACCTTGTTCTGACCCTGTAGATCTGATATTTTAGGACAGATAATTTGACCGTCTCCCCTGTTATTGTTTGATTTAGACAAGTTCTGCTGCCAACCCACAAGCCCCCCACCCCACCCCCCCTCGGTTCTTACGCCTATGGGTAAGCGTGTGACAATTTGTCTTGATAAACCTATACCTCTTTAACTCATCAACTCCTGCAAATAATGGACTATTATGTAATAAATCAATGATTTAGACCGGTCTAAATGTGTCTTTAGGGGTGAATGAATTAAAGGGACCTAAGCTCTGTGTGTGTTTTATTCTTTCCTATTTTAATACTTAGATTGATATACAATAACAAAAAAATTCATTTGATTAATTCAACCTTACTATTTGTATATGCATACTACACAATTTACCTGATCTTATTTTGAAAAAAATGTATAAGGAATAATATAAGATTTTTATACCTGTTATTGTACATCAAGAACAAGCAGTAAAAGTGTAAAAAAAAGAAATATTTTTGGTAAACACAGCTAATGCCCATTTAACGCTACACTTAATTCATGTTTGTAATAGTCTAGTTTGATCTATACAGAATTTTGAATAAATCAAATATGAATTCACATTCTGATGGCACAACTTTTTATTCATTACCCAAAATAACGTGTTACTTGCAAAAATTTATTACACAAAACCAGCGAGTATGTTTTTTTTTAAAATATGTCAGGATCATATTAAAGATATTTTTAAAAATGGAAAGAAGATTCACACAAGCACGGAATGCCTGAAGACATTTATCGGTCAAAGTACAAAGGATTGCATATAAAAACTTTTATTTGTAGTTTAAAATAATGCATTGTTATGTGACGCATATCTTTCATTCAAAGCAAATGAACTGCTTAAGACTGCAATGTAATCCATACTTACAATATTCTGACAGCACAAAAGATCGAACTAAAAATTGGCATGCCACAAGAAATATATTATGTGACGTGTTTATAGATTGTAAATGTCCATGCATTGTGATTTGATCAAATTTGAGAAAAGTGAAATTGGATTACAGTTCATGAAGTGTGAAGAGTTTTTTAATCTTTAGAAAATAGTAAATTATTGCATTGCAAAATGAAATAAAGATTTTCTAAAACTTTAAACTTTCTAGTCACTGTCAAAATCGTCGGATATAAGATCTATTCGGTGTTTACTTTAAGTCTTTTGTGTTACATACCTTTCACCTTACTTTTGTTTGTCCAGTGTTAACCACATGCATCTGAATAGGATATGTTGTTTGTCTGTAAGACTCTTCCATGGTACGTCTGTCCTCTTTGTTTGTCCAGTACAGTTTCTAACCTTACATTTGTATGTCCGATGACAAGTGTCTTAATAAAGAACAGTTCTTTATCTGTAATACAGTTCTACCTTATGTTTGTCTGTCCGGTGCTGGCTGTCTGAAAAAAAGAACAGTTCTACCTTACGTTTGTCTGTTTGTAGTTAGCTGTCTGTAAAATGAACACTTTTTTCTGTGTAATACAGTTCTACCTTATATTTGTCTGTCCGGTGTTAGCTGTCTGAATAAAGGAGAGTTCTCTCTCTATTATACAGTTCTACCTTACATTTGTCTGTTTAGTGTTAGCTGTCTGAAAAAAGAACAGTTCTTTCTTTGTAATAGTTCTACCTTACGTTTAAAGAACTGTACTTTCTCTGTTATACAGATCAACTTTACATCTGTCTGTCCGGTGTTGGCTGTCTGCATAAAGAACTTGCTTTCTCCGTTATACAGTTCTACCTTCCGTTTGTCTGTCCGATGTTAAGTGTCTGAATAAAGAACTGTACCTTCTCTGTTATACAGTTCAACTTTACATTTGTCTGTCCGGCGTTAGCTGTTTATTGACCAGGAGGTGACTGCGGGGCTGGATAGATTACATGAACAATTTCCTACAAAAACGCCAATGCTTTGTAAAGGCATACCGGTATTGATACAAAAAGTGCAAAGACTGTGTTGCCAAAGTTTCAGGTCACCGAGTCAAAGGTCAATTTAGATTTCCTGATCAAACATTGCCACTTTGCCTCAGATGACCGACTAGACCTGTTGTTCATAAATAAATTTCAAAACATACGACTTCTCTAAATTTAACAGTTCCTCATAAGAAATTGAAGACATTTTATCATCGACAAATATTTCTACCCAGTGAAAGTGTTTCTCGAAAACTGGACTATCTATAGTCATTGATCATGAAACGTATTTTGTCCAGCATCCCTCTGTTCATAGATACACTGGAGTGAATATAAAAAGATACTGGAATTCCAGTTTGATTTTATATGTAGTCTTTGGAAACCATGTCAAATCATGTGTGAGACCAATTGTGTCCCTTTATCATTTGAATTGTGTTTTACACCATACTCAACAACTTTTCAGTTATATAGTGACGGTCAGTTTTTACTGTTGGAGGATAGAAACCGGTTACAATGTACCTAGGAAGAGACCACCCGCCTTCAGCATGAAAACTGGCAAACATTTTACAATATCAGCAGGTCTCGAGCCTGCGATGACAAGAGACATCATGGTTTAGAGCGTGACACTGCCCCTTTATTAGACATTAAGTTATATATCAACATTTTGTTACTCGATAATAGTATAAACATAATACAAATGTCATACCTTACAAAACACGAGGCCAAAACATATGCTCAAGACGATTGTTTCTGTCAATTGGACTTAATCATTGGAGCTTGAATTTAAAATAGATGTTGAGTTCCGAAAAAAGCGGCATCATACAGGGCCAAAAGTAACCTAAATGTAATCCCAAATCCGTCCAAGAGTAACAATAGTAAAAAGATGACTATCTAAGCTTAATGCTATATTTATATGAATGTGGTTTTTATAATAGCGAACTAGAAACGACAAACAACACAGAATTAAGCACTCACGCTAAGGTCATACTACCTGAACATTTCACTTACTGTAGACATGGACAAGAAACTGACAACACTATGAAACAAACATGACGAGTTCTGCTTTCCTTTCATCAACTTTTCACATTCAAGTAGTAACATATCCCTTAGTTACCTCGAGTGTTTATATCGACCAGATGATCCAATATGTCAGGGCCTTTCCAACATACGATTATTTCGTAAACAGAGTCAAACATATAAGAAATAATAAGTTTGTGATTTTTTCAGTCAGTGTTTGCAATTACCATGTTTCATTTTGTGATTTACCTATTCATTGGTGACCGTGACAAGGAGTCATTGCTCAAATGTTTCCAAATTGACGGTAGACACACAGGATGTAACCGATCAACAATGAAAGCCTTCACTTCAGTGGCACCTGATCCCATTTCTATATTTCACAAAGGTCTGTGTATGTACAATATATTGGTAAATTATCTTCAAACAGTTAATACATTGGTATCTGTTATTTTCAATGTGAAGTGTATAGGTAACCTTTGATATCTATTATTTTCAATGTGATGTGCATAGGTTTCCTTTTGTATCCGTTATTTTCAATGTGACGTGCATAGGTTTCCCTTGATATCTGTTATTTTCAGTGTGACGTGCATAGGTAACTTTTGATATCTTATATTTTCAATGTGACGTGTATTGGTTTCCTTTGGTATCTGTTATTTTCAATACGACATGTATAGGTTTTCTTTGAAAGCATGTATACATGTATCATTCCCACTAAAGACATATTTGGACTGGTCTAAGTCATCGATTTACAGAAGAGTCCAAGGTTTTTCAGTGGCCGATGTGTTAAATATCTTTTAGAGTATGCATATCAATTGCAGTTGTAATGAATACCGTATTTGAATCATCAAGTGCCCAAGGCGATAAAATTTTACCTATGCTGGGCACTTATGGCAATTGAGCAGTGAGGGTTCTTTAAATTGCTGACACTTACTGTGACACCGGACCTCGGTTTTTACCGTCTCATCCGAAGGACAGGAATCTGACCTGCCGCTGGCCGGATTCAAACTCATGACCTCACAATAAAGAATCCAATGCACTACTGACTGGGCCAGTCCGACTCACGACCAATTTAGAGTCAAACTGACATAAAAGTTATTTTTTTTAAAAGGCAAGGTGGTAAAGTTGTTGTAGTGGTTTCCAAAGACACCTGTTGATATTATTGTTGCTGAGGGGGGACTAGATATTAGCTGTTTTTCTGGTCCACGTCTCCTTGTTAATGACTCCTTTTCCTAGAACAGATACTACATTGTGTGTATGAGAGGCAAGTTAATCTGAACTAATGAAGAGGGGTGCTTATAAGGACATGGGCACTGACTGGGTATAATATGGTAGGTACGTTTTAGAGAATGTGATGTGTATATGTATTTTACAGCGTGTATCTCAAATGTGATGTGTATATCCCAGTGAGTTCAAGTAAGAGGATAAAGGAAGGCTCTCTTTCTCTCTCTCCGTCACACACACAACAAACACAACACACAACAAACACACACACACACACACACTCTTAAGATTTCGAGCATGAAATTCCAATACATCACACAACTCATCCTACGACAGTCACATTCATTAAAATAAAACCATGGAAAACACAACATCAATTTTTTCTTTCAGAAAATTTTTATATTCAAAAAACATTAATTGATGCTAGTATATAAAGACGTGTTGTAACAATTTCTTCAACAGAAGCAGTTACAAGAACTCGAAAAGGAAAATTGATAAGAGATAAACAGTTTCTACTGTGCAAACAACCATACATCTGCACAGAAAGTAATACAAATCAACCTTTAACTCATCAACCCCTGAAAAACCATGGACTCTTCTGTAAATCAAGGACTACGACCAATACAAATGTGTCTTCGAGGGTGAATAAGTTAATGGTTTCTTTGTAAGCAAAAACAGGCTAGGAAATCAAAATGGCATAAGTAATTAAAAGAAGTTGTAAAATCAATTTAACTTTCATGACTGGAAAACATTTTCCAATTTTTCTTGGACAAGCAAAGTATATAAAATCAAAACTCATTTGAAAAAGACAACTGCTTATTGTGCCGATTTTGATACCACATTGTATATACTTGCAAGCCAAAAATAGTACAGTGGGATCAAATGAGTTTGTAATTTTTAAAAAAGTTTAAATGGCAAAAATCCAATGTTTCTGAACTTTCAATGCAAAAAACACCAATTGACAATGCAATATATCTGTTCAAATATCACAAAACATTTAAAGAAAAAAAACAATGTAAATTACAAACCCTTACACACAGGAATGAGGGTTAAATGTCACTGATAAGTGACATTTACCGTGCCAAAAAAAGTGTCTTATTGAACACGGAACTTGATACCTCCCTTGTCATTGTGAAATAATAATAGTTAACATTTGTTTAATGAAATTGATTATAGAAATGCAACTGATTGCTCAGTGAAACATTAAACATACAAAACTGTTATAATAAGATTTACATTTAATTACTTTTTTGCCTTGGCATAAAATTATGTTGACAAAAAAAGGACATTTTCATATTCTTTATATAAATCATATGGTCAAGTCTGTCTTATTCATCTCACCCTTAGTTGCCACCCAATATATAGCATTGATAAAGTGGCCATGAAATAAACAATTACCATTACAAGATACTACAGGCTGAATCTGAAGAAAACTATCAGAAGCTTTTCAAGAAGTTTTTAATGATCAAAATACATGTTCGTAAATCAACGGGATTGTAATTGGTCACATGACAACTTGGGTGACGTAACAGTGAGAGTTAGACAGTGCATTGAATTCATAAAGAGAAATTAAATCTAAGATTTCACAAATTATATGTACACATTTCAGTAAAAATTGGTCTTCATAAAAAAGCAAATAAATTGTATACAGTGGAACCTCGCCTAAAGACCACCTCGCTTAGGAGACCACCTCACAATTAAGACCATGATTTTCCAGTCTCTTCATTAAAACTGTATCAGTACAGAACCTCACTTAAGAGACCACCTCACTAATAAGGCCACTCTGACTCAGTCAGTTAGGTGGTCTTAATAGTGAGGTTCCACTGTATATTCAAATTTTTCCAATAATTTGAACAGCAAATTTTTAATAGAAAAAATCTTCAAAACTCAATTAAAAGATACAAGAATTTATACTAATGCTTATCAATGTACACTTTTTGTTTTACAAATCTACTGCTACAGTTTTGCTTTTTAAAATGTAGAAAAAATGCAAAAAAAATCACACATCTTTCCTTCTCCATATATGATAGAAGAATTATGCCAGAAATTCCAAGTAATGTGCTCAAAGGTCTGCAGAAATGGCAAGCAAGACAAATTCCAAGCCTGATAAGAATAGATCTTATGAACAGACATATCTAGGTTTGTAAGCACATCTCTATTTGAATAAACAGATGCCGAAACCTTCAAAGTAATCAACCCATTGCCAAGTCTCTGACACATGGCTGTCCATGTGCTTTTTTTATGTCATTTGATTGTCATGTCATAATCCAAAAAGTCTTTGATGGGTCATTTAATTATGACAACATAGGTGAAAACTTTGCCAAAAGGTGCTGTCTCGGGCATTTGGTGATAAGTCAATTGAAAATATCCAGCCCATGTGTATATATATGGAACCATAAAATGAGCACTTCATGAGTGAAAATAAACAAGATATGGTTTATAAATCCACCACTGTTTAAATCATGACACCAAAAACATGTATAAAGTGAAAAATTCAAAGTCTATAAAATTTTCTGCATCTCAAATTACATTTATAAAATTCAAATACCACCATTACATTTCTTTTTTTTAATATGCAAACTTCTGAAAAGTGTTATTTAGCATCAATTAAGCATACCATTTGGCTTAATTAAGCATATCATCTGGCTTTAATTACCACTTTTTTTATCTTTAATTAAGTGTATTATCTGGCTGTAGAATAAGGATGTCAATACTGCACAGGAAGAAATTTTAGTGAGGATTAAATTTTGGCATTATAAGCAAGATTATCCAGATTGCTCAAATTGAATATCGCTAACGATTCCATCTCGCATTAGAGGTGAGAGTTGTCTTTCGTGAGTCGTATGCAGCAGAAGAAGCACAGTATTTCCGACAAAAATGATTGTGTAAGCGTTTATCTATACCTGAACCAAATGAAGCTATTGGGTGCTAAATGGCTCATGAAAATATGATTATTTACACAGTGAATCCGGCATCATTAAAAATTAGGAGTATAATATATTTGTTAGTTGTTATCAGAGTAGCTGCAACATTCATTTGAATGTACAAATATATAACGATGATTTACTGTTCTGACATGCTTTAATGTATGCTGTGTAAATTAATTACAATGTATAAATTTTTGGTTTGGAATCATAAACTCTCTTCTCGCTAAAATGATATTCAATTTTTTAAGGTCAAAATGCTAAAATTGCATCTCGCTAAAAATTCCACTTATACCGTATTCCGACACCAGACAGATTCATGACGGTGGGATGGGATTTAAGACAATGATACAGCAGTCATCCCAATAACCTGGGTATCATCTAGAAATGATTTTATATGAAAATAACAATATGTACAACTTAACAACAGTATGCAACAAACTGAAGTCATTTCAACTTCTTTAGAACATTCTCAATATTAATTACCTTAACTGGATGCTTATTAGTTATATAACACATGTTAAGAAACATCTCTCCAAAAGTACTTTAAGTTCATTACAGTGACTTTAAGTATTTGTAGTTTTTTGAATTTTGTATGTTGTTTTAGGCCAACTTCAACAATTTTTCAGCTACGTGGTGGCAGCCAGTTTTTATTGGTGGAGGAAAGATCCTGGTTACAATGTTCCTGGAAAGGTACACCGACGTTCTACAAGTAAACCGGCAAACTTTCTCACAAAATCAGCTTAGGTAACAGCAGAACTCGAACCTATAAGTAAGAGACTTCATGGTTCAAAGCGTAATGCTCTAACCACTCAGCCATGGAGGCCCCTGACTGTAAGACATTCAAAATGTAAAATGTAAAAGTTTTGAAAATTTTACCTCTAGAGACTCTTGTTACTTTGTGGAGTTGTGTGTATTTGAATAAAGCCAAAGTACAAATTAAAATTTCATAGATGGCAACGAAACCCATACAATTGAAATTACAATCCTTTCATACCTATAAATTCCAAATTTCATCAAAATCAAACAATTTTGACCAATCTGAAGACTTGGTTTTTCGGAAAACGGACTATCAGTTATACTGCAAGTGACCCTCAATAATATCCATGTGAAGTTTGGTAAGGATTGGTCAAGCGGATTTAAAGTTATTAATGTTTAAGTGTTGGACCAATCACGAGTCACCATTCAGTCATGTGACTTTTTCTCTGAAAACGAAAGGTCAGGTACACTTATCTCACCCTCAGTAATATCCCTGTAAAGTTTGGTAAGGATTGATCCAGCGCTTTTGGAGAAAAGTGTCGGAAAAGTTCGCGGAAGAAGAAGGAAGAATAATAAGAATAATAATAAGTAGAAACGGAGTAAACACATAATGTCCCCCCACTTCGTTTGGGGACAATAATCAGAGAGACCTCTTAATTAACCTTTTTGATACCAAAGAATCTATGTAAATACAAAAAAAAAAGTTTTCACAATAAGTGGCATTTACAGTCTCTCGGGTTATGACCTTTGACCACAATAATCTTTATATTAAATTTATAGTAACTTTCTATTAACCTTTAATCTACTAACCTTGGAACAAAACAAACAAAAAATACAGTTAAACCTGCTTTAAAGACCACCTGTGTATAAAGACCACCTGGTCACAAATACTTTTTTGTTCTTCCCAATAGAACCATTTGTGTACAAATCAACCTGTAAATAAAGACTAACTCCCGATAAAGACTGGTTTTGTTGTGTCCTGAAGGAGATTGTTATATACAAGTTTCACTGTACTTGTTGATCTGTTGATAAAACATTATAAAATCTTTCAAGTGTTAACGTACATAAATGAAATACAAACTCAATTGCCTCATATTACAATATTCCAGTATTGTTTTGATAAAATTCAAACAGAGTGTATAATGCCGGTTTTAATTAAATAAATGGAGAGACAGCTTTGAGTATTCATCATGTGGACAATGAACAATAGAAACAATGTTTATTTACAGAAATCTTTCTTTTTTATGTAATTATGAAGTAAGATAATCAATGTTAATTGTAAATATACTTTGAACATCGTTTCATTTTATACAAATGCTGGCTTCTGGTATCTTTTTTCCAAGATTTTCAGCCTCAAAACAGGATGTGCACATTACATGGGTGCACAGATTACATGGGTTTTTAAGGTAGTTATTTTGTTGATTAAAACTATGTTAATTGGATTTACACTCATAATGCTGATAATTATATGGAAAATAAAATTCATTTTGACACTCTGCATGCCTGTAACCCTTTTATCCCTACAGACCACAACAGACTGGTCAAAACAATAGAAAAAAGAAGACCATCTAAAACCATGGGGGTGAAAAGGTTAATACATGATATTTTCTATGTGAAACTTGAGTGTATTTTACAGGGATGTGATTCCATAATGGTGTAAAAAGGAGGAAAATGACTCATTTGTTAGGGAGACCATCTAAAACCATGGGGGTGAAAAGGTTAATACATGATATTTTCTATGTGAAACTTGAGTGTATTTTACAGGGATGTGATTCCTTAATGGTGTAAAAAGGAGGAAAATGACTCATTTGTTAGGGGTTAATGGAGGGGGGATAAAGATTTCACATTGCAGAAAAATTTTGAAAAAAGATTGAATTCTTTCAATTGGTGGAAAATGCTAATCCCTGATTTTAGGCCCCAAACTACCATATTTTATCATTATAATGCTTAGTATTCTAATAACATTTACTTTGGTAATAGACCCCTAAAATTTAACCCATCAGATCCAATTTTTGATGATCAAACAAATATATATATATATGCAAACATCAGCCTTCAGAACTGGTCACAGAAATGGGAGACAAGGTCTTTGTAGCTGTTCCTGAGCCACAATTAACCACATTCTGGCTAGCCTAAAACATAATTTCCGTTACACTGTAATAATTGAATGCTTACATAGCATTATTTTAAGGAGACCTTACCAGGTAAAGATTTGCAAAAGCCTTCACACCTGGGATGCATTCGTTAACTTGAGAGAAGAACATCTCAATGACTTCATTTGCTTTCAATACTTCCTTTAAATCTATTGTTGCATAAATCGGGGGTCTGCTGAGCACATCACATCACACGGTCACCCATCCCGATGCTGACTGCACTAGCTGTTGCTTAACTTCAGTACCTGAATATAAACACCAACCATCCAGCCACAAAATCTAGCTATTGGACTAGATGGTTAATCTGCCTATATCCATGACTGTTACAGTATCATTCATGTATTTTTCAAGTCAATTACCCAAACCAAAAAAATCATCACCAAAATATGAATTCTTAATAGGCTGTCATGGACTTGTTAAAGTGGAATGGATTGACGGAATATTTTTTATGTCAGGAGTTACTGACAACGGATGCTAAAAAACAATGGATGCTAAGTGATGGAATAGCTCTTGTTGCCAAAGGAGTTTTTCGTAAATTTCTAGACAGTTACACCTGCCCCTAAATTCATCACTTTAATATGAATTCATAACATGCTGTCTACGAAAACTTTATTTAAATTTAGTAAAGTGTAACGGATGAATATATGGATTCAACTTGAAAAACAGAATTGTACAAAGCTATCTAGAGACACTTGCAGTTACTTAAGTAGTACAACTAATTACTAAATCTGCACATATTTACTGAGTTGGTATCAGAATTACTAGGAGGGAGAGGAAGAGGGGAGAAGATGGTTGGAGGAGGAGGGAAGGGGGGAGAGGGAGCTAGGGATGATGGAGGAGAGAGAGGGAGAAGCAAGAAGAGGAGGAGGCTACTAGGAAGAGTGAGGAGAGAGGAGGGGAGAGAGAAGAAGAGAGAGAGAGAGGATACGGGAATGAGGAGAAGGGTAAGACTAAGGGGAGAACTAGAAGCTAGGGAGTGGGTGGGGGGAGGAGTCTAGGGGGCTAGAAAAAACAAAAGGAAAAAAAACAACAAAGGGAGAGAGAGAAAGAGTGAGAGCTAGGCAGAATGAGGCTAGGGGATAAGTGAGGAAGAAGGGAGGGAGAGAGGGGGGAGTGAGATTAGGAGGAGGGGGAGAGAGTCTAGAAGGGTGGGAGGAAGGGAGAGAGGTGAGAGGAGGAAAGGAGGGACAGGAGTGGAGGGAAAGGAGGAGAGAGCTAGGAAGGGGGAGGAGGAAGTGTTATAAGAGGAGAGGAGGAGCTAGGGAGAGCTAGAAGGAGTAGAGTAGGAAGAGAAGGATGGAGGGGAGAGAGAGAGGAGAGAGTGAGAGAGGTGGCTAGTGAGGGAGGGAGACGAAAGGAGAGGAAGAGAAAGGAGAGGGAGAGAGGGGAGAGGAAGGGAAGGAGGAGGGGGAGGAGCTAGTGTAGAAGAGGACGGGGAGGGGGGGGCTAGGAGGGGAAGGAGAGGGGGAGAGAAGAGAGGAGCTAGAAGGAGGGGGAGCAGAGGAGGGAGGAGGAGAGAGGGGGGGGAGGAGGAGCTAGCTAGGGCTAGGAGGAGGAGACGAAGGCTAGGAGGACTAGGGGGGGGCTTCTAAGGAAGGAGAAGGAAGAGGGAGGATAGGCTAGTAGGAGAGAGGGGAAGGTAAAGGGAGAGAGGAAGGAAAGAAGAGAGAAGGGGGGGAGGAGGGGGGAGGGAGGAGAGGAGGGGGGAGAGAGGGGAGAGAAGATGGAAGAGAGAAAGGGAATGTCTAGAGAGAAGGCTTAGGAGAGGGAGGGAGGAGGGCTAGGAGGAGGAGAGGAGGAGGGGAAGAGAAGGATCTAGCTAGCTAGAAGAGGAGAGGGGAGAGAGAAGTGAGAGCTAGAGGGGGGGAGGGGAGAATCTAGAGGAGGGAGGGGGAGGAATGAGGCTAGCAACTAGGAGAGAGAGGAGGAAGGAGGGAAGAGGAAGTCAGAGAGGGAGGACTAAGAGGACTAACTAGAGGGTGGGGGAGAGAGAGAGTAAGGAGAGGAGAGAGAAGAGAAGGAGAGAGGGAAACTAGAAGAGGGAAAGATGAGAGAGGAAGGGGGAGGGTAGGCTAGGCTAGAGGAAGAGAGAGAAAGAGAGGTAGAAGTAGGAGTAGAGAAGAGAAGAGGGAGAGGGAAGAAGGAGGTCTAAGGAGGAGAGGGGGAGAGAAGAGGTAGGAGAAGGCTAGGGAGAGGGGAAGAGAAGGAGAGAAGGGCAAGGAGGGGCTCAAGAGAGGGAGAAGAGAAGGGAAGGGAGGTAAGAGAGAAGGAGAAGAATACTTAAGTAGTGCGAGACAGGGGGCATACAATCTAATTACTAAATCTGCACTGAGGGGGGAGGGGGGGGGGTGGGGGGAGAGGGAGGGGAGGGGGGGGAGGGATGGAGGGGGAGGAGAGGAGAGGAGAAGGGGGGGGGGGAGGGGGGGGGGAAGGAGGGAGGGGGGGGAGGAGAGGGGAGGGGGGGGGAGGGGAGGAGAGGGGAGGGGGGAGGAGAGGGGGGAGGGAAGGGAGAGGGAGGAGGAGGGGAGGAGGAAAGGGAGAGGGGAAATATTTACGGAGGTAGAAGGGGGAGGGGAGGGAAGAGGGGGAGGAGGAGAGGAGGGAGGGAGGGGGAGAAGGGGGGGGAGGGGGGGAGAGAGGGAGGGAGGAGGGGGGGAGGGGCGAGTTGGTATCCGAAATTAACTTAAGTAGTACAACTAATTACTAAATCTGCACATATTTACCGAGTTGGTATCAGAATTACCGAATTGGCAGACTTAGTAAGTTACCTATTTTTATGTTTTTATATTCTCACGAGTCCAAATATCTATGTTTATCTTAATCTGAGTTGAAAAAAAATGTTATGGGGCTGATCTAATAATTCTGGTGTTCAATGTACATTAATTATTGCTTGTGTTCATATTGTAATGTTTATACATATTTACTACTAGTAAACTAGACCAGATGAAGCTTACTGGCCCTCAGCAATAATGAGTTAGACTGGCGGCTATCGTTAATTTACCCTAGCGAACCCAGATTTACTCTGCTGTTCCAGAGAAGATACAGGTGAGAATGCCACCTCCAACATAACTGTAGCTGGCCATGTCAATGTTCATCAGATCATTCAACTCAAAAGGAAGTAAAGGGAAAATTAAAATTTTGTTGAAAATGCAAATGACTTAATCCAACAAATTAAATGGTGGATGGTTATAACACAATTATTGTGTGCTGTTGTACATGAACATTCATGTAATGAGTGTGTCCGTGTACCTGTGCAAGTTGATCACACAAAGAAAAAGGGGGGGATGAGGTCATCAATCAGAATTTACACTATATAAAAATTGTAATATATCTTTACGAAAACTATTTTCATTTTTGTCTATATATTCCATATAAAAAAAAATATGCCTCAGTATTAACGACATCAATTCTGATAGTTATAAATTTAGAAATCTAAAGTGCACAGACAAAAATAAAAACACAATAATAAATGCTGTGATTAATACAAGTTAATAATCTCATGGCCACAGGACATGTATATTTGTACAAAACAAACTCATCCAAGTTCTACCAAAACTTTTATCATAAAAACAATCATATGCAAAATAAATTGGCGTAAATATCCGCAAAAATGAACTTACAATAGTTCTCTCAATCTTGAATTGTTGGCGATTAATCAAACCAGTGGTTCTGACACTGAATTTTCCACACTACAACTACAAAAGAAAAACGTTTCAAAAAGATTAATAACACTGCTACCTAGCACCAACAAACTAAATACCTTACAATGGTTCAACAAAGTCTAAACAATCCAGTTTATAAAACCTCCAAAGTAACAATAACAAACATAGATTTTATAATGTTCTATTAACAATTCAAACATTTTGACAAAAAACTGAAAATAAATCATACATATTTAGCAAAACAAACTTCAACAACATGGCAACATCAAAATGTGTTATCAACATATGTTGGCCAACAAAACAGTACTGTAAAATACAAAAGTACAACTTCTTATTTTTCTTTTTGGCCATTGTTCTTTCTGAATGAGGAGAAGCTGATTATTTTCTTATTCCTGTTTTTGGACAACATTTTCCAAAGCTGAATAGTTTTGCCCTATTTTGTTTTAGGACGGCATACTCATGTTGTGGTTATTGTTTTTTGGTCTGCATTTTCATAAGTTGGGCTTGTAATTCAGCAATCTGCCTTTGTATAAGTGCAGCCTGGTCCTCTTCAGCATTATCTGAAATAAAAAATCCAAACTAGAATGTTTTTGTTTTCCTCGACATCGTGGTGTTTATACAGTTCATAAATTTCTCACAGTTAACCATCATGCTGAAATAACAACTTTTCATACCATGCATTTTGTTTTTAAAAACATGAACACAACTATCATATTTAAAATAATAGCCAAACCCATGCAGTGCCAGTATCAAAATATTGATATCTAATGGAATATCATTACAATTTTGACGACAAAATTACGATCAGTATCATACTGTATACAGCGTTATTTTCACCCCTTTCGCCCTAATCGTCAGTGGGCGAATTCAAAACTGGGTGAATTCAAAATAATTCATTCATTTAATTTTAATAATAAAAGTCTGGGCAAATTTAAAACGGGGCGCAACCATTTGCAAGTGCATTAGGGCGAAAATAACACAGGGCAAAAATAACCCTGTATACAGTAGATCTCTTAATTCAATGGATTCTATGGCACCGGATCAAGATTTCTCCAACTTAACAGATATTTGTACATATATCAAAATCCAAAAATGCATTTTGGTAAATTATTGTTTTACATACAGCCAAATGTTTTTCATTTACATGGAGATGTCACCAGCTTTGGGTGAAGTGCCAAAATTTGTGACCTGTTGCATGGAATGACGCCAATGACGCGAGAGGTCTTATGAGTGACATATGACAAAGGTTTTTAAGTCTCATCAAAAAGACCTGTGACTTGTTTTTTTATGCTGAGTGCTTGACCAAAGAATGGCCACAACCTACTTTATTTTGTAAAGTCTCAGGCATGACCTGGTGCCACGAATTGAACTTGGGAACTCTCTCTTACAAGCTGAATGCTTTACCACATGACCACTGCAAGTGGTCCCAGGATACAATCAACAATGAGTATCAGACAGTCATGATACAGTCAGCAGGGATTTACCTACCTCCTTAATTCTGGATTCGGGGTCAAAAAAATTGAGAAATTATACAACATTTTAACAATAACAGAAAATCTTAATTTGAGACGTTTCTTTGAAAATATTTTATTCTGAAATTCCAAATTTGGAATTGGTGTTTATATTTGGGAAAATACAAGCCATTCTTGCATTGGTTATGGGTCCTGTAACATGACCCAAAAATGGCATTGGAAAATTCCTTAAGTGTAACAATTTTTTACCTGTAGAAGCAGCAGCTGCATTTATTTCTGCAGATAACTGAGTTACTACCCCTGAAGCCACCATGTGTTGCGCAATATTCATTCCATCATCTGTTAAATTGACGACATAGATGCCATCTTCTTTCTTCACAAGATGAGCCGTAAGTGAGCGGTCTTGAAAAGCCCTCAGGCTGTCTGAAGATTCCTCAGACCAACTTCCTCCTTTTGGTGCCACATCTACATGTAAAAAAAATATTTTATTTGTACAAGAGTTTGGTTGATAAAACCAACAATGAGTGGTACATATATGATATAACTGAAGCAGGAAACCCAAAACTTCACAATTTTTTTAATTATCAAAAGACACAAGAGAAGACTAAACAATTGTTACAACTCAATGACAATGTAGATTGTGGTATGTACATTTTCGTAAATTTTAAGCCCTCTTTATTAATAATTCAGTCAATATTACTACCCAATGCCCTCTATAAATATGTATGTATGATTTCGGACTGTTTCCCACTTAAATATGTCACGGTCTTATCAGTGACGTCAAAACCGAGCAACAGTTAGGCACAACACCTCTTTTATAAATATATCAAGTGATATTCTGATGATCAGGAAAATGTCGGAAATCGGTTGGTGTGGCACCGTGATGCAGATAATTGATAGGGATTTTCTGTAGTCCATTATCGATTTCAAATTCTGAATTTTCTTAGCATAACTTCTGATATCCTTCTGAAATGAAAACGTAAACGTCCCAGAAGGAAAGGAGAAGTCTGAGAGGGTTAAAAGAGACCTGGTCCTGCAAAAAAATGACAATTTCGAAAAAAATACAACACACATTTCTCCACAGTACAAAGACAAAACAAAACACTTATTATGGTTTAAACCGATTATAACAGATAACCAGCTGCTTGACATCAACCGTCAACAGATTGCACAACACTAATGATATCACAGCAAAAAAATGTGAGTAAATCATGTCTTGTGTAATTATACTTTACCATGAAGAGAACATCTGAAGGCCAGTATAGGTAGTTCCAAAAACTGTGACTGCATCAGTCTGATCTTGTTGACAGGCAGCACTGCTTTATTGCCAAAATCCACATACTGAACTTGATAGGTATTGTTCTTGTACACCTCTGTAACAACACTCCTGTACCAACTTCCATCTACTAAAAAAGGATGTTCCTATTAAGCTCATAACTAGTTAAGACTGTACAGAAATGTTTTTACAAGATGATCTTTGATTATCATTTTTATATTTACCGTATTCGACCCAACAAGCGCCCCTCCCCCATAACACAGTCAAGCATCTTTTCTAGCTGGTTGACAAGTAGATAAGGACCAGAAAAATGTAAATAACACTTTATCTCTAGCCTCATGCAATACATGATTGTTGATAGGTGTCCACTGTGTTAATTACAACAATTTTACCACCGTGACCGGGTCTTATAAAAAAATAACTGCTTTCCGTCAATTTAACTATTAATTAGTCCCAATAAGAGCCAAACCCTTTTTCCTATTTTTGTAGTACCCTAGGCGCTTATTGGGTCGAATATGGTAATAAGTTAATTACCCTGATATAATAATATTTCAGTCTGGCATCAGAGATTTTCCACACTATTTTGGGAATGTAGCCGGGGCCTTTTGAAATAGGAATTTTAGAGACATTTTACTGAAAATGGGACAACTAAAAATACACAAAAAATGTATGAAAATACAAGAATCTTTTCAAATTCATTGCCATTTGACTTCCATTGGAATATTTCAACTGCACACTAGGAAAAAATTCATTCTTTTTTTTTTTCCATTGAGAATGGGGCCTTATTTTGGCCCCTTACGATATGTTGGAAAATCCCTGGCCAAGGCCCTGGATTCAGACTAATCATTAAGACAGATACAAATCAAACTTTTTAGTATAGTTATGCACATGTATGATTTTAAAAATAAGAATATATGAGTAAATTATTTTTGCATTTCAATCTGCCCATATTTGACATTTGTTTGAAGTATATTTGAATTAAACAAAAATTCTGTTATTGTATATACTAAATGTAGAATTTTTCTTCTGGGTAATAGAAAGGAGATTTAAAGTAGAGAGAGAGAGAGTAATAAACAGTCAACGTGGACGGACAGAAAAAGAAACTTGCTCCTACACAATCTTTATAGGAGGAAAAAACTTGCCATACATAAGTGCACATGTAAGAGTGTCATTTTCCATATATATATATATATATATATACACACACACACACACACATATATATATATATACACACACACATATATATATATATATATATATATATACATGTATATACATACACACACATATATATATACACACACACATGTATATATAAACACACCAAATCTCCATTCATTCCAACTAAATCTACATTCATTCCCACATTTACTTGTACACACATATACATATAGTTTTTAAGTCACCAATAACCCTTGTTCCCCCAAGGGGGAATTTTAAAGTTTATGATTTTCTGAAAGCTTATAAAAAATGCTATAAAATGAGCCATGTTAGCACTCTGGCCTTTGGGGCATTTAGGAGTTTTAGGGTAAAATCCATACACAATTAACAAAAATTGCTGAAAATTGGAAAACCTCAATTAATCTCTCATTTATGATCTCTTTTTGCAATGAAAGTACTTGTTGTATGGTAGATATCTTAAATGACAAGTACTGACCCATTTAACAACCATAATTTATCAAATTTGGTGTTTGGAGATAAAAAATCAATTTTTTAAACAGAAAACTGTGAAAAAAGTATTAAACTTTAAGCCACTTATTACCTATGTTTTTACCGAGGTGTTTCTTCGAAGGTATGTTTTTCAGAAAGTCTATCAAAAATGCTACAAATTGAGCTTTGTTAGCACCCTGGCCACTTAGGGGTTTGGGGGTTAAAACCATAGAAAATTAACAAAAATCACTGACAATTGGAAATTAACAGTTAATCCTTCATTTAAGGTCTTTTTTGCAATTAGAGTAATAATTATATGACAGATAGCTTAAATGATATGTATGGACACAATAAACAATGATTTGTTTTATTAAAGTTGGTGTTTTGAGGTAAAACCCATGAAAATTAACAAAAAATCACTGAAAACGGAAAGACCTAAATTTATCCTTTAGTTTAGTTCCTTGTTTGCAATGAAAGTACTGGCTGTATGGTAGATATCTTAAATGACGAGTATTTACCCATGTAACAGCCATTATTTATGAAATTTTGGTGGTAAAAAACCAAATACTTAAATAGAAATTCATGTAAAAATGACCAGGATTTAGGCAACTAAAAACCTTGGTTTTTATCAAATGTAATTTTGGAGGGTATGCTTATCTGAAAGCTTACCAAAAAGGCTACAAATATGAGCCATGTTAGCACCCTAGCCTTTAGAGCATTTAAGAGTTTTGAGACAAAACAATAAAAAAAAATACAAAAATCGCTGAAAACTGGAAAAATCTCAATTAGACCTTCATTAGTTGCCACTTTTTGCAATGAGTTTGATAATTATATGACAGATATCTAAAATGAGAATTTTGGCACATTATACAATCATGATCTTAGAAACTTGATGTTTTGAGGACTAAAAACCAAATTTTTAAATGGAAATCTGTGAAAAAAATGAATAGACTGTTGGCCACTAAAAAACCTATTCTTTACCAAGGAGTATTTTGGAGTATATGTTTGTCAGAAAGCTAAATAAAAATGCTACAAAATAAGCCATATTAGCTCTCTAGCCCTTGGGATGTTCAAGAATTTTGGGGTAAACCCATAAAATAGTAACAAAACCAATGAAAATTGGAAAATCTCAAATAATCCTTCATTTATTATGGCTTTTTGCAATGAGTTTAATTTTTGTATGACAAATATCTGGAATAATACGTATTGGCCTATACACTATCATTGTATATCAAATGCGGTATTTTAAGGTAAAAACCAATTTTTAAACAGAAATCTTTAAAGTTTATTTCACTTTAGGCCTCTAAATACATTTACCACAATTTTTATCAAGGGGGAAGTTTCAATGATATGTATCTCTGAAAGCTTATAAAAATTTCTACAAAATGAGACATGTTATCTCTCTAGCAACAGGGGTTATGGAGGTTTGGGCTGAAACATTACCAAAAGTCACCAACCTGACAATTGGAAAAAAGGACAATTTTTAAATTTATGGTCTCTTTTTGCACTACAAAATAGTGGTATAACAGATATTTTAACTGATGAGCATTGGTATATTAAACGATCAGTGTGTCAGATGTGGTGCTTGGGGTCTAAACCCAAATTTCAAAGCAGTAATCTGTGATGTAATATTAGATTTATACCAATAATAACCCCAGTTTCAACAAAGGGTATTTTGAGGGTATTCATTAGCTAAAAGCTTTTAAAAGACACAAAATGGGTTATGTTAGAACTCTGGCTGTTTGAGGGTTTTAGAGTTTTAAGGCAAAACCAGGAAATTTTAATAAGAAGTGTTGAAAACTAGAAAAGCTAGTAACCCTTTGATTATAGTTTAATTTAGTGATAAAACTTACTAATGCTAATTTTTCATAGTTTTTTCCTCAAAACACCAACTGTAATAAACAGTTATTCTTTATTATGCCCATATTTTACATTTTGAAGTCATTTTTACTTTAATTGCAAAAAAGAACTCAAATAAAGGATTAATTGTAAATTTCCAATTTTCAGCATTTTTTGTTTATTTTATATGAATTTTACCCCAAAAAGTAGCCAGAGTGCTAACAAAGCTCAGTTTATAGCATTTTTGGTAGGCTTTCTGAAAATTATGCCTTCCAAAAAACATGTTTGTAAAAGCTGTGTTATTAATGACTTAATGTCTAATGCTTTTTTCTTTCACAAATTTCTGTTTAAAAAATTGGTTTTTTTACCCAAAACACCAAAATTGATACACTATGATTGTTTAATGGGTCAACATTTATCATTTAAAATATTTACCATACAGCCATTACTTTCATTGTAAACAAGGGCCTAAACTAAAGGATTAATTGAGGTTTTCCAGTTTTCAGCAAATTTTGTTAAATTCTTTTCTTTTTTACCCCAAAACTCCTAAACGCCCCAACAGCCAGAGTGCTAACATGGCTCATTTTGTTGCATTTTTGATAAGCTTTCAGAAAAACATAACCTCCAAAATTCCCCCATTGCTTAGTGATATTCCAGAAAAAAGTGTCTCCTGGGGGCTTAACGCTATTTATACAAAAAAATGTATTTTCTCTTTCATATTTTCTGGTCGGTAATTACATTTTACGGATCACTTTGACTGAAAATCACAAAACGTGTTTTATTTTTCCCCTATTATTTTATTTTTTATTAATAAAAATGGCACCCTCCTGGATGGAGGTTGACGTTGTCATGTTCCTGGCCAGAAATGGCCTGGAACAGTATACAGATAAATTCTTTGGTACATTGCAATACAAATTTGATATTCAGGAAAAAGTATACAGTTTACTGTGCCAATGTATACTGCAATCGTTTGCTTTTACTGTTTTGACCATCTATGTGTTGGTAGTCATCAAAGAGAAAGTGAAACCAAAATCAGAAAATGGCATCAGATAAACGAAAGGTAATAAGGATATCTTATCGTCAGAAATAAAATTGCAATATACTGTTGTATCGATGTATTGTTACACCACTAACATGGTGGAGGTAGTTTTTAATTAAAAATTCATTGGTGTTACCCTTAAATTTCATGGGCGTTCTGCCCCCAGGAGTTTTTTCTGGAATGGCCCTTATTTTACCATAATATTTTGTGAGGTGACATTTCATCCTCATTACTTCTCACAACCGTGCTGAAATAGATGCATGCGGTTGGCAAATACTATCATTTACACTGATGCATTGCCATACACATCACTTTCACAATCAGCTGTTTATTTAAAATTTGTATACGCTTTATTGTATTTTGCCCGAAACCAAAGAATTTTAATGCTTTATAAACAAAGGACCATACAACTGAATCAAAGGCTTTTTTTCAAATCAATAAGTACAACGTACAGAAAGACCTGAAATTTTTTAAGTTTATGAATAGGACATGAGGTCAGAAGTAAGTCTGGTATTTTCACCTATGTACCTTCCATGCATAAATCCTGTCCAAGTGTTTGATATCAAAATAATCTATAGTAATTTTCATTCTTTTGTTTATGCACCCAGAGATGCCATTGGCGACACAATGGGACTAATTCAAGTACCACATGATAACCAATAATGTTTGTGCGGTACTATTATATCCAATGGTGATGGGATGTAATTCTACGTAATCTTACCGCTGGAATGACGTTACCATGGGATATCAGCTGCTAGCGTCATTCCATCACTAATAGAAGCAATAAACATTATCAGATATCATGTGGTACATGTATTAGTCCAATTGGGAATTTTATTGTGAATCGGAGTGAAATTCGGAGAAACAAATTGCACACATCTAGGTAAATCTAGGTGTGGTGGAATCTTGTTTTAAATGCATTTCCCCTGTATTAATTCACTTTTCAATATAACCGTGGTTTGTAAACCAAATTGGGAAAAACACATGTATTTTCATTGAGAATTGGGTCGATATACCAAATATCAGGCCCGATGGAGATTAAACAAAAAGACCTGGATAAGTTTATAAAATACATTCTTAAATAGGGTTATAAGACATTGGTTTTTTAAATTTGTTTAAATTTAATCTTTTTTAAATATCTTGGTTTATACCATACAAAATAATTTTGTTCGTAACAAAATATCCCAAGTAACAACCAACTTGCAACAAAAATAGACAGATGCTATGGACTCCAACTTGTTTATATAGACATACCAATACCTTTAAGCATTTGTTTGGGGTGCATCGATTTCTGTATGTTCCCTTAAAAAATAAACAGCAGCTGAAAGCAAGGACAGTCAAATGGCAGGTAATCTGAGCTGTCTTTGTTTGTAATTTTATGACGTTTTCATAGAATGTTGGGATTATTTTTTCACATTCTTGTAAATAAACTAAATATTTAAATGTTTGCTACTGCATACTGGCAGACAAAATGTTTAAAACGAGTAATTTTGACAATTTCAGGTTTTCTTGTGTTTTTCAATGCTGGTTTTTCCATTTCATTGCATGCCTAAAACAAACAAACAAAAACAAAAGCAAATCATCATGATTCTGATTTCTGATATGGTAAGATGATAAAAGCCAGCAACTGAGAAAATGGTCCTTATGACACAACCAATGAAATGCCAAAAAATTACACCTGATGTAATATTTCTAATTTTGTTGATTTTTTGCCCCTGAAACCAAGAGTTCCTCTCACATGCACTCATTCTCAAATAAAATTTTTTTTTAAATACATGTATGTCCAAATTTCCAAAAACATAAAAATAACAATTTGCCCCCAAACTGTACCATGGATCCTTTTCTCACTGGCTCAATTATATGATACCTCGGTCAGCAACAATATACTGGTATTCAGGTAAGCCCAGAGAAATGGCTTTCTTACCCTCATAGATGCCACAACATAAATCTCCTGTAGTCAGTTGGAGATGTTGATCAGAAGGAATCTCGCAGAATAACATCATTTCTTGCATAATGTAAGCCAATCTGTCCACAGCTGAAATAAAAAATCAAAATACTATGTATCGATTGGAGCTATGAGAGTAGCTTGTAACTAGGAAAATTAATTAATTAATGTTTATCTCCTAAGTTATTACCCAAAAAGTAACTTTATGTAAAAGTAAATGATGGACCCTACACAAAACAACTTAACCCAATCATCCCTAAAAACACATTTGGACTGGTCTAAGTCACTGATTTACAGAGGAGTTCATTGTTTTTAGGGGTTGAGTTAAAATTAATGGCAGGTTACAGAAAAATGAAATGTGATATTAGCAATTTCAGAAAAAAGAGAGAAATTATGTTACCTTTAATGATTGATTTTTTTGGTATTCTTTGCAAACTCAATTTCATTTAAATGGCAGCTACTGACTTTTAAAAGTAAACTGTGATATTAGCAATATCAGAAAAAAAGAGAGAAATTATGTAACCTTTAATGATTGATTTTTTTTTTGCATTATTTGCCAACTAAATTTCATTTAAATGGCAGCTAATGACTTTTAGAAGTAAACACTGTAGCATAAGAAAGAAATATTTAATTTTTTTTAAAAAATGTGGAAAATGGTTAGACAAAAATAAAATTACCACTCAACTGTTCAATCTTCAAATTCAGGGTCAAAAAGTATATAAGTACAGTACATACCTGTGGGATTTGCTATTTGACAGTAAAATTCCTCTGGGCTTATCACAGTTGTGATGACAACTGTGAACTGTGAAGTGGATGGTTCAACCTTCTGAGCATCGTTCCACTTTAAAACAACACTGTCACTAGCAGAAGGGTTGACCATTTGAGGTGTTGAAGTTGCTGCTGCTGTTTCAACTAAATTGTCATCTGCTTCTATTATTTTGAATTGGTTGTTGATATTGGTCCCATCTTGTGCATAAAGAACGACGTTATATTTATCATTTTTAATTTTGATAACTTCAATTTTTACCGGTGAACCGAGGACAATCTGTGCAAATTTAATCAGACTTTCTTCAGACTGACTTTCAAAACATACTCCTGACAAGTTGCAACGAATTGCTTGCCGCGGTAACTGAGTAAATGAAGCATCAAACTTCCTGATATTATCTGGAGTGACAATATCACAATTACCAAAGTCTATATATTGAACTTGGTACGAAGATCCAGCCAATAGATCAACAACTTGCGCTCTGTACCATTCTCCATCTGTGGAGAATTTAGCACACACTAATTCGTCTTTTACTGGAGTGTGAGGTTCAGCACAATTCTCACAATAACTTTTAATATTTTTCATTAGCTCTGTGAGCTGACTGCTTCCTTCTTCATTCTTTGCATAAAATGAATCCAAACTGTTCAGCTCGGTAACTACTGCCGGGAATTTCGTCCCATCTACTTGCACAGAAATGGGTGGCAAATCTTTTTCCATGGCGATGCTGGGAGATGACGGCACAGAATTGGTATCAGATGCAGACAGACTTGCATGAGTCAGGTTGTAATACTTGATCAGTTCCTCGTTTATATTTGTTCCTTCTGAATTGAGGATTACCACATCATTGATACCATCCGAACACTGTCGTGTCTGCACTTTGACATTGACACCCATGATAACGCTAGCAAATGATGATAATAGCTCCTCGTTCTGCTGCATATCCATGGTAAGGTCTGCTAATTTACATTTAGCAGCCTGGAGGGGTAAACTTGCCAACGATTTATCAAACTTCCTGATGACATTGTCTGTAACTTGTTCACAATTACCATAATCTACATACTGAACAGTAAATGTCTTCTCATCTACACTTAAGATTTTTGCTCTATACCATGCTGAATCGACTGAAAATTTTACACACACCATTTCGCCGACGACTGGTTTGTAAGATGTCGTCTGAGTTTTACAGTACTGGTCAACAGCCTGCATGATATTGGTGAGTTGATGTTGACTGGCTTCGTCTGCTTTTCTCATGTGGAAAGAATGCAAGCTGGTCACATCCGTCATCACCATTTCAACTGTAGTATCACATGGTAATGTGACAACGGACAAATCTTTTGCCATTATGACCTGTTTGGCCGGTGGCGGAGCATCGCCTTTTGATGATACCTGTGGTTTTTGTTTTTCTTTGAGTTTTTCCAGTGCAATACTTTCACAAATAGCTTTAGATACAGAACTTCCATTAACTATGAAATCCACTAGTAGGCCTTGTTCAGACTTTGCCTTTACAACGGCATCTAAAGTACATGCCTTATCTGCATATGTTAGCTCATTGATCAAAGATTCTGTCTCTGAGGGAAATTCTGACAATGAGGCCATCTTCAATGCCTCGTTTACACCCTCTAGTTCACATGTAAAAGTCTGAGCTGGAAAGTTACAACACTTGGCAATCGCTGGTCTTATAAAAGTGAAATCAACGTTGTCTGTATTTCCATAGTCAATGTACCTCAGTTTGGCAGACGAATCAGTCAGCTCTAAGACTTCAGCCCTGTACCAAACGTGATCAACACTGTACTGGCCTACAACCAACTCGCCTACCCTGCTTGGTCTGGAAAAAACCAGAAAGTGTTCTTGTGTACACCAGTAATTTGAACAATGAAAGGTGTAAAAGGAGAAGAAAGAGGTATATGGTACCTAAATTTTTTCATATGGTTAAAATAAAGAATTAATATATAGCAACAAAATTTTAAAAAGAAAGGATTACTTCAAGAAAAAATCAACACAGCAATAAAACGTTTGAAAACCAGAATGAATTAAAAAAAGAAGGAATTTCTCAATCTTAAAGGAAGATTTACACCTGTTACAGACTGCAGATTATCTCTAATTATTTATATTTCAAGAAAAAAGAATGCAAATGTAAAATGCAGGCTTTTTTGACTATCTTGAGTTCTCACACACTAATTTTTTTTTAAAGGTATAATGCCCTTATAAGCAACATCAATATCATGACACAAATGAGAGACAATAAAAATTCAAAAGGAATTATCTATAACTGAAATGTACAAATAAATTCAGGAAATCTAAATCCTCCTTGCCATGAGAAATATAATACTTACTTAAATGGAAAAGACTCCATCTTTGAATATATTTCCTGCAGTTCATTACCATAATCACAAAACATTTTACAATATTCCAAATCAAATATCTGCACATAGAACTTGACTGGTGTAATTCTTTCTGCAATGTAGACAACTGCAGTATTTCCTAGACTCAGGGTGTCGCTGATACTCCCCAAATCTCTTGCTTGGAATGTCACCCTACAGGTGAAAAAACCAAAACAAAACATTTCAGTACATATTACTAACACTCCCTTAATCTCTTGCTAGGAATGTCACCCTACAGGTGATAAAAACCAAAACAAAACATTTCAGTACATATTACTAACACTCCCTTAATCTCTTTCTAGGAATGTCACCCTACAGGTGATAAAAACCAAAACAAAACATTTCAGTACATATTACTAACACTCCCTTAATCTCTTGCTAGGAATGTCACCCTACAGATGATAAAAACCAAAACAAAACATTTCAGTACATATTACTAACACTCCCTTAATCTCTTGCTAGGAATGTCACCCTACAGGTGATAAAAACCAAAACAAAAAAATTCAAATGCATACTGCTAATACTCCCCAAATCTCTTGCTTGGATGGTCACCCTACAGGTGAAAAAAGTCTTACTAATACTCCTCAAGTCTCTTGAAGGTGAAAAAGCAGGTGTGCCAATGGTGCGAGATATGCCTGTCCAAAACAACTAATAAATTTTAACATTAAGGACCTGTATTTTGGAGTGCGGAACATGACTCTTTAACTAGTCTAGGTAAACGACAGGATTCAACTATTTCTCCTTTACTTTTTCTTTTGCAAACTTAACAAATATTATCAAAATAATCCACAAAAACAAGTCTTTCAAAGTCTTAAAAGAGTTATTGTGAGATGTTTATGAATGGACAGACAGATGGACAATGGCAAACCATAATATGTCCCATCATAGACTGGTGTATGAAAACAAAACATTTCAGTATATAGCACCGTTGCTTCCAAAATGTTTTGTTTGGAATGTCACCCTATTTGTAAAACAACAAGCTTTAGTTTATATCAGTCAAGCCCGAAATCTACTGCTTGGAATGTCAATCTACAGATAAACAAGAGACCCAATGGGACCTTACAGTCACCAATTGAAATTATACCCAGATTTATCTCCTTTTGGAGCCTCTATGGATACAAGCCCCATTTCATTTGCAAACATCATATAGCTCCCCACACATACAAAAAGTCAATCAGTTTTTAGTAAATTCATGTAATAAGCCATTTGATTAAAACTGTACCATATGTCATTTGTTATGCCACCTAGTGGCTCATTTATAGACAGATTTTCTTTTCATTCACAAACTTTGTATTTAATGATGCATACAAAATATGAAAGTCATCTGATAATTGCTTCACGAGAAGAAGATTCTTAAAGATGTAGCCAGTTTTACTCCTTTTTTAACCCTATGGGTCCTAACCCCTTTTCATTCGCAAACTATATGCACTTCATATGGGGACATTCTTGCATAGTTTTGTTGAAATTGACCAATAGGTTCTTGCGAAGATGTAAAAAAAATGTGAAAGTTAACAAAAGACGAGAGACAAACAACGATAGCTATAAGTCACCCTGAGCCTTTGGCATGTACATCAATACATTGGTTCATGAGAAGATTGTGATATTTGCTATCGTCTTTTGTCTGTCACCATCACCGTAAGCCTTTGGCATGTACATCACATGTACATAAATGTCTGAAATACATGTAGATAAATAATTGTGTTTTTAAGCAAAAATTTGCCTTTTTTATTTCCACCATATCCTTAACTTTAGGAAATAAACTTAAGTCTGAACTAAGCATCCCCTACTCGAGTAGCTTTCCATTGATAATGTATGTAGAACAACTTAACTGTTCTTCTTACAGTCAATATTTTGACTTACCTTTTCAAGTCGTCAGACTCTGTAGGTGTGTCTGCAGTCTGTTGTTTTGTCAGGGAGACAGCAAGTCCAGCATCCACCAACTGCTGTGCTACATCACATCCTGGTAAAGAACAAAATATTTCAAATATAGCCTGTTTTGGAATCCTGGTACAGGAATACATTTCATAAACAAGAAACACATCCTGGTATAAGAATATGTTTCATGTATGTGATAGGCATCCTGGTACAGGAATACATTTCATGGACAAGACACGCATTCTGGTGTAAGAATATATTTCATGTATGGGGTAGGCATCCTGGTACAGAAATACATTTCATGCACAAGACATGCATCCTGGTGTGTAAATATATATTTCATGAATGGGATAGGCATCCTGTTACAGGAATATCCTTGTAACAAAGCACACATGCCATATATTTTGGAGGTCATTTTGTGATTTTTTCTATGACAAATAACATTTTTCTGGGACAAATATTGCAAAGTTCTGGGACATTTTCTGGGAAAATGCGTTGCATGTTTGATTATTAATAAATAAAGCTTTTTTTGTTGAAGCACATTACAAATAATGTAAGATGTTGTAATAACTGTTTTCTATGGCTGGTATCATGCTTCTAATCATCGATGATCCAAGCTTGGTTCACATGGGACGGTACTATACTGCAAACTCTCTTAGTCTTAGACCATGTAGAATTAACAATAGTTTTATCACCAGTTAACTACAAATAAGCGGATGGGATGATGTAATTTAATCATTAACATCCTTAATAATTAGCATGCCCCTTGACATATGGCATGTATGACAAAGTGGTTTACAAAATAGCATAAACTGCCCTAAGTTATGTCATATTGTACAACATATGTACAAATCATTTTTGTTCCTTATAATTCAATACAAGTATACAGGTGTATCTCAAAAATATGCTGGTCATTACGTTATTATTATTTTTTGGGTATAAAGCCAACACTGAACTTGAATCAGCTGCACAATGATTTCATGCAGCAACAGCAATCAAGTCACCCAGGTTTGTCAAGGTAAGTCAGCAATGGTATTATCCAGGATATCCAATGAATTCTAAATGAAACATCGAACTACTGACTGAAATCGGCAGTTTTAAAATAGATCCACACAATGAGTTCTTGAAATGATAGTTTAAAGTAACGATGAGCTACAAATTAAACGCTCTTGAACCAACTACTATATAAACCATGATGTCATTACTATGTAGGTTTATCGATAGCAAAAAATAAAGTCACAACAGCTAGAATAATAGTTAAAAGTGGCAATGAGCTACAAACACTCTCATTCCAACTAGTATATAAACCATGACGTCACTACAATGTAGGTTTATCGATACCAAAAATAAAGTCACAACAGCTAAAATAATAGTGGCAATGAGCTACAAACACACTCGTTCCAACTACTATATAAACCATAACGTCGCTACTATGTAGGATTTTTTATACCAAAGAATAACGTCACAACAGCTTGTGTTCTTTGATAAAAAAGAAGATAATCATGAATCAAGCAGACAGGAAGTGTAAGGGGTGAAGTTGTGCGGGCGTGTCTCCATACCCAATTATGTTATACAACGCATGTTGCTCAGACAAAACACAGGATACAATATGAATTAGATAAATTTTCTACACAGAAAAGTACATTCCCTAAACAAGATGTCCAATTGGCCTAAATGGTCACCTGAATAAAATGAATAATTATAGTGAAAACATATTGATCATTGGTTTTTGTTAACCCTTTTTGGCACCTCTGAGTTCTAAAGCCTCTTTTTATTCACAAATTTTATGCAGGCATCCCACAGGGATAGTCCTACCAAATTTCAATAAAACTGGTCCAGTAAATCAAAAGCTGCTGCACTAATGACACATGATATTCCTGTCTACAAGCCATAATGAATTGTGACATAAAGCATCCTTATTTTGGTGAAAGGAACACCTCAACCAGTCTAGGTAAAAGGAACGGTATAACGTCAAAAATCAAAAGAATGTAACTTTGTGTAAAGATTTCATAACATGATATATTGTCAGATAGGTCAATTTTCTTATTTATTCTAGAAAATAATGTCCCATAACAGCTAAGGTCAAAATCTTAAAAACTAAAAGGTGCTCAGTCTTCATGGAACCAAAGCAATGAGCTAGATTTTTATAGAGATTTGTTAAAGCAAACCTGAGAAATTGCAACACTTGTATGTATGGATGGATGGATAAACGTATATAGAAAAACATCTTATCATAGACAGGAATAGAAAAATGTGTAAAAATTCACACACAAAAAATTATATTTTCTACGTACTAAGGTGCCTATGACCATGACCCCATCACTATGATCCTTAGAGAATTCTTAACTTCTCATATCATTGAATACAAAAAAATTAATCAGTTTTTTTAGTTTGAACACTGTCATTTGCAGCATGAAGACAGACAACAATCACCACGAGCCTTTGGTTTAGGTGACCTAAAATATATGACATTTATCTTTAACTCATCAACCCCTGAAAAACAGTGGACTCTTCTGTTAATCAATGCCTTAGATCAGTCCAACTGTGTCTTTAGGGGTAAATGGGTTAATACTGATTTTAGCATATTTCAAATAAATTCATTACCATTGGCATCAAGTATTTTCACGCATGTCTTATTCCCGGTTTTCTTGGTTGCTGTTAATTTGTGTGTTATCTGTGTGATCACAGTGAGGGGAAGCAACTGCTTTATTCTCTCTATAGCTTTAGCACTCCAGTCAGAATCCTGGCCTTCTGCTTTTATACCATCTAAATAGCATTTTATTGTCTGTAAAATAAAGCATTTTATTGTCCGTAAAAATAAAATACAACATGTTGAAAACAAGCAAAATATTGTCTAAAATTGAGGATGAAATTGACCTTGAACTAACAAACATCCGAAGAAAAGTAAAACATTAACAATATCATTCAACACCACTAAATATTGAAACATCCTTTGCCTTCATATGAAGGTCAAGGTTACACATTCAATCATGACACACCTTTCAACATAACGTCATGACCCGACCTAAAATTGAAGAACAAGAGCTGTTTGTAAACAGTTATGCCCCTCTCCCCCATAAACGGAAACTGTGAATTATTGGAAATAATTGGAGCATAAATCCTTTTATCATGTAGACATTGATTTCCAATAAATAAATTGTTTGATGGTAATCAAATATAAACTTGACCTAGATATTCTCATGATGTATCTGTCAAGAGTTTTTGAAATTCACCGGTCTTGCCAGAAAAACCAGTAAATTTTACAAAAGTCCGGTGAAATCTGTCTGATAACTGGTCCAAATTTTCTAGTATTTTTCAATTTCATTTCAATTGTGTATATATATATACAGACCAGTATTTTTTTTTTAAATTTCAAAATGTCTGATCTGTATGGCAAATTTCATTTCAATTTGTGCACCCGCTGCAGAGATAATAACCACTTGGTGTATAGACCAACCGACCAACCTACCTACAGCCACAAACAATATGTCATAAAGATGACAGAAGCTGGGTCAACAGATAAACCTGACAACAGATTATCTGAGGGTCATGACCCTATAATGCATACTTGGATGGTAATTAACCCAAACTTTTCTGTTGAAGTGGGCGAGCATACAACACCTCAGATTCACTCCAGGACTCAATTTTTAAGCAGGGCTTTTCCTATAGTATCAGTGAGGCCAAAATTCATCCCCTTTCCCAATGCATGTAATTTTTCATGACTTGATGAAAAAATTCCTTATTTGATGTTGCACTCATGATCGTAATGACAAAAAAAATAATAGCAGGGGAATTGCATTTAAAATATCAATGTGTTTCCCAATATGACACAAATTCATGTTAAAATTCTCATTGTCTTTCCAATGGCATTTTCCCAAAATTGACAGAAATTGCCTGCATTTTCTACCTAAAATGGGCACATTTGCACCTTGAAAATGGCTTTTTTTTACCAAAGGGCACCCTTTTGACAACTCATCTTCTTACTATTTGTTATTCAAGCACTTCATTGATAATCCAGAATCAAACAATTGGCTGAAAGTCAGTGGAAATAAAGAAAAGGATTTAGTATTCACAATTTAGACAAGAGAGGGATTTAACGGATGCAGAATCCTGCATACCGCAATCTGCCGTGTATAGTCCGCACTTATGTATTATCCGCACCCGCCATTTCAGCATCAGATCTTGGAGAAAAAAGGAGTTCATGTGTATAATCCGCATCAACTTTTTTGTGTATAAATGCAGTATGACGATCGGAAATATTTTCAAAATTCTCAGATCGGTATTTGAAAGAAATAGATAAATATTTATCATAGATATATATATTCGAGATATTAGATAAGGGATGTGATAAACAAATTAATGATTTGAAATAAATAACAAAAGAAATATCAAAACATAAGTCAAAGTCTCTGTAGAATTAAATTCCGTTAATTACAGCGCAATCATTTGCTTTTGCTGGCGTGGTAGCCTATATATTTAATTAATAGTATGTATTAGAACAACATTTGAAATAGATATTATATTTGCGGAAATCGGTGACATAAAGGTTTGTTACAATTTTGATTAGCGACGGGCACTTGTACACAAGTGATCTATATATCCAGAATACGTGTGTATAGCGTAATTATTAAAACAAAGGGATATATATACAGATCCATGTATACCGTTGTCTGTTACACGCATCATTGATTATGAATGGAGACGTATACGACCAACATTAATTACCTTGGTGTGGCGTTGTGTTATTTTACACCTTTTATCATGTTTTCAATTTAAAATTAAATCATCATACCTACCTGTATAATTGGCATGTTCCATAACTTAGTACTACACTGTAGATGTACTGTAGTAAAAGAGTTCGGTATATACCTTTTGTACGAAATGTGTAAAATAACATTCCTCCACAGAACAAAACACCCAGAAAATACTGTTTTATTTATTAATGTATAGTCATTGTCTCAAAACAAACAACGCAAAACTACATAATATGATATAAATGGGAAAGATACTACATATTTGCTCTTCCATTTAACCCCCTCATTTACAGTTACAACATGGCTGTTTGTTATGCAATCCACCGATCACAATACCCTCGATCAAGGGATTGCATTACACAAGTGTCTGTGTAGTCTAGCCTATTTGTAAACTGAAACACACAAAAATTAAAGACAACAAGATTCATTTATTGATTTATTCACCATCACTGTTGACATAAAATACACACATACATAAGCAATGATGATATTTACAATGGAATAATGATGATATACATTGACTCATACATAGTTATTACGAAAAAACTATGTCAGGCTTACCACCCACATCGAATCTCATGCAGTAGTTCCTGCGGAAAAAATGTCCTAAGATTCTGTAGTACTGTATTATCCAAACCCCCCTGACTGAGACAAATTTTAGAGTGAAAAGAGTGCGGATTATAGAAGGCCGATTACGGCATATTGCTCCCAAAATTCTGTTTCTGCTCTCAAAATAAAATAAGACTGCATCCAATTTTTATAACCATGGGTGTCGTTTGGGTCTCTAAATTAGGAAAGCAGATTGAGCCCTGCTACTAAAAAAAAATCACCTTATAAGACATTTCAGATGATAAAATTTTTTACTCACCTGTCCAGGTAATTCAGCCAATTCAGGCTTTAGATAACGCAATTTGTTAGATGTCACCACCTCCTGGTTTCCATAGTCTATGTAGGTTACCAGTATTTTATCGGGATATGATACCTCTTTTACATACACTCTGTACCACTTTCCATCCCCAAACTTTCCAGCATAGTAACTACCCACAGACAGATTGGTAACAGGTTCTTCGTCAACACTGTACACCTGTCATAGATGAGTTTGTTGGTATTTAAGAATATATCAAACACAATGTACATAAATCAGCATAATCAAAGAACAGAGCAGATGATACTATTTAAAGATACAGAAAAATTTGCCCATGCTTTCCACACATCCCTCTTGTTCAAATATATCCATGCTAATTCCATGATTAAATCAAATTCAAAAATTTAACATCAAAGGCCTGATAAAATTCTGATGAATGGTTTATGAGATGTGAGGCCTTTCCCAATATTATAACGATATGTGCTGAGTGACCCTGACCTTGAGTGACCTTTGTCCGAAAGTCCCTGTTGCAAGGAACATTTGGGTGAAATATGGTAAAATTCTAATCAACAGTCAAAGGGCTCAGATAGACAGACACAACAGCGACTATATGCTTAGGAAGCATAAAAATTGCCAATCTTCATGCTCATGTCAACTGTGTCCTTCACAACCAATGAATAGATATAATCAACATGGCCACTTGGGTCGAGATTTCTTTGTCTCTTTGACAACATGATGATAGATTCTATTTGTTTTCCACTTGAGGACAGTCAGCAGCCACCTACCATGTCAATTTTTGTGGTGTGGGCGAACCACACCATCACATCCTAACTAATGTAATGTTTATAGCTTTTATATCCGCAGGGGATTTAATATCGCTATATTCGCGATCATAGGAAATTCCATGAAATTAAATACCCTTGAATATAATAAATACTTCACACATATGAAGTATCAGAAAGACAAATCTTAAACTATCTTGTGCAAAATATAATACCTGTGAAAAAAATACCAAATTTTCTCCCCATGAAATTAAAGAACTATACAGTGCCACAGCTGACAGAAGGATAATTGTTATTCACACAGTGTAACACTCGAACATTACCTCTAACATTTTTTCTCCAAGTTCAGCTACAGCTTGCAGTACCTCTAAATTCATAATCTGTACGATAATCTCACTTGGGCTCTGGACATCCACTATAATCACCTGTTGATATAAAATTGAAATATCCTTCATTATATTCACAGCCTCTTGTTAATGGTTTGTTTTCCTGCGGGACATATGTATTGTAAATACATCTGACTGACGAGTGAAAAAAACGAAAAATTAAATTTTGGTTTAAATGGTTTTGCAACACATGCAACAATTTTTCAACTGTAAAGTGGCAGCAAGAGATGAGAATCTGGGTACAAAGTACCAAGAAATTGATCATGTGCCTTCGCAAGAAAACCGAAAACTTTCTCACATAATCAGCTTAAGTACCAGAGGGGATCAAATCTGTGTCAAACAGTTCATGAGTGATTAAAGTACAATTCTTTAATTACTTGGCCAAGGAGGTTAGTTGTTCATCAACTAACTAGCATAAAAATTTCATTACGAGGCCACACTATATCTGTAATTTTTTGTAAGTTTAGAATCATACATACAAACCAGTACATATTGGTGACAATAATTTACACGCCATCAAAGACAATACTCACATTAACTTCTACACCAAGCTCAAGCTCTGATCTACTTAGTTTTATGCCAGTTGTAGTGTTACGACAAGTTGGTACAGATGCAACTGCAAGACAAAATGAAGGTAATTATCCTGTGTAATAGAACTGTAAGCCATATACTGTCATTAATTTCCCCATAAATTTGCAAAGGGACCTGTCCGCAAATTCAAATATACAGCATACATTTAAAATTTTAGCATGTATAAACATTTGTCAAAGCAATCAACAACAATGTATGGTTATCAAAGTGTTTACTACAAAAAAAAAGGTACAAATAGCAATGCAGACATTCTTTATCTGAAGAGGTTAATTTCTAAAAATAGCAATACATAAGTACTCTTTTATAAGGAAATCAAGTCTTACAGGTGACATGTACATCATTCTTTTTATATATATTCTACTTTGGGGTTTGCACCATACACAATCTTTTGCTGATGTAAGTCATGAGTTGATGCAGTTGTGAATATATTATATATAAACAGTTTAGCATATGAAATCAAGTTGTGAAATACAAGACTCTCTCGTCATAGAAGTTATTTATAGTACATCCCCAGATCTTTGATCTTCAGGGGTCATAACATCTATGCTCAGTAGGATTCTTTTATTGATAACAATTATTCTTTAACAGAGTTGCCTATTTATGTTGATTTGTATATTCACCTTTTGGGGGCGTGTTTTTTCGTTGAGCCACACTGTTCTGTCCAGGTGACACTGGCATACGATTAGTTGCACCTTTGCTTTCAGGTGGTGTTTGTTTCTGTTGTACAGTTTTATCACTATGTTTTACATTAGTCGCCACGGGCTGTTTCTCACTAGCTTTCATTTTTGCTGGTTTTACAGGAGTGATTGCATCATTATCCTCTTCTATATAATTCTTCAACGGGCTTTTAAATTTCTGTAACATTACAAAACATTAAACACTTGTTAATGAGAGTTGTCGGAAGATGACAAAGCTTGCCAGTGATGAGTTATAAGTAAGGTACATAATGCTTAGTTCCAGAATGAATGATAACCAGATCTAAGAGAATATTTTACCCGTAACTTCTATTGGAAACTTATCTCATAAATTTGTATATCTTCATATAGACTACTGTATACCGGGAAACTTTTGGCCGTTTTCGTCCTTAGATGCGAGGGCGAATTTAAAATGAAAATGGAAATTTCCAAGCTAAATAACTGAAGAACAGACATACACACAATCCATGAAACTACGACAATTTAAGGTGAAACCTGGGTTTCTCACCCAATTTTCACAAAATATATAGGAATTTAACAATTTTCTTGCCTGTGTATATCTCTTTTTTGTTACTGTATATCAATCTATGTAGTAGAAAAGAAAAAAATTGTTTTTGGAAAAAAACACAGCTGATGCCCCTTAAGGCGCTACACCAATGTAACGACAATTCTCTAACATGCCTAATATGACACAGGACCTCCATTTATAGTCTCGACAGAATAAATCATGGATGTAACTTCTTAAATATAAATACATAGCCTACAAACTCGCAGAAGAATCCTTCACTCTGCCGTAATCAAGATACCATTTTTTTAGTCTCTTTCAAAACAGTCCAACATGTTTTCAAATAAATCTTCCAAAAAGAGCTCTTATTAATCCAACTATTTTCAAAATGAGTACAATATTGTATGTATAAACCAAACTTACATCGACCATGTCATCACCGACTGATACATCAAACTGATTCTCAAATGACTCTGCAAATTCCTTCTGAGAACTAAATAAAAAGAAAAGAAAACAAAAATAATAAGAAGCTGTATTTGGAAAAATTATCATTTTTTTGTTTTTACTATGGCCCTATTATATCAATCTTGCATTAAAATTGTAGTTCTTAATCATTCCACTCCTACACAAATGTTTGGCTGAGGGTTTGATGTTACAGTGGTCCCCCTATTTGCGACCACCCCCACAAGCGACCACCCCCCCTTAAGCGACAAAATTTTCAAAACATCAGCCTTTTTTAATGATAAATTACCTCTTATAAGAGACCACTCCCATAACGCGACCAGCGACCACTTTTCATCGGCCAAACCATGTTTATTCCACAGAAAGCCCCCCTCACGAGTGACCGGGTGTTTTTTAAAAAGTAAAACATTAGATACAAAACTAAATTATTCGCTAGCTCTACCGCGTAACCAAAATGTTAGCGACAGATTCTCTTCATCCTACTAGGTTAATGTAATGATCGTAGTGAACAGAATATAACGGCTGAATAATTCGGGTTACGGTATTTAAAAAATAAAGTACGAAAACATAAAATACGAATCTCAATTACACGCTAGCTCTACCGAGTAACCAATGTTTTAATTATCTACGAAATTGCGGCGCTTGAAAACGAGAAGATTTGAACGAGAAACTGTACCAGTGGTGGAATCAGAGGGGGCCAAGGGGACACGTTCCCCACGGCTGTACCCTCGATTAAAAAAATAATAGGCCTATAATTCCCTACAAATACGCATTTCCGATCTGCCTGTAATCGATCGCAACACAACCTGCCCGATATCATTAGTCCTTCGTCTGTCGTATCAACACTTGCAGACTTGGTGAAGTCTTCCGAGTTTGAAATCTAATTAAATGTTTATTAGGAATTAATTATCATCGTGGATGTTGATTAGGGTAACACAAAAGACAAGATGATTTGCAGATATGTTTAATTAGGCGTGACAAGTAGCAGTTTACCTATTGTATACACATCGGCGCCGGAGGCCTTAGACTGGGTACTGTCAAAACAACGTACAGGTGTGAAATAAACTCGAGGATTATGTTTAGTGTTTGGAACATTTTTAATCAAATTATTATGTGGACACATTTGTGTGAGTGACAGTGTGAACATTTTAAATCATATGATTCTAATGGCTATTGCACCAGAAAGAACCAAATCAACATGGAGATGTAATATCAATGAATAAAATTGTCTGAAAATTGTATTACTAGATGTCGTTTATCATTGACAAGTTATTGGTAGACACCCTCCCAGGAAAGACCACCTCCATTATGAGACCACATGCCTCTTTCATTTAGGGTGGTCTTATAAGGGAGGGATCACTGTATTGGTATAAAATGTCATCAGAAGCTACTACCAATCTATCAAAGTCAATTGCTCACAAACACAACAAGTCAAATGAATTATAACAGGGATGACAGACTTGTTTTCCAAAACACAAATATCAGTGCTACAGTAATACATGGAGTCCTGTTTTACCTGTGCATTCCTATTTTTGGAAGACAGACCGTATTGCTTGACAGAACCCGGATGTGCCACTTTACCTTGGCAAACCTATTCTCATGATCAGGAACACTCAGATTAATCATTTTAATTTGGACCTTATATTGTCAACCTCATGATCAAGTAACGCTTAACCAATGACAGGAGAGAGAGCTATTGCAAAATTTATACCTCTAGTACATGGGTATAATAGCAACAAGAGTTGTCAGAAGACAAAAAAGCTTGCCGAAATGGGTGTAAATTTTCAAAATACAGTCAAACTTGTATATAAAGACCGCTCAGGGGAAATTACAAAAACGGTCTTTATAGACAAGTGATTTTTATATAAAGGGTCACATGAGATATGAAATCCAAGGCATCGGAGATGACTTTTTCATTATTTCCAACTACATATTTCTTCCAAGGTTAGATATTTCATTTAGTAATTAAATGTATATTGTATTTATTTACTAAAGGGAGTTTCCTAACTCCAGGGTCTGGAAAATTGGAAAATATTCATTTTTTTTAAAAAAAATTCCAAATTGGGAATTTTTGCATTTTGTTAGGAATATACAAACCATTTTTGCATTGGGAAGGGTCCTGTAACCATACCAAAAATAGTCATAGAAAATCCCTGTAGCTAATACATGCATAACATGTAATTAATGAAAAATAAAATAACAATGAAATAGTTCAATGTTTTAAATAATTTAAATTAATTTATGATGTAATTGAATTATACATGTACATCGAGGATACGGCACATTATTAAAACTGAAACAAATATCTAAAATGTTCTCAAAGTTGGTGGTCTGTGTTGTTAAGTCACACGAGTCAGAAGTGTAAGAATGTACAGAAAGATGTAGATAGTTGAATTTTATTTAATTATCATTTTATTAGACGTAATCCAATGCTACGAGCGCCGGCGATTTTACTCTTTGGATTGAGATGTTGACTTGCTAATCAAGTGATGTTCGATTAGTTACAGCATTCCAGAATACGAAAAAACAAATTATCAATCATTCAAATATCTAAATGATCCTGTTTGTAAAGATACCTTGTCACAAAGTGTGTCCTTTCTGAATTTTTTTCTTTTAAGTCTTAGTCTTTCGCCGATTAAGTAATCATTACCGGAAACTTTGGTCATTAATTGATGATCGAAAAACAAAAAATCAATCAGTCAGCGATGATTGTTAGTTCCTGGTTGTAAAAACACCCTGTCATAAAGCACGTCCGAGTGCCTAATTACTACCCGGGACGTTAATTGACACCTCCAGATGTGTTGTGACTGTCAAAGCATCGTGTATTGCACCATGTTGTTGATTAGGTCTCGAATTGTCCCGCGAGAATTATTTACCAGTTATCTCCCTTCCAAGAGTAGTACGTGTATAAGCAGTCACTATACGCAAGTAGGACAACCACAGGCGGACAAAATACAGCGGTCGCCGGTCACGTAAGGCAGATGGTCGCTATATAGGGGGCAAATATATAGCAATTCTCAAGGGGCAGTCCAAATATGGTCGTTATGGACAGGAAGTCGTTATATGAGGGGGGTCGCTAAGGCAAGTTTGACTGTAGATATTTGACTCACAGCTGTCAGATTTTAAGGTCAAAAGACTGATAAAAGTTTGATTCATTAAGCTCAGGCTAAAAATTTTGAAAAGTAGGTCAAAGTCCAAGGTCACTAGATCAAAAGTCAAGTACCAAATGAAGGCTCTGGTCATAAGAATTATATATGTGAAATATCAAAGCCCTATCCCACATGGTTTAAAAGATATAGCCAAAGGTTGAAGTTTTTGAAAAGTAGGTCAAGGTCAATGTCACTAGATCAAAAGTCAAGATACCAAATGAAAGCTCTGGTCATAAGAAATCTACATGTGAAATATCACAGCCCTGTCCCTTGCGGTTAAAAAGTTATAGGCCACATTAAAGTTTTGTCTATGGACGCCGACAATGACACTGACACCAGGGTTATGACATTAGCTCTCCCGACTTGTTGACATTCTAGTCTATATGTGGGCCAGAGTTCAGGTAAGTTATAATCTTACCTGTTATAGATCCCCCTCTACTTCACTAAGATGAAATACCTGATTTGTTGACATTCCAGTCTATGTGTGGGCCAGTCTGTACACTGACAATCAGCACTGCAATAAGGTGTTTTACATCTGCTACACTGAAATTCTCCTGAAATTCAAAAAATCATCTCAAAATTCTGATACTAAACTGTCAGGATGTGATTCCATAATGGTGAAAAAGGAGGGAAAATGGCTTACTTGCATAGGTTTAATGGGAGATATAACATTGAAGCAAAATTTTGAAAAAGGAGTAATTCTCATCCAGTTAAAACTAGGTTTCAGTGATGCATTTATAAATACATGTATACTATCAGTGACTTTTTTCTGGCATTCCGATATCATGACTGCCTCAGGACATAAATCATATATCAATTAGTATAAAGAAAATCAGGGAAGATGGCAAACATTCAGATTAAAAGTATTAAGTTTCAACCGCTCAGCTTTAGAATATGTAAAAAGTTATTGATTTTCTTAAGCATGAAAACTTTTAAGATCTTCTATCAGTCCTTGTATTAGCATTCAGATCATGCATATAAAAGTCACAAATAATCTTACCCATTTTCTTACATATGTTACAAGGTCTTGTTTCTACTGGGACAGTCTTTGTTTTATCAGGTTTAGCTGAAAGAAAGACAAGATAAACATTGAAAATTTTATAACAGCAAAACAAGAGGTGTGCTGTATGGGTGAAAGAAACATGTAGTTTAGTGATATAAGCACCATTTGCTGTGTAGGGGATATAAACACATAATGTGGTATGAAAGATGTAAACACCATGTGCTGACTAGGGGGTGTAGGGTATAAACACTATATGCAGTATGGGAAATATGTATCCCGAGACATAAGATGTTCACAACTGGGAGAAGTTATTGTTTTTGCTGTACAATTTAGTTATCAATTTCCTTCTTGTGAAATGAGTTGATATAAATAGTGGGAGAGAAGGTGCACTACAAAAATCTATTGAAAAATGAAGAGTAATCATTTTTAAAAAGTTGTATGAATAAAGTAAATTATTTCAGTATACTAAAGTTAAAACTTAAAGTTTTGTTAAAAGTTTACTTTTAATGGTGTATGTTTATAGTAGCTGGGAGTTCCTATAATACATAAATTGAAATTGATGTGAATATATGATGTGAGGGCAAAATGAACATGGTGTCACCCTCTTGAGTGTGACCAGATGATTTTAATGATTTATGAACATGATAGTACATGGTAGTGAATGCTTTATAGTTACCAGCCATATTCAGAGATTCAGAACGTTGAGGTGTGATTTTTGGAACCTTAGGATGGTGTTGCGAAAATGTTTCAGATGCATAATCACTGTGCATGTAATATCTACCACCAATATCACTCATGTAGCCATCCTCTAAATTATTCCGATATCCTCCTGTGTAATTATCCCTTTGTGATTTCTTGATCCCATAGGACCCACTTTCCATTTCCCATCCTCTATGATATGCATCTCTTAATTGATTTCCATGTTGGTGGGGGAACCTCCCACGACCACCACCCCTATTGTAAAATCCTGAAGCATAATAAGAACCTGGTGGTATCTGCTGTCTATTGTGATATTCCAGCATTCCTCTATGACCACCTCTTCCTCTCCCTCGGAAATTCCATGGATGCATATCCAGACCATAATTTTGATATCTATCATTATATCCCTCTTGTTGTCTATATCCAGAATGTAAAGGATTGTACTCCATAGGTCTTTGTTCTCTGAGCACATTTCCTCCTCCATAACCATGGATATGTCTGCTGTCCTGTGAGCCTACTGTGACCTTTAGATCCATCACCTCATCCGACCGGCCTCTCAGAAAATTTCTATCAAAACTGTTTTCTCTTTGATAGATACCTCTTGCTCGTCCAATTCCTCTGAAGCGATTACTGAGGTTGCCTGCTTGAAGAGTTTTGGCAGATGGAGAATGAAATATTTCTGGATCTATATTTGACCGACTCTCAAGTGTTCTGCCTTGTGTAGCATATGATTCATTAACATCACCTGTATGGATAAATTAGATGTCATTTAACTGAACAAGCATTCTGACAGTATTGATGAATTAACACATATCCCCTACTTGTGACATAATTATAAACGAGCATTCTGAGAGTACTGATACAGTACGGGCCAAGCGGATTCCGCAAAAGTCACGTCATCGAGGTGGTCATATAAATCTTGCTCAGTAAATTCGCCGCGATTCCGCGATTGAGCTCAACGCGGGTCGCCGCAGTTTGCGATGTAAAAAATAATCACCGCAGTTCGCGGCAGTGAAGGACTGAAATTATATCGATGATTAATCAGGTTTTACCCTTTGTTAACATTACTTATCAATTTTCCAGAGGTATTAACGATGTTTTGGCAGCATAAGTTGACGTACTTAAGTAGTATGATGTGGATAATTCAAATGTGTTTTATACTGTACTTAAAAACATTTTATTCCTCAAAAAGTGCCAACTCATAATCGGTGTGAACGTGTTATCACAAAGTAAAAATATGTTTATTTTTCTGTAGTCTACTGTAAGTTTGGTTATAATGCTGAAAAACTGTATCTCGAATCAGTAGCATATTCATCATACTGTGAAGATTTCTTACGTGAGTCCCGCCAATTCCAATCTGTTTTAATAACACGGAGTTACACCTGTGTCACATATGTGGATGATAAAATAAACCACGCAAAACAATATTAACTAGAAATATTACATTAAAAACTAAGAAATCATTAAAACCTACAATTTCTATCTAGAAAAAAATATTTATACTTTTAGATAATAAGTACTGTAGATCTTGTTTCTTTTTCTTTCAAGCAAGTTCCCATCAATATTGCTGATGTCTGCCATTTAAATCGCAGTTGTTTTACTCACTTTGTCTTTATGAAACAATTTTATTTCGAATAAATACCTCGTTTCTAAAACTAAACTTTAGTTAGTTTAGGTTTACCATGGGTGTCCCTACTTTTACATGTACATCAAACACATGTGATTACCTCAGCTTTTAAAATTAACTAAAATTCAGACGTTATTCGGTACGTGTTACATATTGCGTGAATATATTGCGAAATTAAAAGTGTAATTTAGAAATATGAAATTATTGAAACCGATAGCATGAAAACATTTTATATTGTTATTATATCTTCTTTTTTTTTTTTAATTCAAACACATTCTAAATAATACTGGCAGTGAATGCCATTTTCATAGACTTTTTAACAATACTTTATTTACCTACCCCATTTTCATAATACACAACTATTTTAGTCTTTTTTCTTAAGCAAAACTTTAGGAATTTTATATCATTTAGCTCTACTAGTGACGTCCCTGGTTTTACAAGCGTACATCACGCGTGTATACCACAGATATTGATAAGAATAAAACTAAGATCCTTTTGTTGCAGATATCGAAGATAAAAAATAATTATTGATAACAGCTGTTGATAATTAAAAATAATACATAAAATACAGAAATATGAATGCATTAAAACTGATATCAACAAAATAAAATTTAATTTGACATATGGCTGGTCCATGGTATACTAGCGATATTAGCTTTATATATCGCTGGTTATACATATTTCTGTTCGGAAAAAAATTCGATTGATGCCTCCCCTGAAGATCCACCATCGTTAAACATAATCCATATCATTTGACCAACTTTCAAATATGCCTGCTCGATCAAGACTGCAGATCAAAGCTATTACATAACAGGGACAACACAACAATTCTGAACAAATGGGGTATCCATAGCGACAGGGCCATAAATCAATGTCAAAAGATAACTTGGGTTGATGCAAGTGTATGTAAGGACTTATCTATATGGACGCGTGTGTGTCATCATTATCAGAGGGCATATTGAAAAAATATATATGTATAAAATTGATTAAAAAAATTACTAAATATTAGAAAGGATATATGCATTTAATTTCTTGTTGTATGACAGATAATTCCATGTTATGATTTAAGTGTTTTTATTGTATTTTTTAAATGCCCATCATGTTCAGACAGTAGCAGATTTCCGCATCTTTGTCAAAAATATTACGCCATTGAATATTTTTAAGTTAAAATGTAATTTTAAAAAACACTAAAATTCTTTGTCTCTCTGTTAAAAGATTCTGGACTTTATTTTCCAATTTTTAAAAGCATATTTACCCTCGTGAATAGTTACAGGAAAGAATTTCTCCAGTCTGTAATGGAACCCTAATTCAGAATAGATATACTGGAAGCAGCGATATATAAAGCTTAACAATATAATGGTAAAATGAAAATGCGTTAAAATGCGTGTAACACTCTGTATCAATACATATACGACGTAGTCAGGGCGTGATCCATAATTATTTAAAGAGGGGGCGTATCTATATTTTTTTATGGGGGGGGGGGTGACAACACAAATATATCCATATTAAATTTTCAGATCTCTAGCTGACAAATTCTATTCTATTCAAATGGGTAATTTTTTATCAAAGGCAAATTTTATTTACAAATAATTTTTTATATTTACACATGCAGAGTAACCCATATGTACATAAATGGAGACAAACAGAAAAAAAACAGCGTAGTCAAAAGCCATAAAATTAAATATATACAGACAAAGCCAGGGTGGATCCAGGGTTTCAATTTGGAAAGAAGGAGAAGTATTTAATTGTATTTTAGTCATATTCAGATCTTTTGACTTGACTTTTACTGTTCATCTATATCTTGTGTCCAAAGGGGTGGGGGGGTGTTACATCCTTTACGCCTCCCCTTGAATCTACCATAACAGTCAATTCTTTCAGTCATCTTCTGAACAATGTTCAATAGTGTAGGCAGTATAATGCTGTTATTGTCTAGTTGGTGACACCTGATGTTTGATTGAATCAAGTACCATAAAAATATTGGGAATGAGAGATATATTTTTGGAGAGAGAGAGAGAGAGATTGTGCGTGCGTGTCAGCTTTAGAAATTATTTTTAAAGTACATCTTTTACTTAACTACGAATAAAAAACGTAAATTTATTCACATCCGTCTGTATAGCTGCCAACAGGCAAGTGGAAGGTGTAAAAAGCAGCGCTTTTTATGAATAAGATTAGTAATATCATAAATATGTCAATCGCCTTTGAGGTCATTTAACTCGGACCCTTGATTACAATATGAGCCGAAACTGTTGTAAAGCTAGAGCTGTACCCTTTAATGCATCAAACGGAAGTACGGTTAAAATTCAATTTTGATGGGAATACGAGTTATATTTTCAATTAATCCAGTGCTGTTTTGAAAGTTTTTGTCCTATGTAGCATGACTTTATTCGCTAAGTGTGCCCTGTCAAAGATTGCAAGTTTTTTTGCTCTAATTCCATTCGCGCTGAGTTAATTTGTCTTGGGTCGTTTCGCCCTTATTTTTTTATGGTATAGGATGAAGTAGAAGTCTGTGTACACCTTACAAAAATTATATTTCTTTTTAAACTACATATTTGCCTTAGCTTTCCCCCATTTCCACTACCCGAGATGGATATACATTAACATCAAAAGATACACAGGCATAAATGGTGACTTTCAGGCAGGTGACATTCTTCAGAAACTTTTTAATTTTAATTGATCCACCCAACTTTACCAGCCTTGGCTATATCTGTTAAAATTAAGTTAAAAGTGCTTGTACGGTAAGGCATATAAACGTACAAACGTACACCTCAATAATTATTTGATTGGCAAGCTATGGCTGTATGTATCACAAAGGAAATATTAAATACCGACAACAGAAACTCTTACACTCTTATTACAAATAGACGAAATATTCATTTTAGTAAACTTTTATTTGAAAAAGATCAACTGATTCGAACCGCCAATGTTCAACTCACGTCCTTATCTATTATTTATTTATTTAATTCCATTTATTTATTTATTGATTGAAATAACTACATTCTAATAGATGACGTCCTCCTTAAAGAATAATATTGATACCAATTTAAATACTTTTAAATATACTTAACCAGATCGGATTAGGCTCCAGCGGGGCTCGAAATTGTGCTGGCCATTATTATTTATCAATTTTCAGATTGAGATTCGGTTCCTATTAGGCCTTTCCTCATTAATTTGGGGAACACCATTTTTTATGCAACAGGGAATTTTAACATGAATTTAATATCAAATTACATTTATTACATGTATTTTGCATTGGCAATTGAGTAGAAATTAGGCCGGGCAAGTCGCCATATATATTTTGAATACAGTGAAATGAACATGTACCAACACCATGTCATATCCTTGGCCTATCACAGTTAAAATTGACCCACAAATTAGTGCGTGTATTGGTTCAAGATTCGATAAGGAGGGAACCACCGAGAGTATTTTTTTTTCTCACGAAGAAGCAAAATGCATCTAGACATGTATGAATGCACATAAATAAAGTAAACAATTAATATATGTCATATATGTTTAATGAATTATAACAACGGAACATAAACATATAAATTACTAGTAATTTACGCATCTCTCTCTCTCTTTCAAACGATCTCGCAAAACACTCATACTTCAATAAAGCATTAGTTTGTACAGATGTAAGCTATGTCTCTTTTACCCTCCATTCACCCTATAAATTCAACAATTCTAAATACAAAACATTTTCACTCCTTTTGTCCACATGCCTCAAAAGTTCATTAACTTTCGGAACCACGCGCTCCTTCCATGCCATGTCACTACTGACATCTGGGTGGAAATATGTCACGTACTGCCTTATCACTGCCTTTCTTGTGGGATCTAAGGGGTTCTTTTTAAGCTTTCCATTCCCAAACCAATTATAATGATGTCGCAGGTTTGATAATCCAAAAAGTTCTGGAAAAAACTTCTTTACCAGGTGTGCAGCGAAATTCCCTGAAGCACTTTATTGTCTAGATGTTAAATAGGTCTTCCACTGATATCTGTAGTGACTCTTCAATTCCTTCGTTCAGATCCTCCGGGTTTTGAACTGGGGTCTGTACTGCAACTCTGTTGTGGTCTTTGACGGCAACCACCAGCGAATCTTGCGTTACCGCAAACAATTTGACTGTCTGTTCTAGGTCATCCTGGCGTTTTCTCATTGCTTCAACTTTTTTGGAAACTTCATCTATCTTCTGTCCAATTTTTGAAAACCCATTTTCTATTATCTTGTGTATTCCAACAAGAGATGCGTTGACGCTGTTGATATTTGCACTGGTTTCAAAATTTGGATGCGTGGTCTCTGGTATATATCTTTCCGGCCCTGTGTTCTCTTCCTCTACAAGAAGCGATGGCTCCTCACGGAAATTCTCCTGATCCGCATCATTATAACATGTTGGGGTCACCGTTTCCACAACGACTGCTTTCAGATGCCCAGATTTTGTCTGTGAAATAAAGTAGTGAAAATCAATTATATTTCTATAGTTGGGGCCTCCATGGCCGAAGAGTATTGCGCTTTAAATAATGAAGTATCACCTCTTGTCAGCGCAGGTTTGAACCCCGCTAGAACCTAAGTTAATTTTGTGAGAAAGTTAGTCAGTCAACTTGCAGGAGTTCGGTGGTATCTTCCCGGGTACTGAGTAACCGGGTTCTCGCCACCAACCTTAAAAAAAAACACCCCATAATTTTTTTGAAAGGTATAATGTAATGTTTACCTTATTCATCCTCAACTAATTCTATCATATAAAAGTTGTTTTTTAATTCATACTCCAAATCAAAACATGCAGGATGACAATAAAACCATAAGGTTGAAAATGTTTTGCGAGATTTTGAGAAAAAATAAATAGATAAAAAAGTAAATAAGACGAAATATAGATTCTTTGTTATTTAGCAATGAAATTGTCTTACATTTGTATAATTTTTCGCCCAAAGAGTTTTTGAGAAAACAGTTTTAAAAATGATTATTGATTTTATATGAAGATTCTGTTTATCCCTATAAAACATACATGTACCTTGAACTTCAAACACACCGCTATGTCCGGTAGACTCCCTGAAGAGCTGACGTATCTCTTTTTTCATTTTAAACACAAATAATTTAGCAGTAAGGTGTGAAATTGCGTACATCAATTTGCATACATATATATTATGTATGAGGATGTCGGTATATTTTTGAAATTCTGAACAGTTGTTTTACCTGTACATTTTAATGATACCAACACCACAGGTTGTCTTGTTGGGGTTTGTTACGCCCGTATAAAGTTTTACACCAACGGCAAGGCATATTTCCCAGACAGAAATCGCGAATATGTATTAAGAATATTTTAAGGGATCGTTTTCACAGCAACTTTTCACATTCTAAAGATTCTCTCAGGCTAAAGATGACAAAAGTATCTCACACTTTAAAGTTAAAGATTATACGGTTACACAAGGAGGGGAAAAGGAAAAAAGACATATACAAATGTCTATCAAGGGAAGGGTTTACTGTAACCCGACATATTGTCTTTTATTGGATAAGACAATATAAAAATGGAAATTTGCAGAATGACAGGAAATCAAGAACATCAGTTGTTTCAGAGAGATTTATAAGTAGCATCCGGGATAATCTACTTAGGGACCCATCGTTATCCAGTACAGACATTCATCGAAAACTCCAAAAAGAAGGAGTACAATTTAGTGTCAGGACGACAAAAAGGGCTATTCGAAAAGCTGGATTTACGCATGGAAAGCCATAACATTGTCACATGATTCGAGACGTAAATAAGGAGAAAAGATTGCTATTTTGTAAGGAGTTGATTAAGGAAAATGATAGTTTTGAAAACATAATATTCTCTGATGAATGCAAGATTCAGTTACATAATAATAGACTGACTTACTATAGGGAAACGGGACACTTGCCGCGTGGCATTCCAAAACCAAAACATCCACTGAAATTGCACGTTTGGGCGAAGGGACCTTCAACCCAAGTAATTTTCGAATGTATCATGGAGCAAGTGTTTTTACAGACGTTATCTTGAAAGATAACCTTTTGCTGTTTGTTGTAAAAAAATTTAATGAAAGTCACTGTTTCCAACAGGATCACGATCCTAAACACAGATCGAAAAGGGCTAAGGAATTTATGGAGAAAAACGGTATCAATTGGATGTCAACATGGCCCCCAGGTAAGACTTTGCAGAATCAACAATTACTGCGAATTACTTAAAAAAACGGTGCATATTGTCGAAAACACACATTTAAGTGTATCAATTAAATATATTTTCATAATACATTGATACATAAAATCTTTAGAATAGCAAATTACTTTGGCACAAGTTTTGTCTGCATTTATAAAAACACCAGTTTAGCTTGATTTTTGAAAATTAATATTCATCATGAGATACCAATTGATTTCATCTGAATCAGTATTAGCTGAAGATATAAAGTGGGTACATGTCAAACCGGCCTGAGTAATTTTGGCTGTTCGGAAATATGTAAATCTGTACTTAGTATTCATCATAGTATATGCATGTAAATAATGTCTATTATAGTATATCGACAAAAATATTGTATGCAAATACAAATGAGCGAACTTATTATTTGGTACAAATTCATATTAGATTAAGGCTGAAAACAGTCTAACTAGTGCCGATACAATTTTTCCCCAGCAGTTGTCAAAAATACTTATTAAAGAAAAAAAATGTCGAAATTAATAGGTGTCGATATGGATATGGGTATCTGCCAAAATCACGAGATGTCGATTTCACCAAATGCTGATCTAACTAGAATTCTTTCAAACTGCTGAAAGATAAGTACCGATGGTACTTGCGCCAGTGGCCAAGTTTCAGTGCACTTATTTTAGGTCAATCCATTAAATTTCTGTATTAACCCCTACCTGTAAACTTATTATATTTTATTATTATTTCAGAAAGTCCAGATCTCAATCCAATAGAGATGATATGGAATGAAATGAAGGTATGCGTAGCAAAGGACACTCCAACAACTAAGGTCGAACTAATATTCTCCATCAATAAATTTTGGAGTCGCTTAACAGTTGAAAAGTGCAATAATTACATTGACCATATATACAAAGTCGTTCCGGTATGTGTGCTGATCAAAGGAAAGGCAACAGCGGACATCCCAAATATACTTTTCAGGGAAAGATCTGTTGGAAAGAGTATACGCTACTTTGTTGAGAAATTACAAGAAGAAGAAGTTGCAGAGTTGTGTCGTAAAGCCGGCTATGAATGCCTTTTTGAATGATTTTAACATAGAAATATTAACTCTTTCACCGCCACGGGTGACAATAGTCGACTTACCCATTCACTGCCACAGGCGACTATAGTCGACGAAATACATAGCGCAGTTACCTTTCTTGTTTTGAAATTCTTACGATAGGTGTCAGCAGGTGATAGCGTCATTTCCGTAAAGGAGGGGAATTACCTAAGTGGCAGCCATATTTATTTGATGTTTAAACGAAATTAATTGAGAAAAAAGATTGATTTTTCTGAGTAATAGCACCAGCCTTTCGCCGAAACAATGGCGACCAGAGTCGGATGTAGGAGGTTCACAGTTAGTGAGGCTCTAGATGAGATATTTTACGACACAGACTCGGAAAATGAACCTGAAATGGACGAATGGACTGACGATGAAAATGCAACTGTTGATATTGTAAATAATGAACAGAATTACGCCGAAAATGATGCGCAAGACGGGGAGGAACCTGAAACTACATCAGGAACAAACAGGATCGGAAATATTCGACAGGATCATCACTTTAGTTGGGAATTTAGTGATATAAACGATCCGTATGAAATGGAATGGCTAAATGATTTTAGTGCACGGAAAGGTATACTCGTAAACACAGACGAACTGAAAACGCCATTGGATTATTTCAAGCTATTTTTTCCCGATGAGTTGTCTTATATATATGTTATAAATGACTGAAATCAACATTTTAAAAACATTTTAGTGAATCATATCCACTGATAAGTATTTATCAGTATTTATTACATTTATTTTGACAATGATATATTGAATAAAAGCTGCAATAATGGTGTAAATAAGATTAAAAAATCAATTTATCTTTTCTTTTGTTGTATATTGGAAATCCAAGATGGCTGCCAAGGTCACATGACCATCAATCACCCCTGGGACACCTTACACAGCAAGACAATTACATAATGCATCATTGTTTTAAATTTCATTAAGATTGGTCATATACTTTTTTAGATATCTTAATTTTAGTACATGCATATAATTAAACTGCATTGTTTTACTAAATTGCCTGGCGGGCAGCTGTTCTGCAAAGTAAGGTGGCTTGGCGGTGAAAGAGTTAATATGTAACATATACTTTTCGGAGACTGGGTGGTTTTATTGGTGTATGTTCAACAACATACTCATTGTACATGTAAATATTAGTTGTAAATAAACAATTTACGTTATATATTTACCTTCAGCCTTGATGTGTTTTGATGTCGTTTTGTTAGTCTGATCTCGGGCAAAAGGTGGCGGTGTGAGTGAGAGTGGAGATGAAGTTCCTGTAGAAGGGGGATCTTCCCTTTCTCTGTTGTTGATCTCCTCACGCATCTCCTGTTCGTCACCAGACGCCAGAACAATGGCAGTATCAACTTGATTCTTCCTGCCGCATTGTACCTCATACAAGGCACCTATACGTATCTGAAACAGAAGAAATTTCATTTGAATTCATTTCATTTTTTGTGTATTCACAGTTGACTTCAAGATTAGTTTTGAAATGGTGTTCATATATTCATTTGTTTTGCATCTAGAACAAAAAGATAAATGAAAAATACAGGTGTGAACAAATCAAACTGGATTCACTCCTATGTTGCAATTTCTTAGACTGAAAATGATTCAATATGATATGTACATTATTTTGACGTTATTTTGATTAAAATAAGAATCTAATAATGCAATGGCTTGTGTTGTTCTGCTATCTTACACTGGTCCAGATTGTCCTGCTTTTTTGAATTTCCGTTTTTGAGTGTATGTCAGTTCATTCGGGGTTGTTCGTTTTAAACTTTTGTTTAAAATGAACAAAATTGAAACATACTTCCAATATCAGCATATATATGTGCTTTGTATCTAAATAGACTTGTAAAGTCACCAAAAACCCAGTACCCAAACTGAAATAAGTTTTCGTGAATTCTAGTTAAAATTATATTTGATGGATGCAATGCGTACATCAAAAACATACTGAGGATTTAAAGTATTTGAGTGTTTAAAATTAATTGGCCGAGCGGAACGTGGCGCCAAAATTTTGGGAAATTTGTTTTCTGACTTTTTCTAGAAAAATTTGGATTTACACCAACATTAGGGACACCCTATCTCTTCTCGCGACGCAAAATTTTAATTGTTGGATTAATTGTGTGGCAATATTTCATCAGGGATCATGTTTTACGCATCTAATAAAAACAAAATATGTATTTTTTTTAACTTTGGAAGCCGGTAGACGCGTCTTGATGCAAAAATATGCCTAGTGGACCTGATCTGCTAGAAAGAATTTGATATCATTGATGATTAACATTTTTAGCTGATAATAACACAAGGGAAAGTCGTATACATTTTCAAAACTTTTGAATGTTTTGTTTATAAATAAATTTTTATTCATACATGCTGAGACCCCCCCCCTCCCCGTTCCTACACCTATACTCAAGACGATCAGCTTCAGAAGAAATATTGTCCAAATAATGTATTAAGAGAAATAATACAAAACAAAAATGAATGAAAATGACAGTCTCAAAGATGCATAAAAATTATTTCCCGATAACAAAAATTAAATATGATAAATCATTCATTGATGTAGATTTCAGTTTTTAATCCATCCAGCAGTTCTGGAGGGGAAATTTTTCAAAGAAGGGAAATCCCTCAGGTTTAATTTGCCCGACCCTGAATTCACGAGCCGTTCTTGCCGATATACACGAAATTTGGCAGAGAACCTTGAGTATTTGCTTCCTGCAAAATTTCATTAAAATCCCTTCATCCATTTTGGGGCTGTCGAAAATGTGAAAAGTTAGACACACGACAAAAGAAAAAGTGCTGACAATGAAGTAGATGTCCATTATCATTAAGAAAAATTCCAGGGTAGAGCCTTCAAAAAATGGCGAGCGGAATAGAGAGAATGACAATTGATCATACTTTCACCCTAACTCTTATTATTGTTGTGGATATTTAGTTTAATAGTTCATTTTTGCAACTGTAATAAGATGTGAATTTTTAACCTGAAATACTTGAAATAGTGGGAAAAAAACATGAAATGATGAAACCACAATGCGAAGAACTAGGGGAAACGGTGGTTTTTGTGTCTGGAACTTAGAAAATTCCAATTAATTGAATTATTCAAAATTTTATCTTGACCCCTGAACCCCCTAGTCACCATCAAATTCCACTTCAAGTTCAGGTTAAATTAATCTATCAATCTTTTTTTTAATGATAAAGAGGTCATACTTCAGTGTCTGGAGGCTATTACTAATTAGGTCGAAATTCTATCCCAATTTTAGTTCACTTGTTTGCTAAATCAATCTTTTGAGAAGGATATTCAGTGGGATTTGTTGGCGGAATCCAGGCGTATTTTCCGTCTGGAAGCAGAAAAATGCCTCTACAGACTAACAAATTTCTAAAAGATATTTAAAACCCGACCCATCACAATCCATCACTTTGAATTATGTGTAGTGACAAGGAAAGGATTGAGGCAGAAGTGCAGCGAAAAAAACCTTTGCTTTTTTTAAGTGAAAATAACAAATTTCCAGAAATGTTGGCGCATTGCTCTGCTTGGCGACAATATTCTACACTTATGACCTTCAAAGCATGGGAACTTCTGGTTAGATCGTATCTAGAAAGCTTAAATTTTTTTTAATAACTACATTTTCCTATAATGTCAAATGAATCATTGCTCCACAATTTATCCAACTTAAACTTAACAGGTTCAATAAGGCTTGTATTATAACAGTCTAGTATAATTATGTTACCCTCCCCTCACACCAACCCTGAACAAATTCTCGATCCCCTTCCTAGGTTACTTTGAAGATCAGAACACCCCCCCCCTCTAACCTAAAATCCTGCATACGTCTATAGATATGTTATCCTTTCATTGGTTTTCAAATAGAAATTTAGGTTCTGAATTCACCAAATAAACTGAAAATTATTTTGACCATAAAGATAAAAAGTCATGATGGATGTGGGGAACTAGGTAACACACAAATATATATATATAAGCAACGATGACACCGTACAGGAGCGGATCAAGGATTTTTTGAAAAGGGGGATGAATATTAACTTCTCCAACCAGCAGAAAATTATGTATAGTGCGCACAGTAATGCACGTGCAATAAACAATAAATATTTACAATAGTGGGATCAATTTTTTAAAGGGAGGGTGTTCTTGAGGTTGGTGACGATAATTTTGGGAAAATTTTCGACCTTTTATAGAAAAAATGAACATCTATTTTATCAACTTTAAGGGCACGCTCTCGCTGGTCACTTCGCATAATTTGTTTGATTAATTCTGAGGCAATATTTCATTAAAGGGCGTCAAGTTTTAAGCGTCTAATAAAAACAATAATTTTGGAAATTTGGAAACCTGTAGAAGCATTTATCTGCGTCCAGACGCGTCAATAGGCTACACCTAGTAATCCACTAGTAATCACATTGATCACCTTTCTCAAAAGAAGTTTGGAGCTGACAGTAATAGGTTTACTAAAATCCTAGTGTCCTCCAGACATTGAATTATGACCTCTTTATCGTTAAAATATTAAGTCGATAAATTTGTATCCTCTAGCTTCCAGACACTGAATGGTCCCCTTGGTCCATATATGTATGCTTCCCAGAAATGATCAATAGAGCCCACAGAGTCCATTATCACATTGCGACTCGGCCAAATATTTCATTAAATTGACAGACTTATAAGGGACTGATCCAGGAAGTGAGAGCGTAATTTTTTTTTATTATTATTAGGGGGGGGGGGGGGGGGGGGGGGGGGGGGGGGGGGGGGGGGGGGGGGGGGGGGGTGGGGGGGGGGGGCGGGGGGGGGGGGGGGGGGCGCAAAATGCTGTACAATATGAAATGAATATCATCGATTATTACATTTTTGCTGATAATAACACAGGTAAATATTGTATGCATTTTAATCCAATGCAAATTGTTTACAAATAAATTTTCATATCCATGCATGCTGAAGAATAAACGTAAACAACAACACCTTTACCGATATGTAGGGCAAGCACAACCCATAAAACAAAGCCGGTTGTCCAAGTCCATAATATATAGACAATCCAAGATTTTGAGGTAGAAGAATTCATAATTGTTTTGATCTGTTCGGTAGGCCTAATTTAAAAGCTGTGGGAAGCCTTCAGATTGTCATAACCTGTGTTTTGTTTTTTTTTAAATCGGAAGTATTTAAAAAATATTGTGGCTGTGTGATAAAAAAAATACGTAAGGGGGAGCACAAACATACTTGTGGGGGCATGTACGCCCTTACACTGGGGTGAAGCTATTGATGGTTACCCGTAATTTGCATGTGACTTCTGCTACTGCAGTGACAAACCTTGTTACATATTTCACCATTATATCACTAAATGTAAAACATTAGTCAATTTGAATGTAATTCTATATTTCAGACTTATTAAAATTATTTACAATAAAATGAGACTGTATAACACTACGCTGCCATAAAACACATTGAGCAAAAGCTTGTCGACAGCTCGTGACCCTTCATGATTATCTGAACTGGATGGAGGTGTGTTAAATCCCCCGCAGCACGAACTTGTCTTTTTTGTTGACCTACATGAAAAAGGCCGTTGTTCATTTTGCCAACTGAAGAATGTATGTATATAAGGAATTATATTAAATAAAGTATTTAAAGATGGTTTTGGAAAATAGTTTAAATAAAATAAAAAATACACTGTTGATCATAGTTTAACATGTTATCATAACCTTCAGATCTGTTTGATCGCACATAATTACTAAAATAAATCTTACCGACTTTAGGAGCAGCAAAAGGTTATAAATTGAAAGCTATTAGTTTTATTTTTTGCGTGGTTGATAATTAGTTGGTTATTTGATACAGGTATTGATGATGACATAGGCAAATTATGATAATCATAAACCAAAATAATGTGTAAGTAACAGAAAATTAAAACGGAAAATTATGAAATTAAAAACTTAACAATTTCCTAAATTTTCATATTTGAGCATATGTGCGAGTTTTGAAAACACTTTCTAATCAGGTAAACTATTAAAGATATGATTTTGTCTTGAAATATACATTGCTTAAATTAGGCTTAATCAACTGTAACTGTAAAGGTTATTGGTCTCTACCAGAATTTTGGGAATTTTATTTTTTTAGCAATCCACTCATAAGGAATATCTATTCAAAGTACCGAGTCTGTTGGGTGGAGTTTATACGCTAAGATGCTCACAAGTCTTGTTCATTGTATTCTTTGAGGATTACGTACAGAGATACATTTATCCATTATTAAATATTTGTTTTAAAAATTTCAGGCCTCCGTGGTAATTCTGTTTTAGTGAAAAAATGTTTTGAATGAAAAGAAACCACGTTAACTAAGACAAGTTTCAACAAAAGTCGTGATATTTACTTTTAACCTATTAATTTGCCGTAGCTCACCATCTTGTTAAACAAGAAAAGTACCCAAGTAACAAAATTCTGCAATACAAATTCCAGCTCAAGATATTACTTGGCACCAAGCTGAAGAAATGTAAGTGTTTATGTACCTGTTAGATTTTTTTGTTTGATAGTAAACACTACAAGAAATACACTTACATATAGTTTAAACGAAAATACTTGCAACAATGATGATGGGTAATATTGGAAGATGATAAACCATTGGCGGATCCTCAACGGATATAATATGGATGTTGCATTACCTTATGCATTTGGTTGTTTTCTTATGATTATCCAACATTCATGGATCCTACCAAGTTGTATACACTAGAGATTTTATGGGATTTATGCATTTACACATTATTTTCGAATATTTAGTGAGAGATGCAGAAAAATGCAAATATTGTACAACGTATATGTATATGAAGCATTTGTTACTGATGAAATATATATTTCGAGATAGATCTGAATAAATTATTATTTATCAGATTTGTGTGCTTTGTTAAATATCGACAAGTAAACTGGGTCACTCAAATAAATTTTAGTGAAAATGTTAACGTTGTTACCTCAACTTAGCGAAGGTATGCCATGATACAAGTCACAAAATTTACTCAAATTGTACTCATATTTTTCATATATTGTATATTCTTCATACCATGCTACTTGGAATGTAAGAAATGAAAAAAAAAACATCAGGTCGGTTGAATGCATTATTAAAAGAATGATATACAACTATGTTGATAATTTTGACCGGATTTTTCGTTTCAGACAGTGATAATAAAATTTAGAAAATTAACATGAAAACACATTTTTAATGTAAATTCATGTATTCTTTATTATTTCCGATTTGCGGCAAAAAAATTAAGAAATAATCTTTTACTATTCCATCATCATAAAACCACGATCTGGAATCAATATGCTATTTCCTACCCTTGGTTTCGTGCGACCAAAATATCTCGTACCTATTTTTTCATTCAATGTGAAGTGCTGACATTCGTCAACCAATAAGATCAAGGCTTTTAAACAATTTCATCAGACTTCTAGTGGATCAAATGACTACTGTGATTGGATAAATTGAACAACACCTATACTTTATAAATATTCATTAGCTACAAGAGATTTTGGTCGCATGAGACAACGGGTAGGGAAAAAAATCATAGCGATTCCAGGTTTTTGTTTCACGATAATGTCACTATTCAAAAACAATCTTAAATCACATGTAATCATACCTACATACGGATGTCTCTATACTTGGATAAAAAAATAGTGCAAATTATTACCATGAGTATAATTTTGTTAGATTGCCTTTAAATACAGACTTACCATTATCTGCCAAAATAACCAAAAAAATTGTTGAAAGTACCAGAAATTTTACCGAAATTACCAGAAATTTTACTGAAATTACCATTAAATTTTGTTGATTTTTATGAATCGCGTGACCATATTTTTTTCATGTTTAACTTATTAAGGTTGGTATAATGTAAAAGGAAATACATGCTAAATATATATATATTATGATGGCTTTATTATGAAGAAATAAACAACAGATAATCTGACCCAAGAAATTATTTCATACAATTTATCATATTAATTCTAAATTCATGAAAATAAGTAAAATCTATTTCAGCATCTGTTTTATTCTACTCACAAATGGGACCGTTGTCTTTTTTACCTGAATTTATTATAATTAAAAAAAATTGCGAGTTTTCCAGTATTTAGATTTCAAACATACAAGTTTTATAATCTTTTTTTATTCTGAAAATAACTAATAATAGTTATTAACAATTTTTCCAGATTTAATAGATCTAAAAATTACTGTATTGTGTACATTGCGAGAATAAAATGAATTGATTTGGTTACGCTAGATTATGTGTATATGTATGTAATTTCGATGTAGAGCCTTCATGCACGTCCATGTTAACAGATTATGGATTAAGTACTTTTTATAAGTAAAAATCAACTTACGTTTTCTGTTTCTTGAATCCGGAAGAAGCAACGCTTGCGTAGTTGCAGCTTGTTGTCGCAGTTGTATCGCACAAGGAAAAAAATCGGCTCCCGTGTCAATTGTCGTAACATCATGAAGATTTGTAGTAGATTGGAAGAGTAAAAAATCCGAGGCTATTTAAGTATTTTTGACTGCGGTATTTTTCTTTTGTCTTAATGTTGAGTACTCAGTTTGTTCCTTTTTGACAGGTTGGGATGACACATGCCATTTGGTCTCGACAAAATAGGGTTACTCGTACTTAACACCTCTGTATTGGTCAAGTGGAAGCCCTTTGCTGTAGAAATCAACAAAGGTCACACTAGAGTTCCCTCATTATTTATTTTGACTTAAGATCACTGGCAGCAATTACCCGTGTCAATTTGAAACAACATAGGCACAATTATGAACAATCATAAACCAAAAGTGTAAAATAGTATTTCAGTTTTGTTAACATGTTGACGATTTAGTAAACAAATTCGTGTAGCGAAAAAAAGGAAGAAAAAACAAATAACAATACCCGTTTAAGTTTCAAATATTGGTTTAAACAATATTTTATTGAGTAAATAATTATCAGTACAATAAAATGCAATGGTACATAAGCAATTGAGCGACAAGAAATATTCTAATTTAAAATTAGTTTGAAAATAAATTACTTTGAAATAGAATTATGCCATGGTCAAATATCAACTGTTTAAATTAAAAAAAAAGGGGTCAAAATATTAATAAAATACATTTTGATAATGAAGTTTATGAAGGAAATATGGTCGTATGTTTCTGAAGCTTAATAATTAAACAATCAAACAAAAACATAGTATATCCTAGCTTGTTAATAATTTTGTTGATTACTAAAAATGGTTTTCAGAAAGTCTGAAAGGAATATTAACAGCAAGGAAAAAGGCAGTTTCCATATTAGTGTTTTATTTATGATCAACAGAAACTGAACTCCTGGTTGGAAGTCATCAACTTACTTTTGACGACTTCAAGAAAAATCCATAACTCGTGTTTGTATATTGATGGCATACGATTGTAAATAACAATGTAAATAATAGCTCATTTAAAGGAAAACTTCAGAAATTTCTTTTTTAATGTTTGAGTACAGCACACAACGTATTTTTATTATTTTTTACAGGGAATTAGATTTAGAATTTTGAATATTCGAATGATATAAAGTATTGAGTAAATTTGGTGACGCCAGACTCTAAATTACGGCAAAATTTCCCTGTTGACACCATCATCATACAAGGGATGCCTTTTTACAAAGATGTCAACATTCACAGAAATGTCTATTGAATGAATTGTTGACGATCGGATTTCATATTTTCTGTGATAAAGAAAAGACCTGTCGTTTCATGTAAATCACACCATATAAACAATTCAGAATAAGTAATTATTTGTTGACGAACATTAATTATTACGATAAATATGAAATGAACGGTCAAATACCTACATCAGACTATTCAATATCATGCATTTCACATGCATACATGCGTGTTATGAATACACTGATTTGAAAGAATGGAGATTAAGCACTATAGAAGTCATATATTAACATAAAATTGAATCACTGATGAACTTGAGAAAGGATGGTTTTAGTCTCTGGACCCCCCCCCCCAAAAAAAAAAAGCTTATCAAATGTATTATAAAATAAAAGAAATCTTGAGCCCCATCATGCATTTCTCTTGCAAGATTCGTGTTTAATTTGAGTAAATAATTAGTCTGGTAATTTAATGCAACTTTTAGTTTACAAAACAGTCGTAATGTTGTTATTATTATCTCTCCATACATTTTAAAATGAACATTACGGAATTTATGTCTGGAAGCTAAACTTTAACAACGCCAAAGTGTAACCCAAGAGTATACGGATACTCCTGGACCTCGTAGTCCTCAATGAATTTTAGTTCCATTTCAGATAAAAATTATCTATCAATGAATTCTTTTTTGAGAAAAAAAATTCAGTGCCTCGAAGCGACATTCTGCATCGATTACCTAAGTTACATATTTGTGGATTCTAAATTATTTTGAAAAGAGTAATCAATGTATCTTCGGATCGCAGGCGTTTTTTCCCGTCTGGACACAATAAAATGCGCCTACTGACTTTCGAGTTACAAAACATTTCTGAAAGCTACTCCATCTCATAATGATTTATTGACTCACAACTGATGCATTTGCAGTGAACAGGGAGTTTCTCAGGCGGGGTGCAAAGAGCGTGCGCCTCAGTGATAAAATAGTTGTAAACCTTTTTTAATTTATAAAAGTAGGACATCTTACAACAAATTTCCAAAAAGTTTGGCGCCTTGATCCGTCCCACAAATATATTCTATACATACACCCTCAAACTTCAAATCATCGGTCTGCCCTTGATGAGATATGCCTGATTATATAACACTTTTACAAACAGTTTTAACAAATATAATATGTCACCCGCCTCACACCTCCACTGATTTTCCCATACCATTAGAATTTTGTAAACTAAATGAACACGTAAAACATCGAGAATGATGAATATGTCCATGTTCGGAGCAATAATGAATGGGAGAAACATGTTTTCTGTTTTAATACAACGGTGGTATAGGACAGTATACGAGGTATACATATAAGATGAAAAGAATTGTTTGAACTATGTGAGGATTAAACTAAGATCTGTCATTTTATGTCGCAATTTTCTTAATCCTTTAAAAATCTTGCTTCAAAATGGACACAAACTTCAGTTATCAAAACAATGAAAATTATTTTAAAAATGAGCGGGATAGAAAGATGAAGGGAAGAAGCATGAACCACGTGTACAACTTTGCAGACGTGTGATAGCATTTCACACACGACTGACTTTGACAGGTTAGGTAATCAATATCTAGACAAAGAAGGGCTATTATAGAAGTATTGCATTTTGTGTTTGACGTAAGAACAAATTGTAACTACATAATAAACAGACAGATGCAGATGCGAGTAATGTTGATATTCATGCTGTAAAGAATGATCACACAAACACGAAAACAAAATTGTATGTGTGATATTTCTTGATGTTATATACAATGTATATTGGTATAGGCCTAATGCACTCCATTCTTAAAAGTCGGCCGCGATTTGCGATGAATCCAAAATCAGCCGCGATTTGCAATGAATTACAGTTGCCACAATGACGGCGGTTGCCGTGATCAGGCGCGATTTCAGCGCAAACGTTTACTAGCAAGTAAGCCCGCTGCGATGACGCGACTTTTGCGGAATCTGCTTGGCCCGTACTGTATATCAATACATGTTCCCTTCTTGTGAAACTATTATAAACAAGCATTGAGATTAATGATGAATCAACACTTGTCCCCTACTTGTGACATAATTATAAACAAGCATTCTGAGAGTACTGATATATCAATACATGTTCCCTTCTTGTTAAATTATTATAAACAATCATTGTGAGAGTAGTGATACATCAATACATGTCCCCTACTTGTGAAATCATTATAAACAAGTGTTTTGAGAGTAATGATGAATCATCACATGTCCCCTACCCGTGAAATCATTATAAACAAGTGTTTTGAAAGTAATGATGAATCAATGCATGTCCCATTCCTGTGACACCATTATAAAATGAAATGGGAAGGGGGTGTCTATACAATTCAGTATAAGAAAAAGAGACATGTACCTGCCCAGAACAATGTAGAACTTAACACCTTTGGCTAAACAATGACATACATCTGCAAAAAAAGGCTGGCTAGGCTAGTACGGTTGAACCTGCCTTGATTGACCACCACTTCTGCTACTGACAAGTGGTCTCTCAAAAGGTTTTATTTATAGAGATATTTCACCAGGTGATTTTTAGAATGTAGTCTGTAAAGACAGGTGGTCTCTCAAAAGGTTTTATTTATAGAGATATTTCACCAGGTGATTTTTAGAATGTAGTCTGTAAAGACAGGTGGTCTCTCAAAAGGTTTTATTTATAGAGATATTTCACCAGGTGATTTTTAGAATGTAGTCTGTAAAGACAGGTGGTCTCTCAAAAGGTTTTATTTATAGAGATATTTCACCAGGTGATTTTTAGAATGTAGTCTGTAAAGACAGGTGGTCTCTCAAAAGGTTTTATTTATAGAGATATTTCACCAGGTGATTTTTAGAATGTAGTCTCTCAAGATAGGTGGTCTCTCAAGACAAGTTCCACTGTACTTAATTGCAATGTCACCTGATGAACCTGCGTTCTGTAACCTTGGAGGTCTGTAATAACAAAAAAGCAGTTGATTAGTATGGTCCTAAAGAAATAAAAGAAATAGGCACCTAGGGTTAAAGCGATAAGAGCTGTTTTCGGTGCAAAGTTTTACATGCAGATTTTATGCAGTATTTTTATCTCATATGTATCCCAAAGAAATCACCTGGTGGTTAAAAGAACAAACGCATGTATATAATTACAACAAACTTGTAAAACGTATCCCGCTATATCTGTTCATTTGAATCTGCCATCACTCTGCAGCGCTCTACAATGCGACCAAATCACTCGCAAATGTGACCAATTTTTAGGTTTTGGCGAATGTTCATTCTCATTCAGTCGCCACATTGCAACCATTTTTTTTTTACGAGCCGGAAATCAAAAGTTTGTCCGTTTTCACTATGAAATTACATTATGGAAATCATGGTCTTTTATGCGCTTTACAACAACCAATTTGGCTTTTCAGTTTTGATAGACTAGAGCATCTACCGGGTAACTCACGTTGATTACTGTATAAAAACATGCTGTATGCTTCCATGTTTTTCGACATGAAACTTTCCAAACAGAAGACGCTGACTTTTACTTTTCAGTGTCAGTTTCAACAGAAGCATCTACCTCTTCATTGGACACTAGCAAGTTTAGACGATCTTGGTGAAAGAAATACCGGACCTGAATTATGGCTAGTGTTCGATGAGGAGGACAGGCAGACCATAGCCAGAATTGGAAATTTTATCTGTAAATTAATCTCAAAAGTCAAACATCCAATTGTTGTGGACAAACACCTAAAAAGAACTTTACAGGTGTTTCAACTTTGTCTGACGATCAGGTAACAGGTGTTTGACTAATGATTTTAACTTACAGATAAAATTTCCAATTCTTGTGGGCAGACAATCACATCTAAGGGGATTCTGTTGTGGCCGTTTTATCATGGCGGGGCAACACAATAAAACGGCCGCGACAGAATCCCCAAAGGGATTAGTGGACAGACACCTTTTTGTAAATTCTGTTGAAAAGAAACCGGCATTAAAAATTTAAAATCAAAGTTTAAGTTTACCTCAATATTGGAGCAACAAATTCAAAGAATATAGCCAAAAAAACACTTCTGGATTGATTAAAAAAAAACACAAAACGGTCAGCAGTTAATAACCTTGTTTTAAATGCAGTGAACTAATTAAAAGTAATGTCAACTTAAAAAAAATAATGTGTTTTATTTCATTTCATCAAGCGGATTCCTTTTTAACAAGAACACACACACA